>OU343219.1:205506238-206024128 GCA_910596185.1 Chrysanthemum makinoi | reverse complement strand
CAAGAATCCATGAATGGATATATGCATGCATCTAGGAGATGATTCTTATGTTTAATATTAAATCTAAGTTTGATTTGTAATTAAAATAAGATTGCTCATAAGTATTCTGAAAGCTAGTGGGGTATTATTTTATTTTCTTAAATCTTATATGTTGTATGGCAACTACATTCCACCTAAATTAAGTTTTAGTTGGGAATGAAACTTCGTTTGTAAGATTTGGAAATAAGATATATAACCTTGGAATATATGTTTATTATTATAAACATATGCGGTAAATAAATGAGTCAAATAGAACATGATGAATACATATCTTTGACAAGATAGATGAGATCTTAAAGTTTAACTTGAAGATTCATCATGAACATCATGTTGTGTATAAAGTTGTTGTGTCATGCTTGATTACAAGATGATTTGACAACATTGAAAGTTGTTAGTGTAATAAATATTTTAAAGGAATATGTTTGGATTTAGAATCACATTCCACAATCCGGAGATGCTCCTAGATTCTATGGATGATTATATGACAATTGTTTCATAATTGTCATTGCCAACAAACTTGAGTTTTGGTAGGCACCAAAATTACACCATAACTGTTCAAAAGTTCTGGGATATTTAAAGAGCATATTGTTGTAAACAATGATGCTAGTATAATTGAGATGACACTCAATTCTAGTCACGGTATCCTTGAGGATAACCATGTTGACTAGTTATGCTCAACTAAGAGCATAGTTGCATTATACATTAAAGAATAAAGAATACTTTAAACTTTAAAGTTTTGAAAGATGATTGTCATATAAAGGTGGTTCAGGTTGTCACGCACCTTATGGAATGATATGACAATATCAAGATATGTGTAAACACATACAAGAAATTCACTTATTGAATTTTTGAAATAAGTATTCTCAAAATTCCTATAGATCAAAGTTAGTTGAAATTATGCCTTGTCAACAAGTATGAGATGCATGACTTGTGGCAAAATTCATTAACTAAGAATTATCATGCATTGATCTATTTAGTATTTGGATAAAAGGATATTGTAAACATTATTATTGAAATGGAATAAAGTATTTTGTTATGTTTATTATTCATTTATTATGATGTTATCCTATATTTGCATGTTTAAATCCTTGAATAACTTAAGTTATTCTAAATAGTCCGTTGTCAATCAATAACAAGGGAATGATATTGAATTAAGACAAATCTGAGTATTAGTTAGAATATACTTGAAAGTATATTGATCGTAGCATGACTAATTTCAGATGATATTCAATGAATTGAGTATAGGACTTATCCCACCCACATGATGATACTTTATGGATCTTAGTCATTAAGTATATCATGGATATTTATCCCCTGACTTGAGATACAAGAGATATGTCATGGATGTAGTGCATTTTTGAGAAGCAATCTAACGCTATCACGTAGCGGTAGTTATAAAGGTTGTTTTCAGAAGTGTTGCGAAATCTGTGAATCCTGCTTGTAGTCAAAACATGATTTGTTTCCTTCAAATTTATTTTGAAGTATAATACTCTGGGCCCCCATAGGATTGTTAAGATGTTTGTATGGCCATACCAAGGTCTTGGAATATGTTGAAGAATTGGTAATCTTAATCAATCATATAAAGCGAGAAGAGAATAGTTAATTAAGAAATGAGTGAGATCCATATTCTTATTAACATGGTATTAGAAACAAAAGGATGAATATGATGATGAATCATCAAATTTGGTTTTTTCTCCAGAAAACCATACACGAGTTGTAACGGGGGCATTGGCGTGTTGCTAGACGCTAACCAATGTCATTTCACGTTTTGTAAACATATCAAGTGGGAGCTGTTGGAAATGTATATATTTACAAACATGTGAATGTCGGATTCGAACTTCACCGTGACCACGGGATTGCACACATTAGCGAACGAGAATTAAAGTTAATAATTAATGTTTATGTTTACGATTAATTATTGCACATTAAGTCGGTTAACGATCGTTAAGTATTTAACGGAAAAATGACTAACGGCAGTTAAATGAAAAGAGAATGACTAGTAATGGAAATCTTGAAAGTGAAAAGTTATGGGTTTTCTTTGGGCTTTGTCTCATGGCCGGCCATAGGGTTATCCCAACCCAAATCCATAACTTGTTCCCAAAGTATTCCATCTACTATATAGAGAGGTTAGGTTCAGGGTTTTCACACACGTGCATTGAATTAACCTAGATCTCTCCTCCTCTCTCAGTCTATATTCGGCCGAGCACCCCATGTAAGAGAGTTTGGTTTCGTTTTTCTTAAACGAGGACTTGTGTTAGATCTAGCAGCGATTGATTGGTTAATTCGTGTGTGTACAAGAACGTGGTTGTAAGACATTATTCTTACACCAATTAGTACTTCTTTGTTTTGCTCATAGGGATCTGACATTAAAGAGGTCATTCGCAAGAGGTACGTTACGCATACTTTCAGTTAATTAATTTATTTGTTATGATCTTAAGTCTTCCGCTGTGTACTCTTGATGTCTATAAGTTTATTGTATGTTTTATATATTATAAACTCTACAATATATACACTACAGCTGGTGTGATCGCAGGCACCCTCTTCGTTTCTAGTGAAAGGGTTGCATTTTACAGTGATAGGTCCCTTAAAACGTATTCTACAACAGGAGAGGTGTTAAAGTTCCAATATAAGGTAGGGAGCCTTGAATACATATCATGCAACCAGCGGCGGAGCCAGGATATTTTCCGAGAGGGGGCAAAAATTTTTTTTACGGCAAGCCGTAAAAGAAACTAAATTGTGCATGAGTGTCTGAAAAAAAAGAAAAAACGTTGTCCAAACCAATAAGTATACTAAACACCTCAAGTTAAACCAAATCAAACCGAGATTCTTACATTGCAAACGATAAAAATAATACGCCGACTTGATATTATAAACGAAAACCCACTCTCTTTAAGTGATTTAACACACAAACAAAAATATGAAGTAAACAAAACTTAAGTTTTAAACAAATACTCGTAGTAATTATCACATAAATATGTAACATGCATTTTTAACAAATACTCGTAGTAATTATCAGACATTTAATACGGAGTAAAACTTTTGAGGACTCATCCACTTATACTATATATATATATATATATATATATATATATATATATATATATATATTTATATATATATATATAATCTCTAATTATATATTTTTATCACAAGGAAAGTCAATTAAATGTTAAAAGAAAAAGAAAACTAAGGAGTAAAAAGCACAAAGATTATAAAATGAATAAGGAGTTATTTTACATACCAAACTTTTTCATATCTAGAAACAAATACCACCATCCATTAAAAGAAATCAATGGATAAGATTAAAAGTATTTTATTATTTCACATATTTTTTATAATTTAAATATCTCTTAAACCGTTAATCGTTAAGTCAAAATATTTCACACCGTCGCGCATTTAATTATCTTTCTATAGACGAGCACTTTGATATACTTTTGAAAAATAAATTAAAAAAAAGATTTTTTCACGTTTTTTCGATCTTTTACGTTACTTGAAATTTGCATGAAAATATCATATATGATTAAACACTAATTTGATTATCACATGTGATCTTAGTGTTAAATCATATATGATATATGATATCACATGTGATATTACACTAATATCACATGTGATATTACATATCATATATGATATTACACTAATATCATATATGATATACACTAATATCACATGTGATATTCAAATTAGTTTTATCATATATGATTTTTAATGCATTTTCGATAACATAAAAAACGAAAAACTTAAACAAAACGTGAAAAATACCACAAAAATTTGTCGAAAGTATATCAAGTCCTATCTATAGAAAGATAATTAAATGCTCGTCCTGCAATGATATTTTTTTTTTAGCGATTAACGGTTTGAAAGTTATTAATATTTAAAAAAAAGATGATGAAAGTGGGTTTTTTAAAATGTTGGGATTAATCTCATCCATTAGATCAAATAAAATTGAATGGTTGAGATTGATCCCTTTGTATGTAAATAATCTTTTGTCTTCAAATGATCTCAAATCAATGAATAAATGGGTTCCTTTTTCATTCATTGTACATCACGTGAAGAGAGAGAAATTTTGTATCATCTTCTTTTTACTAGAAGCATGTGATATCAAGTTGTGAAAAGCTTTCTTATACTAAAAGCTTTTTGAGAGTGTTTTTTGCATTGCATCAATAGCTTTTTGAAAAGCTTTCCAACAATGACTTGGTAAACTTCAAGTCATTCCGCCAAGCTTTAGTCCTTAAGTGTATTATGCATTTAATACATTAAATGCATCAAGTCTTTAAGACTTGATGCATTATGGATGCTCTTATCTTGGACGTGCCTATCTTCATTTCTTATCATCTTCGTTTCCTAACTTTCCGGCAAGATAAATTTTTTTTCTTTCCATTTTTCTGCTCTTCCGATACTGTTATGAATATTCACCTCTGCTGCCTTTGTTTCACTTACTTGTAAGGGGGGCAAAATGATGAAAAACTCGAGAATCTATAAAAAGATTACACTACGCCAGAAAATTTGGAGGGGGCACTTGCCCACCGTGACCCCTCCGTAGCTCCGCCTCTGCATGCAACATTGGCTAAGTTTGTTTTTTTTTTTTTTTGTTTTTTTTTTTTAAGTAATATATTGACATGGTTGTTTCTGTAGGTGTCAATTCCATTAGAGAAGGTAAAAGGAGTAGGAGAGAGCGTGAACATGAAGAGGCAATCAAAGAAGTATCTCGAGTTTGTGACTTTGGATGGTTTCAACTTCTGGTTCTTGAGCTTTACAAATTATTAGAAAACTCTAAGATATCTTTGTCAGACAATTTGTCACAATTGCTTGAGCAATTGGTCTAGGAATATTAGTTTTCGACTTCATGTAAATGTTAATTATACAACATTATGTTGTATGGCTACTTTCTAATGGGACGAGGATGTAAGTATATTTGTTGATCAAGAGTTTAGCAATTTGACCAGTCACCCATTGTTTATCTGTTTGGTGCTGTTAACTTATTAATGCTCTAAAATTTTGGGTGTCATGCATGAGTTCAATATTGTGCATTATAAAGCTAACAGAACATACATCTATTTGAGAATGAATTACAGGCCACGAGACAATACTGTGCATTACAAAGCTAACAGAACATACATCTACTACTAGCCGGGTACCCGCGCACAACGGCGGCGATAAGTATAGTTATATGTGTTTGTTTACCCATTTAGTGAATTCGTTTCACAACACTTCGAATGTATATGTGTTAGTTGTAAGTGTTTGTTTGGGTTACCCATAGCTTTCCCGTAGCTTTCCCGCGACATCATTGTTCCCGCATATAGAAATACCCTACATCTCTTACGCCTTCAAACACTACCAAAAGTATATGATTTTGACGAATCAAGATTATATTGATTGAAATAAATGAAATAAAGGTTAAAGTTTTAAAATTTTGAATTAAAATAAACTAAACCCATTAAAAATATAAAACTAAAAACTCATAAAAATATATCAAAATGGATGTTGAATTAAAGAGCATAAAATTTTAGAAAATATGGTGAAATTAGATTATAAAAAAATAAGTAGATAAAAAGATATTTTAATTTAAAAATAAAGATGAATTTGTAGTTGAGAAATGACATTAATCATTTTATAATTGGAGTTTTTTATCTTAATTTTTAGTGGTTAGGAGTTAGGTTTGGAGTTTGTTAGAAGTTATACTTGGAGTTTGTTAAGTTGAAGTGACGTAATAAATCCATGATTGGAGCTCCTTATCTTAATTTTTGGTTAGAAAAACTCTTTTCATAATAAGCAAGTAAAAAAGTCTGAATTTTTAAGCATTCTAATTTTAGAAGGCCTAAATGCATTATAAAGTAGTATAGATAAGAACATACATTGTTTTTTAGAATGGCATTGTTAATCCTAAAACACCTAGCTAGAAACTATGCTTCTTCTAGAATCAGATGTTCTATTTGTACAAGTTAGTCATGCATATCTTGGTTTCAAAATAAAATAATATCCTTAAAAATTTAGAGTTTTAAAATCAATATGGTGTTTTTCTTTTCCAAATTTCTTTGGACAGTAAAGGTATATCTAGAAATCACCTTTTGGTATTTGTACTAATGACATGGCCCATAAATAGTCTACTTTGGTTTAACAAATAGAGTAGAAAAGATCAAAAACTGCTCATGTCAAATGACCATAAGCTATAGTATATCATAAGAAAGATACCATCTTTACACCTCGATAAAGGTCATCTCACCACTTGTATTTATCTTTGCTTTTCTTGCTCATGTAATCAACTCATGACCATAAGCTATAATATATATCAAAAGAAAGATACCATCTTTGCTTTTCTTGCCCACTTTATGGTTATATGGAGAATATAGAGTATATGCAGAATGATGCATGTGCTGTTTGTACGTAGTATATTTAATTTTGGGTGCTACAAAGGGAGGATAAAAGTTATAAGAGAGGAAAAAAAAAGATCCCATGTTCTATAACCTCACATGAACAAAAGAATATAGGATAAGAAAGATACCCTCCAATCACTTTACTGATTAGCCTCATTAGCTTGCTTGTGTCATTAGGATGGCTTGTTGCCATGTTGGTTATAATATGTATTTATAAGCTGTGTATGAAATACTTATGAATATATGTGACTATAATAGTCAAAGTTAGCATAACACTAACAAAAAAGTCAAGACACGTCTTGTCAAAAGAGACATGCAGTATCAAACATTCAAACAGGAAATCTCTTTCGTGTAGCTTGGCATGGAAATTTTGGGTAAAATAGAGGAAAACTAGCCCATACCAACCTTCCAAATGAGCTCAGAGGCCAAATGGGGTGAATCTGTTCAATCATGCTTTATTTCATCCTCTAACATTCAAACTGTTTCACAGGTTTATAATGATATTCCATGATCGATATATTAACAAGATTGACAAGAAGTTGATTCTTTATTATTGACAACATAACATGGTTACATTGTATTTTGAGACACACTTTACAACGTTTACATTCGACTCCTATTTATAGTACATGAACCGTTGTGTCCCTTCACCAATAGGTACAACCGCCTGTAACTAACTACCATAACTAACTTATAACTACCAATAACCACCATTCGGTTATTAACTAACTAAATATCAAGTTCAGCCCTTAGGCTTTGCGTTGTTACATATTGTACCAACAAGACTTATGCAATTATCGTGCAACACAAACAACCGCAAAGCTTGAAACTCAATGTATCTCAGTTTAAATATCTATTTTTTTCTGGACCATGAGAATCTTGAAATCTGTATGCCTTTTTTTAATGGGACAGAAAAGGGTATATCTAGAAATCAACATGTGCTATGTGTAATAATGACATGGCGCATACATATATACTGTACTTTGGATTCAACAAATAGAGTAGAAAAGACTCAAAATGGCTCATGTCATCTACCCATAAACTAGAACTTACAAGATAAGAAAGCTACTTTCTTTATGCACCTCTATATGATATAAACAAAATAAAGTCCATCACACCACTTCCATTGATGATTTGATGTTTGCTTTTCTTGCTCATGTAATCAACACGTGATGTGTTTCCATGTCGATTATTGTTGGCCCGATTCGGTGTCTGATAATCTCTTGTATAGGATTTGAATGAAAAACATCCTAAGTATAGAACACGTCCCTCAATGTAAGAAAACATTCATGGAGTCATCTTCAAGAAGTTATTCAGAGTACGAAAGAAAGACATATCACAACTTGAGGCGGATCTCAGAGAGTGAAGACGAGAACCAAGATCATGATGATAGAGTCAGTGAGTGATGGCAATAACTCACTGACTCCATGAACGATGTCCTCAATACTGAAGACATCCTAATGTCTTAGAAACTTTGATAGAAAGTTTAAGTCACAAACATTTTGGGAAGATAAGTGTAAAGTACTTATCAAAAGTGAAGATATATTATAGTTGGTAAAAAAGTACAAATAGTTGTCAACATTGTTCCTTAAAGCATATCTGGTAGCATACTAGGAATATAAGTGAAGTAGGAATATGCATATCTTGTATTAAAAGTTTGTAACACTTTCAAAAGCTCATATTTCTCCAAATAGAACCAGGTCGCAGATCTTTGAATTTTTAGTTAGTCGCAGTTCTTACTCAAACACTAACTTTGGTTTGTGTTTGAGTTTAATGAGGATATCACCAAACATATATTGTCATTCAATGTCGTTTGTTATTCCGTAAACAAACGAGTATAATTCTTTGATATACATCAATAAAGAGTTAAATGTTGAAAATTAATTTATTGTGTTATCCTATGCAAACTGTTAAGTGTAAACTAATCTTAGTAGACATATTACATGGTTGTTAAACTTCTCAATAGTTTTTTTGAGTAAAAAGGTTACTCTGATAAAATATTATTACTCCAATTTTTTTTTTAAGAACAACGGATGTGGGTGAGTCCCACATCTCAGCCCAAAAAGGCAACTAGAATCGCCTAGTGCTTCAGACCTAAACTAACATAAGAAATGACATGCCATACTTATGCAAAATAAAAAAGAACAACCTATATAAGCTGACCACAGAGACTAATGTCATATGCATTAGCAAACTTCAATTGTGCATGCGTCAAACCACAATCATCAAACTCATCATCATCATAAGGGTTTTGGTCATAGGTGTCCTACTTCCACTGTTCCAATAAGCTCTTCATGCCTACTCCACTACCACTTTTAGAACCGTAAAATGCTTTATTTTAGTCCTCAAGAACTTCATCATCATCATCATCATCATCATCATCACAATCACTATCCGAAATAACCAAATTCCCTACCATAGAAAACGGATTACCAATTTTTTCCATCTTTAACCATGTCAGATGTGCTCTTTGAAGAAGGAGCAACATTGGACGAACTAGGGATGTTTTCATTGTTTTCCATTTGTCCTCCATCAACAGTAATAGCAGCATTACCACTAGATGCTACATTAATAGTAGTACCTTCATCCGAATCAACAATAGGCGTATTGGAATTACCACTTGGTTGAATATTTTCCATAGTAGAATCCTCTATCTTATCAAGAGAAGCAAACGTATTAGAAGTACTAACCACATTACGATCTTTAGTAGGTTGTTTAGAAGTAGACGCCACGTTGGTTGAAGTGTTCGCCACTTTCGCAGCCTTCTTTAGTTACCTAGATGTAGACGTCTCTTTTGTATTATCTTTAGTAGGAGACGTCTTGGTATCCTTAGGAGCAATCGGTCGATACTTAAATTTGTTCATTTGAATAGCATTGAACTTCTTAGTATTACCACCTTTCTGCTTCACAACTATAAATAGCATTGAACCTCTTAGTATTACCACCTTTTATAGGTTATGGATCTTAGAAGCAAGATCAACACCAGAATCCAAACTAGAACTACATACATTAGTTGGTACATGCTCATTCACTTTTAAACCATGTGTCCCGCTATCAGCCACACCAATAGCTTGCTCCAAAATAACCCGAACATCACCCTCAACAGCAGTCACACTCTCATTACCATCATTAGACAGAACATAATTACCACGACTAGCTAACTTAGAAAGAGACGGTAAATCAGGCACCATGGATGATGAACCAGGATTAGCTCCACTCGATTCATTCTCTTTTTTCTTTTTCTTTTTTTCACCTCCTCCACCCGAATCCAAAAAACCTTTCATCATTGTAATTCAAACCAAAACAAAACAAGAAGAAAGCAAGCAACATATAGCCTTCCCACAAACACATAAACCCTAATGAGTAAGGGTTTTAAAACAATCATATCTAGCCCTGTCACATGTTGTAATCGTACCAAGAAAAGATGATACTGAATTCAAGAATTGGATAAACGATTACCAGAAAACTCAAAAGATCAAATAACAATCTGTTTAGCGATGAGAATTGAAAAAACTTACAAAGTGTGATCAAATATTTATTCTCATGCACAACCGACCCACTAACGATCATATATTAAATCATTAATGGAGCGCTTGATAAAAAGAATAAATTAGAAAGCAACAGTTTGTATAGGTTTGTTTAGGCCAATGCTAATGGTAAGGTTGCCCCCAACCAACCGAGTAGATGACCGAGTTCTCCCCATTAGCTCAACCGAATCGGTGACTGGTCACCCCCAACTTTTTCAAAGTTATGGTTAGCCTGGCAACCGTAAGTTTCATTCTCTTTTGTGTGTGTGTGTTTTTTATTAGTTTTTGTGGGATATGTTTTTTGTTGTAGTTGCGGTCGTCTTATTAGCAAATTGTGGTTGGATGTAGTCTTGGAGAGAGAAAGCTGATGTGACACTGACCTGTCAGGGTGTGACCACAATATTTATGGTTGCCATCAGCATTGGCCTTAGTATCGTTAAATCATCAACATCGCTAAACAATAGGAGGTTATTTTATTTTATTCTTTTTTTTCCAAACTTCTTAATAGTTAATAACTAAGTAAACACAATTATATATAATTTTTAAAATCCTGCCCATTACCAAGTGACGGAAATCTGTGAAAGAAAAGTCAGCATGACAACCGAAAGTAAATGTCTAAACCTTATCGGAAGGGCCAATATCAGGAAAGGAAAAATAGACAAGAAAAAAGTGAAGTGCTAACTTCTCAAATGCGCTAACCAGTCAAATGTGCTGAATCTATTATCATGACTTATTTTAAGCAGCCACGTTCAAACCACAACTAAAGATGACAAATATATGAGTCATCCAACAGCTGCAAGTTGTTAGCTTATGCCAGCACCTTTATCAGCTTATAAATACCACAATACAGAACACATTAACCATCTACTTCAATTAATCTTTTCCACACCTTAATTAAGAGCAGCTAACCTACATCAATCCGACATCATATTATGGATAACAGACTTTCAAAAAATGTCACAGGCATCCCGAATGTATCAACAAGGGATCTACTCTTATCTAATGCATATCAACCACATAACTCTCTTCCTATCACAGAAAATGAAGACAGATTTGCAGTCTCGACAAAAAATCATGGTATTAGCCTTGGCCTAATATACTAACTTTTAACGATTCCATTATGTTATTTTGAATTTTCTTGCTCGATCTAATTGAGGTTTTTCTTTTTTTTTTTTACTTTCAGTGGGATTAGGATCAAAACTAATAGATACTGTGAGACACAAGTTGAGTTATGGTTCCAAGATCCTGCCACTAGGTCGCGAAGGAAAAATCTTCAGGAGAAGTTTCAGAACCAGGGACGGCGAGAAGTTGTTGCATGCTTCTCGATGTAACATATACACAACAGCTGGCGCAATCGCAGGCATCTTCTTCATTTCAACAGAAAAAGTTGCATTTTGCAGTGAGAAATCCATCAAAACATATTCTACAACATTA
Source organism: Chrysanthemum makinoi (assembly GCA_910596185.1). NCBI lineage: Eukaryota > Viridiplantae > Streptophyta > Magnoliopsida > Asterales > Asteraceae > Chrysanthemum > Chrysanthemum makinoi. The sequence goes on along the minus strand of OU343219.1, from coordinate 206,012,751 downwards.
GAGGTGTTAAAGTTTCAATATAAGGTGTCTATCCCGCTGGAAAAGATAAAAGGAGTCGAACAGAGTACAAACTTGCAGAGGCCGTGTAAAAAGTATGTGGAGTTAGTGACCGTGGATGATTTCAGTTTCTGGTTCTTGGGGTTTACTAATTGCACGAAAATGCTAAGATACCTCCGACAGATAACTAGTCATGACTGCTTAAGCGATTAGTGTCGAAAACTGTCCTCATATATTTCTTGATAATCTGAAACATACAAAGTTTCATGTGGTTACAGTGAAGCAGAACATGCCTCAAAAAGGCATTATTAAGTGAAACAATGCCTTCTCAAGTATCAATGAACCGCTCGAATTGAGAGCGATTAATGTGTGGGGATGAGCCCTAAAGATCTGAAGAGTAATGAAGCCTATCTGTGCACTGTCAAGTATATGGACTTCAAGGTCCCGCTTCCATGTTTAACAGCAGATGAAGTTTTTGGTCTCCATTTGCATACGAGGTCATACTTAAGGTGCAAGATTGGTGGCCCATGATAGTTTTTGTACAAAGACTAAGTAGTATGGCTTCGTATAACCTTACTGCACAGTGAGGGATAGTTGGTACTTGGTAGGTTTGTACATAAAAGGATCACATGCAAGACAATTTTGTCCATATATCTAGTAGCAAATGAGTGCTCAACTGCCCAACTGGCAGGCTGTTGAGAACTGGTTGCTGGGGAGCACCCACTGTGGCTATTGTAAACGTTAGCCTAAATTTAATCTGTATATGTGTAAAACAATTGTGCCATTATCAGAGATCAAGCTTAATTAGAGTCATTCCATTCTGTTAACTTTGGACCTTGTTAAAACTGTTATCTAAGGATCAATTTTCTGCATGATCAAGTTCTCAAGTAGTCCATACCAGCTGCCTGATGAAGGTATCGTAAAGTTTTCTTAATACTCATAAAGCCCATGAACCAGAAACTGAAATCATCGACAGTCACTAGCTCCACATAGTTGTTTGATGGTCTCTTCATGTTCTTGCTTTCAAGTACTCCTTTTATCTTTGCAATTGGGATTGATACCTACACATGACCAATCATGCGTCAGCACACTATCAAGTCACATTAGAATAAATGTACACTAAGGAAAATACTTTGGAAATTCCCTTACCTTGTATTGAAACTTTAGCTGCTCGCCTGTCGTTGAATGTGTTTTTATGGACCTATCACTGCAAAACGCAACCCTTTCTGTAGACACAAATAAAAGGCCTGCAATTGCACCAGCTGTCGTGTATAAATAGCATTGAGAAGTGTGCAACAGTTTCTCGCTCTCTTTGATACTGAAGTTTCTCCTGAAGATTTTGCCTTGGCCACCATATTGAATAATCTTAGCACCATGACTTAACTTGTGTTTCATGATTTCGATAATTTTTGGTCCTAGACTCCCTGCAAATTATAAAAAGTACGCCAAATGTAAGATCATTTATGAAACTAGAAGCATTTGTGGTAGGTGTTTTATACAAAAATTTATACTTACCATGATTAGTAATATTTGAAGAAGTTGAAGTGCAATGGGTTGATTATAAGGTTCAGACAATAGTAGCCCCCTTGTTGATTTGAGTGGAACTCCAATAACTTGTTTCGAGAATCTGTGATCCATACTGTGATAACAGTTTGATGTGCTTCGGTTAACTCACAAGTCTGTTTCTTGCTTAGATCTCGATGAAGTTGATGATTAATGTATTCTGAATTATGACACTTATAGGCATATAAAGATGACCCAAATCGACAACTTTTAGTTGGATGAGTCATCTATTTGTCATCTTTATTGGTGGTTGGTAGTTTAGTCCTTTCTAGGCACCACTTTACCTTTGTAATTTCGTTACTTTTGACTGTATGGGTTTATATATATCTGTCATGCTGACGGCTCTTTAAAAGTTATCCGTTGGTTGGTTATATTCAAAAAAGGTTAGTGATGAAGACGAGCAGTAAAGGTGGGTTAATATTGTACATGACATGCCACTAAGTCACTTTAATAATAGTTAATGCCAAACGAAGAAAACTCAGTTGCAGGTTGTTACACCAAGCTAAGGAAACTAATGGAAAAGTTGTTAGTTGGTATCTGATTTAGTTAATCATATTATTGATGTGTAAAGTAGTGGATGGTGCCTTTAATTCCAATATATGGATATGGTCATGCTACTTTTTTAGAATATTTCTTCATTGCCATGTCATTGTTGCAATGAGCATATGATATGCTTAATTAGAGGATCTCTTTCTGTCCTGCCTGTTATGACTTCAATTACGTATGATTATGGTGTTTAAATTTGCAATTTAAAACTAATTAACTGGTTTATTATGCTTAGAAAACATATTCTGCTTCTGAAAATTTACATGTTTAGGAACCAAAAAATCATTTTTGACAATCAATTTGCACCGCTACATATTATACGTAGTGTTGGTCAACACAGTTTGAGCAAATGACGATACCTTACTACTAATAATAAGGATAACAACAAGTTCACCCAAAACCACAATAACGTTGGTTTGTGGGAGTTAAAACACACGTAAACGACTATAAGTGTGTGAGCCTATGGGGGCACACACGTTAAACACGAGAGTACGTGACGATCATTTAAACTTGAATATACGTTAGATCCGTTTATGCATGCATGTGACCCGATCCTATAAACGACCCATGGACTTGATCCACTTGCTACTTGGGTCGGTTTGGTGCCTTGGGCCTTGTCCAACATATGTGATCGGGGGTGTTTGGTTTATTGCTTGTCGCTCAAGTTTTGAGCCCATGCATGGGTTGAACATTGACCCTATATAAGCAAACACATACTTGCATCTAACCTAACGATTAACATACTATCCCTAAACCTCAAAACCGATTCACCTATGTCCTTTTTTTATACCCGATCGGAATTCCCCTAGAATCCGATTAGGGTTTAACTTGGATTGACAAAGTTCTAAGCTTGCATCATTATCTTGATCCAAGTTGTTTTAGATTTCGTTGGTGTACTTGTTTCACTGGTTCCTGGTCGAACAGAAGATTGCAACAAAGTTTGGTTTTGGTTCGTGGTATATCTCGGACATCAAGGGGAAAGAAATCGGACATTATGTCAGATATCGGATGGTATTAAAAAGTTGTTTCTCGGACAACAAGTTCTTGGGAAGAAAGAAGAATCACGTTCTTGGGTTTTCTATTTCGTGGTATTCAAGTATTCAAGGTGTTGATTGGGTTAAACGTTCTCGACTAGCATTTATTCGAACGTACTTGGATTAAGTGTTTGTGTGTGATACTCGTAGAGGTATCTATTTTAGATACTTGGTTTCTTGTTCGTTATATAGCGCGCAGTTGACAACGAAGGTTAGTTTTCTATTTACCTTTTATTATTATTATTTATTATTTACGTATTTATCTAATTGCATAAACTATATCCAATTCCGTTGTGTACTCGTTTGCGTTACTTTGCTAACTAGATTTTAAAAATCCCAACAGTGGCATCACGAGCCATCTCATTTTTGCGATTATGGGTTACACGCTTTAAAAAACATGTTTAAAAGGATGCATGAAATCTAATTAGTTATTCATTTTATTTTTGTTTTGAAAAATATATACAATACTTGTCAATTATTAATAAAAAAATAACAAGATACACACAAATTAAATTAAATTGTTAATTAGAATTAATTTGTTAATTGGAATTAAATTTGTTAATTAGAATTAAAAGGTTAATTAGAATTAATTGTTAATTAGAATTATATTGATAATTAGAATTACATATTGTTTATTAAATACATAAAATAGCGTAATTAATTGTTAATTAAGTTTGCCATGCTTTTTATGTGTTTTCCGACCACAAGACCCACTCAATTGATTTTTGTGATGTATGGGGCGATCTAGGTTTCGTACCTAGTGACGGTCTTATGGTTCTCCTTTTGGGGAAGACTCACGAGAGAACTCGGAACAATATGTGTTGATATTAATGTTTATGTTTATATGTTTGTGATTCCTTATGTGCATTGTTATTACTTGTTTTTGACACCTAATTGTATGTAATATGGAATAATAAATATCGCAACCATAACATTAATATTGGTCTTTATTTACACACCAATATCATGCTCATTGTGACTTGCTATTTGTTTCGTGGAAAATTATTTTTGTTAAATAAAGTGACAACAAGTTTTTCATGAATTTTAAAACTAGGCGCTATGGACACTTGGGATGTACGGCTCACCCACTAGAACAAACTATAAAGGGGGATTAAGGAGGTGCGCGCAGTCACACCTAAAAGATTTCCGGTTATTGCCTAGAGATGACCTAGTCCTCCGCCTCCCTGTGAGTTCGAATGGAGCTACTGTGAACCATGATGATCACTACAGTGTCATGACTAAAGGTTTCTAAAATAAGTGTTACAAAGTTGTTTTGCATGCTTCTTTGTATACGACCTTTACCACATTTATCAATGTGAATACCCTATATGTAAAATTTTAAGTCTATGCCACCCAACTATGAACACGTGCATTTGGCTTGACTTCTTTGGTCAGACCTTAGGGCCATTCCAACCCATGGTGATTATTTCTCTTAGGTCAGACTTTTGGTTATTTTTGCAAGTTCTTACTTGGTCGACTTATATCGAGTTTGCTTGGTCAGATTGTGGATCCGAGGCATAAGATGAGAACTAAACATGCTCATGACATTATTACTTGTCTACTAATGTCTTGATCAGTCTCATAAATCTAAGAGTTGCATTATGAAATTAACGCTCGTCGCTTACCTCTTGTCCTACTTAGTTACTCACTGGTCAGACCTCTGGTAAATAAGTGGGAGTGCAAGATGGATCTTAGCCTGGGGAGGTCTCGTTTGAAGTAGTCTCGCTACTCCCGGGTTTATCCTGGTGTAGGGATAGGATCTGTCTACATTTTCAACCTCCCCCATACCCCGTCCTGGCGGGATTGGGTTTGTTGTTGTTGTTGTTGTTGCAAGATGGATCTTAGTCTTAATTAGTAATTAATTGTGTAGTTAATTCTTTTAAGAATGTAATTATCGAAAATACTATAATTGAACTTTCTATTGTAAAACTAATAAGAAGAGAATAACAAGAACAACAAGAAGATAGATGCAAAGGAAGAATTGTATTATTCATCTCTCAAAGGAGGCATGTATATATAGTTACAAAGGTGGAGTATTCCACAAGATACATTATTCTAATTAAGATAACTACTAAGAATAAGAGATATGGACATCCATTCTATATTTATCCATAACACTCCCCCTTGGATGTCCATTTGAGGATTATGCCTCGTTAAAACCTTACTAGAAAAAACCCAGTGGGACAAAAATCTAGTGAAGGAAAAAGAGTACATAACTCCTTTATACGCTTGGGGATGTTGCCTCATTAAAAACCTTGGGAAAACCACGTGGGGACAAAACCATGGTCAAGGAAAAAGAGTGCAATGCGTATCTTTTCTCCCCCTGATGATCACATCACTTAAGCTCCTTGAGTCAGTGAAATGCATATTAAAGTGTCTTGATAGAATCACATGAATAAATATTCTCTACATGTTGTTAGCATATCCATTTTAAAGATTAACATACGTCATACATCTCATTCAAGTACATCATCGTACTTCCTAAGTCATTCATTGCAAACACAATTAATTCAAATGACATATTATATCATGTCTGACCATTGGCGAGAATCATAAATATTTCATATAAATTTTAATATGACACTTCTAAATCGATATTGCGATCATCATCTTTATAAATCAAGGGGGCCTTTTCCACATCATGTGGCTTCATAAACATGTGCGTCGTTTATCCATATGAGGATAGTTAACATCTTGTTTTCATGATGTACACATATTTCATCCTTTAGATGTTCAATTATAAGCTAAGACAAAATATGTCTTTTGTTTCAAATTCAACTTCTATGCATTCATTTGCCTTTATAATCATAAATCAAACTGCATGAAACTCAAACAATATTCAAATCTAGATCTCTTTATAAAGTTTCATTGGCAAATATAATTCTTTATTTGGCACAATACTATACACTAAGGCAATTATTAAATGTATGTCACAAACACGATTAATTCAATACAATCAAGTAGTGTTCTCGAGAACTTCTCTTATATGCTTTAAGCATTAAAAATCACTAGCATTCTTCATGCATTTTACATCCGATAATAAAATCTTGTATGAGCTCTATTCATTTATCTTTTAGACGCATATTGATTACTTATTATATTGCGGACTTGTAAATATTAAATTGATTATTGGATCCACCACATGAGATCAAGTCTCTATATGCAAAGTCTTTGCGAAAATATTTGTGTGCAATCATTTATGCCTTAAATATAATAGTTTCAATACTTTAATTTCGCTATCTCATAATGACCAATGCATATCCAATAATTTTACACATTCATATGTACGGACTTCAAGTCCCACTAACCATGTCTCGTCACAAGAATTTTAATCTTTCATTAGTTCTTTGCGTCTTTACTTCTTTTGGCCATTCATTTATACATCTCACTTCCTGCGTATGCTTCCATGATCCTCACCATGATTATAGCGCTATCTTTTTTTTATTTACAAAATCATATATAATAGTACTATCGACGTCGATTTATTTCTTTCGATTCCATACTCTACTAGACATCATAATCATTTATTGAGATCTCATAATTTTGCTTGCATTACGTCGGGTTTTCAATAACCTTCATGTCTAGTTTTTCTTTAAGAGACTATTATGGGGTCTTTATTACCTCGATTCGACCATCTTCATTTTTTGCTCCATTTTATCTCTTCATTCGAGGACTTTTATTTGGAATCGATTAGTCTATCACGTTCTTGAGGCGTGCCATAGACTCACTATCAATCATTGGTTTTAATGTTGGGACACACATTTTAATTGGAGTATTAGCAGCGTATGTATGATCTAGTCACTTTATTTAGGTCACAAAACTTGTCTGGCATCTACTAGATCTGGAATGTAAATTGTCCCTTGAACTTTAAGTTCATTTTCATTAGTGTGAGGATCAACATTTTTGTATCATAATTCATTCTATATTTCTCGCTGCTCATTCTCCCCCTGAATGAATTATCAACTTCAACATCCCATTGTTGTGCGTTGTGGTGGATTTCCAATACAAGTTTAGCACATTTACATAAACTTTAATAGGAAACAAATGGTTCGTGACCATAAACCATTTTATTGGGGAGTATTCATTAATCTTGTTGGCATGATGCGAATTCATATTCATATTTTATAACATGCCCCATAATCTAAGATTTGTGTTCTCATAATTATTGGCTTTGCAATAAACTGAAGACGTTTTATGAATGTTTCAACAAATCAATTCGCGTACGCACATGGGCTACTTTTAAGTTCGACACTTATTCCAATAATTACCCAACATATAGAAGTATTCACCACCATTTCCAAATATACAATTTGGAAAACCATGCTCGCATTTTATAAGACGAGCCATTCATCACGCTAACCTTAAGTTGCGTCTTTAATTATCATTTTGACGATGCATCGATTTTAAAACTCAAAATGATTCACATGGCGGATGTATAGGCCTACATACATTCACGTCATATTCTTTCCAAAACTTATAGGACATAATCCTTACTTTAGTTTGGTGGTGATAGATGAACAATTAACTTCCATTGAGAACAATAAGAACATACAACTCAATCTTAAAGAACCCATGGTTCTTTTATACATTTCGCATCATTATTGACTCGGCATGGTCTAACCGGTCATGCCAATTAATACAACAATCTTGGCTTATAAACTTATATTTTATGACCACACGTGCTTTAATTGCACTTTTCTTTTATAAAACCAAGAATCAAATCATGCATTCTGAGCCAAGAAGTCAAATCATGCAAACTATATATATCTCATATTGTAAGGATCAAATTAACAAGCAAATACTTAGTAACGTTCGCACATATCTAAACTCATAAACAAATAAAAGGCAATATCAAATGTTATAGTTTATAATCTTCAAACCTTTAAATTAAAGGCATAAGGCAAATTTGAAGCGAGGGCCGAAATAGTGTATTAAATTTTGACGTATATCGCTAGTATTACCTCTTAATCGAACATAACGAATAATTAAACTATGCACATGTAACAAGAATACCTATCAAGTTCAAACATGAACACCACATAAAAAAAAATTATCTTTTAAAGAACGGTAAACATGTGCGTGAAGTACACTTTAGATATATCTAAAAGTCAAAGAGTATTAAGAAACTAATACATCATCACATTGATACTTTTATTTCTCCAATCAAATTTATGTAAGCATTTTATGGTTTTCACATAGTTCAATGTAATTGCACATTAGCCTATAGCATTATTAAAAATAAAACAAGTTTTATACATAGTGAAGTTGTGCTATTTGTGAAACACATATATACTAATACTTCGTATTAATCATCGAGTAAAGTGAATAAGGAATAAAATCACACATATTTGACAAACTTAATAGCACATGCAATTTAACAAACACATTATAACTTAATGTGTATCAAATTATGTATTTGTCTTCCTAATAATGTCATCAAGACTATTAGCAACATCTAAGAAAAAAATGGCATTATCAATAGATACGTAGTTCAACGATGTTACTATATATATGAGCGTAAAACCTTAAATATAGTTCAACCTTAAGGATTGCAAACAGGGGCAAATTATATATATTCACAAGTATCAATATCAAAATAATATCCACAAATGAGATATATATCTTTTATGACAAAACTAAGGTTATAAAGATTTAAACATCCACCATGTAAACACAAAGATTATCGGTTTAAATGCCCTAATAAGAACGAGTTTGCAAACATAAAAATACTAAGATTGGATACCAACTGAAAAAAAAATGAAGTACGCTGACCTAAGTAACAATAATACTCATCATCTACAGTGTCTACCATAATGATCACTAATCAAACGTACATGTAACAATTCCAATTTATTTTAGTTATGATAAAATATTAGCAACTTAAATCCAACAATAACGACAGTTTAGCAAATTTCGACAGATTAACACATAACTCCAATATATATATCTATAAACATCTAACAATTCGAAAAACAAAACTCATCAAAACCAAACATGATCAAAATTTTAATACCAGCTTTTTGATATAAACTAATTAATTAATATGCGTAGTCAACTAGTGATCAATTAGTCTATCAATATTAGTGTCTTATACCATAAGATGAATTGTGACAAAATAAACAATTGCATAAAACAAAAACAAGAGAAAGTAAAGTTAAAATAAGTATATCAACTAATAATAAGGATTAAAAATATTAGTCAATGATCGATTGAAAACCTTAACCAAGGACACTTATATATAACCGATGATCTATCAAAGTACGATAAAAGGTTCAAGAGTTACCTCTAAAAATCGAAAATCACCTTAGTTCAATCGTTACAAGAAAAACCAATTGATAAGGAACAATAAAGAATAATAATACAAACTATTAGGCATTCTGAGTTAAACTCTAAATAACATGTTAGATTAATATTATGATAATATCATAGTAGAAATTGTATTGTAATAACACTATATGATTTATATATGCAATCATTGTGATCGACTTATGATCTGCTCATAAGTCATATATATAGAGCATGGATAAACATAGATTATTGTGCATATTATGATCGTCTAATAATTCTTTAATATAAATCACAGTGAATAGGAAGGAATAACAAACATAATATAATATATACATAAATAGAGTATGTTTTAGGTACCTTTTGTAGTTGTAACCGCTATATGAACATTAATTTGTTCTCCTGTATGTCAGTCGACAATTTACGTACCTTTTGTATTGGAGACATCTGTAGAAACCCAAAAAAAATCTGTAGAGCGTGCTGATAACGTGTTGTAAAACTAATAAGAAGAGAATAACAAGAACAACAAGAAGATAGATGCAAAGGAAGAATTGTATTATTCATCTCTCAAAGGAGGCATGTATATATAGTTACAAAGGTGGAGTATTCCACAAGATACATTATTCTAATTAAGATAACTACTAAGAATAAGAGATATGGACATCCATTCTATATTTATCCATAACACTTTCTATATTCTGATTAATTGTGTTGCAACATAATTCGTAAACAAAGTTGTTTTTCTTTAAAGGACAAACTTAGTCTCTTTTCCTGGTAAGAAGAGTGAGACTTATTCCTATATTTTTTCCTTAGTTGACAAACAAAGATAGGATTACAAATTGTTAAACTCATTTATCATATTTCATTACCCTTTTAAGGTCTTGAAATAATTGAAAGATAAATTATTTTGTGTTACTAGAAAACAATTTTGTTTATAGCTACCAAAATAAATGACATCTTGCACTTGTCACGATGTATGAGTTTAAACCGCAAAGAGTAAAGAAATTACTAGGATATTCGCTAGGTAATTTTCTTGGACTCTTATTATTCCTAAAGTGCTAGATACCCTTGGGGCTATGTAGATGATAAAGGATGAATTGCATGCTAAAGATTCAAGTTAATTGATAGTATGAATGGCTAGTCCATTATCTACATAAGTAGGACTTCATATACTCTGTTCAGTACCTAAGTACATTGCTACTCATAGGCATTTGAAGAGAATGGGAAAGTATAAAATGGCTATATGCTTCCTCTAGCAATGTAACACTTACAATAGTGGGAGCGTTGCATTTTATAACTGAAACAACATTCTTGTAATGTTGTCAATTTCAGTGGGAGCTACGGGATTTATTCCCTTGTTAGTCACCCATATCATTTCAAAATTGCTTTGAAATAATTCATTACATTCCGAATATTAACGACCATTGCTTAAAGGAAAATTGCATTTTTATTTTATAAGATAACACGTTGCCTTTCTGCTGTTGCTCTATGAAGCGTTATCTATAAAATAATAATCCACAATTCCTTATTAAAGGTTATGGTTATAAAACTACTTGTAATATCTATGGCATTATCATATTGTTTACACAAAACAATCACATGTTGTTTGTTTTCATAATATGATGTTGTGCCTTACACAAGTGGGAGAAATCTCAAAGTGTGTGTAAGGAACAACAATATTATTGGTATCTCTTGACCGCAAGGTAAAGGAAACTAATAATTCTATTAGGACTTAAACAAGCGAGATATTTATTGCCCTACTACATGTAAATAAGAATTCTACTAGGATTTAAACATGCAAGATGTTTGTTGCCCTACTACATTCTAATAATGATTCTCTAGGACTTGAACACGTAAGATGTGTGTTGCCCTACTACATTCAAATGTCATGATATAGCGTAAAGATACTTTAACATTTGACTACATGTTTTAGTTAACATAATTATGGTTATATGATAATGATCATAATTCTGAAGTATAAAATTAACTTGAAATTACTATAGAACTCAAGAGTTTGCGTTCGTGATTACTTTTGTTAGTATAATTATTCTTACATGTTAAGACATAATTATAAAGTCCTTGAATTAATCAATGACTTATAACATAAAGTATATATAGTAAAATGGTTATAGTTTCTAGTTAACACATAAAGATGAGGCCTTTGAATTATTCAAAGACTTATAATATATTATTGAAATGTTATGTTTTCTTGTAAAACACATAAACATATTATTCTTGAACAGTTATGTCTTCTTGTGAACACATGAACATAAGGTTCTTGTATTATTCAATGAATATATATTATAGCATGCATTTGGTTCATAAATACTTAATATGGAATTTGGTTTGACCCAATTGACAAGTATTTGGTCCAAAGAGAATTAAGTTATCTATGGAATTCTGATATAGTTTCACAATTCTAATACTTATAGAATACCACTTCATTATAGTATGTCTAATGTGATGAAACGAACCTTATTCATATTGTTTGATTCATGATGGCTTTAATTGCACTACCTCCAAAACATATCAAGGTTAGAAAATTGTGTATGTCATGGATACACTCAATATAGTTCGAACCAAGAAGGTATTCAAGACAACCCATAACTGAAAACCCTAATTCATTAGGGATTTTAGGTTTTTCACTCAAACCAATCGAATCCTAAACCCTTTTGGATTTTTGATTTATCTACACTTCCTAGCTGAAGATTGTAGTTTTGGTATTCTTCCTAGCTTGACGAAACACAAAACTGGTGCTTAGATTTTTGGTTAAAGAGTGATACAAAATTAGAGTTTTTCTACAAACCCTAATTAGAGTTCTTGGAAGGAATTCCATTATGTCTTGATTTAAGTTCTGAATTTGTTAAAATCTTATGAAGCATTTTATAACAAATATAAAGATGAGAACTTAACATGTATTTTATGGTTCCCAATAAAGAACAATTTAGTGTTGCTTAAATACTTAGTATTTAGAGAATTGTTTCTACTTACAAACGTAAGTGGGAGCATATACAAATCTCGAAGTTATTTGAGAACAAAATACTTAACCTTCTAAAATTCACTTATTAATGTCATACTAAGGTTAAAACATGTAAATGTTGACCTAACTATAATGTTACTCTCATTCATAAATCCATGAAGGACGCCTCACCACTTGAGTGATATTTTAATATCAATGTTGAGGGATATAAGTTAAAACACACATAAAGAACTAGAAGTGACCAACTATAAAGTTAAAACACGCCTAAATATCATGCTCATTGTGACCTGCTATTTGTTTCGTGGAAAATTATTTTTGTTAAATAAAGTGACAACAAGTTTTTCATGAATTTTAAAACTAGACGCTATGGACACTTGAGATGTACGGCTCACCCACTAGAACAAACTATAAAGGGGGTTTAAGGAAGTGCGCGCAATCACACCTAAAGGATTTCTGGTTATTGCCTAGAGCTGACATGGTCCTCCGCCTCCCTGTGAGTTCGATTGGAGCTACCGTGAACCATGATAATCACTACAGTGTCATGACTAAAGGTTTTTAAAATAAGTGTTACAAAGTTATTTTGCATGCTTCTTTGTACACGACCTTTACCACATTTATCAATGTGAATACCCTATATATAAAATTTTAAGTTTATGCCACCCAACTATGAACACGTGCATTTGGCTTGACTTCTTTGGTCAGACCTTATGGCCATTCCAACCAATGGTGATTATTTCTCTTAGGTCAGACTTTTGGTTATTTTTGCAAGTTCTTACTTGGTCGACTTATTTCGAGTTTACTTGGTCAGACCTTGGACCCGAGGCATAAGATGAGAACTAAACATGCTCATGACATTATTACTTGTCTACTAATGTCTTGATCAGTCTCATAAATCTAAAAGTTGCATTATGCAATTAAAGCTCGTCACTTCTTGTCCTACTTAGTTACTCACTGGTCAGACCTCTGGTAAATAAGTAGGAGTGCAAGATGGATCATAGTCTTAATTAGTAATTAATTGTGTAGTTAATTCTTTTAAGAATGTAATTATCGAAAATACTATAATTGAACTTTCTCTGTTCTGATTAATTGTGTTGTTGTAACATAATTCGTAAACAAAGTTGTTTTTTCTTTAAAAGACAAACTTAGTCTCTTTTCCTAGTAAGAAGAGTGAGACTTATTCCTATCTTTTCTCCTTAGTTGACAAACAAAGATAGGATTACAAATTGTTAAACTCATTTATCATATTTCATTACCCTTTTAAGGTCTTGAAATACCTGAAAGATAAATTATTTTGTGTAATTAGAAAACAATTTTGTTTATAGCTACCAAAATAAATGACATCTTGCACTTGTCACGATGTATAAGTTTAAACCATAAAGAGTAAAGAAATTACTAGGATATTCGCTAGGTAATTTTCTTGGACTCTTATTATTCTTAAAGTACTAAATACCCTTGGGGCTATGTAGACGATAAGGGAGGAATTGCATGCTAAAGATTCAAGTTAATTGAAAGTATGAATGGCTAGTCCATTATCTACATAAGTAGGACTTCATATACTCTGTTCAATATCTAAGTACATTGCTGCTCGTAGGCATTTGAAGAGAATGGGAAAGTATAAAATTGCTATATGCTTTCTACTCGCAATGTAACACTTACAATGTTGACAAAGCCAGTGGGAGCGTTGTATTTTATAACTGAAATAACATTCCTATAATGTTGTCAATTTCAGTGGGAGCTACGGGATTTATTTCCTTGTTAGTCACCCATATCATTTCAAGCTTGATTTGAAATAATTCATTACTTTCCGAATATTAACGACCATTGCTTAAAGGAAAATTGCATTTTTATTTTATAAGATAACACGTTGCCTTTCTGCTGTTGCTCTCGGAAGCGTTATCTATAAAATAATAATCCACAATTCCTTATTAAAGGTTATGGTTATAAAACTACTTGTAATATCTATGACATTATCATATTATTAACACAAAAGAATCACATGTTGTGTGTTTTCATAATATGATGTTGTGCCTTACACAAGTGGGAGAAATCTCAAAGTGTGTGCAAGGAACAACAATATTATTGATATCTCTTGATCGCAAGGTAAAGGAAACTAATAATTCTATTAGGACTTGAACACGCGAGATGTTTATTGCCCTACTACATGTTAATAAGAATTCTACTAGGACTTAAACATGCGAGATGTTTGTTGCCTTACTACATTCTAATAATGATTCTACTAGGACTTGAACACGCAATATGTGTGTTGCTCTACTACATTCAAATGTCCTGATATAGCGTAAAGATACTTCAACATTTGACTACATGTTTTAGTCAACACAATTATTGTTATATGATAATGATCATAATTCTGAAGTATAAAATTAACTTGAAATTACTATAGACCTCAAGATTTTGCGTTCGTGATTACTTTTGTTAGTATAATTATGCTTACATGTTAAGACATAATTATAAAATCCTTGAATTAATCAATGAATTATAACATAAAGTATATATAGTAAAATGGTTATGTCTTCTAGTTAACACATAAACATGAGGCATTTGAATTATTCAAAGACTTAAAATATATTATTGACATGTTCTGTTTTCTTGTAAAACACATAAACATATTATTCTTGAACAGTTAAGTCTTCTTGTGAACACATTAACATAAGGTTCTTGTATTATTCAATGAATATATATTATAGCATGCACTTGGTTTGTAAATACTTAATATGGAATTTGGCTCAACCCAATTGACAAGTGTTTGGTCCAAAGAGAATTAAGTTATCTATGGAATTCTGATATAGTTTCACAATTCTAATACTCATAGAATACCACTTCATTATGGTATGTCTTATGTGATAAAACAAACCTTATTCATATTGTTTGATTCATGATAGCTTTAATTGCGCTACCTCCAAAACATATCAAGGTTAGAAAATTGCGTATGTCATGGATACACTCAATATAGTTCAAACCAAGAAGGTATTCATGACAACCCATAACTGAAAACCCTAATTCATTAGGGATTTTAGGTTTTTCACTCAAACCAATCGAATCCTAAACCCTTTTGGATTTTTGATTTATCTACACTTCCTTGCTTGAAGATTGTAGTTTTCGTATTCTTCCTAGCTTGACGAAACACAAAACTGGTGCTTAGATTTTTGGTTAAAGAATGATACAAAATTAGAGTTTTTCTACAAACCCTAATTAGAGTTCTTGGAAGGAATTCCATTATGTCTTGATTTAAGTTCTGAATTTGTTAAAATCTTATGAAGCATTTTATTAACAAATATAAAGATGAGAACTTAAAATGTATAAAGAATAATTTATTGTTGCTTAAATACTTAGTATTTAGAGAATTGTCTCTACTTACAAAAGTAAGTGGGAGCATATACAAATCACTTAACCTTCTAAAATTCACTTATTAATGTCATACTAAGGTTAAAACATGTAAATGTCGACCGAAGTATAATGTTACTCTCATTCATAAATCCGCAAGGATGCCTCACCACTTAAGTGATATTTTAATATCAATGTTGAGGGATATAAGTTAGAAGATTATTATAAATCACCTAACTACCAAAATACATGATCACATCTTGAATCTGATAAATGTTTTTGAACTATGAATGATAAGACGCAGTCCTGAAAAGGCAAATCAATGTTTTGAGCTTGATTGTTATTTTGCCTAACAATTAACCTATGAGGTTGGAATGAGTTTCTTTTGAAGAAAGGCTTACAAGGACAAAATTGTATATATGTTAATGCATGGCATTTTATAAGAAATTTTAATAATACTTAAGCAATTGACTGTGATTAGATTTTCTTATATTAATTGGATAAAGATAATTAATTGTCTATATGTTTCCTTGTATGAGGAATATGGCAATTAGATTTTATAACTCTTTCTTTATGATTACCTTTTGCAAAAACGGTGTGTAATCAAAAGGGTTATGAATCTATATAATCTTTATGTAGTATACAAATTTAATACACATTTTGGATTGGATCATGCATCTAGGAGCTGAGATCTTGAATTTAATCACAATACGATTTTGATTAAATTAAGGTAACTCTTGAGCACATCTGACATTAAGAGGGAGCACAAATATTTTTTCTTAAAATTTATATGTTGAAGATATCATTTCATTTAAGCTAGATTTTAATCCTTAAGCTTGGAATGAAACTTCACTTGGAATTTAGGGAATAAAACAAACATCCTTGATATAAACGTTTATCTGGAATAAACAAATGCGGAAAATTAAGTCCAACACAAATGCAATATATCATTCAAGCAAGTCTTAAATGGTATATTTTACTTGGAATAATTTATTACATAAATGGAAACCTTATGTTTTTTTACTAAGGATTTATCATGTAGATATTATATTGTGTATAGGACTGGTTGTTGCTTTTGTACAAGAGCAAGATGAGCTGACAAGAACAATATCTAATTGAGAGGTTTTTAAATTATTGTTATTACAGATGTTTACGAATTATAAAGCATAAGTGTTGTATAAGTACAATGATGCTAGAAGATTATTTATACTAGTTGAAATAGGATTTTATCTTTTATGATAAATCTGCTAACTAGTTATGCTCAACATAGAGCATTGTTGCATTACACATTAAGAAATGAGAATACTTTACACTTTTAGAAACTGTAAAGATGACTGTCAGTGTGTCGTTGATTTCTAAGTACCTCATGCAAGGTAGGGCGACATCTCCATACAATAACTCTTGCAATAGTATGAGCATATGAGATAAGACACTCATCTTATATTTCAAACCCCTCACTATATGTGGAACTTGAAACAAGTATTCAGAAAGTTTACTCAGATGACTATTTAGTTTTTCTTGTAAAGAAAGGTTGAGAATGTTGGAAACATTAGACTTCAAAATACTAATTAGTCTCATGCATATCTATTCTAGTATTTGGATAATTGGGATTGAAAGACAATTTTACTTTATGATGGATAAAGATACTTGGTATTTGTTATTCATTCATATAATAATTGTTATCCTATATTTGCATGTTTAATCCTTGAATAATTTTATTGTTCTAAATATGTCCATTGTCGGTTAACAATATGGGAATATTGTTATGTAAGGAAAATGTGAGTGTTGGTTATATTCTAACGAGAATGTGGATTGTTCCCGCCAAACTCATATGTATTCACAAGGGATGCATATTGGATACCCCAACTTTCAAACATTTACTTTTGGATCCTTGTCATAAGTAAAATATTGAAAATGGTTTGTTAAAATCGTCCTTAGACTTGAGATACAAGCAAGTTCTGTTATGTGTGGACATCATTTCTTGTAAGTATACGCAAAACGCTATCTGAATAAGGTAGTTATAAAGGCTATATTTCGGAGTGATGTGAAGCAGCATCCACAACACTTGTAATCAATAAAGGAATTGTTACTCCACTTGATATGTGCAGAAAGATACCATGGGTCCTCTCCAAAATTAATAAGATAATTGTTCGGCCGAACCCAAAGGGTAATGCAAGATGATGCTTGATTACATTTGGTATATCTAATTAAATTCTATAACGATATTCTAAATGGTTAAACTATATAGAATGAGTTAGGATCTATATCCATGGTTTAACGGTATCTATAACAAAGGTTGATTAAAAGCAAGACATTAATAACCATGCTACTGAGAAGATTTTATGAAACTATATCTCTGACACTTTTAGTTAAAAAAAAACGAGTGTGAGCGTTGCTAGGCGTTTTCGTCGTTGGTTTTGTGTGCTATTCGACACTCCAACTACCAAGTGGGAGCTGTTGGTTTGTGGGAGTTAAAACACACGTAAACGACTAGAAGTGTGTGAGCCTATGGGGGCACACACATTAAACACAAGAGTACGTGACGATCATTTAAACTTGAATATACGTTAGACCCGTTTATGCATGCATGTGACCCCGATCCTATAAACGACCCATGGACTTGATCCACTTGCTACTTGGGTAGGTTTGGTGCCTTGGGCCTTGTCCAACATATCTGATCGGGGGTGTTTGTTTTATTGCTTGTCGCTCAAGTTTTGAGCCCATTCATGGGTTGAACATTGACCCTATATAAACAAACACATACTTGCATCTAACCTAACGATTAACATATTATCCCAAAACCTCAAAACCAATTCACCTATGTCCTTTTTTTATACCCGATCGGAATTCCCCTAGAATCCGATTAGGGTTTAACTTGGATTGACAAAGTTCTAAGCTTGCATCATTATCTTGATCCAAGTTGTTTTAGATTTCGTTGGTGTACTTGTTTCACTGGTTCCTGTCCGAACAAAAGATTGCAACAAAGTTTGGTTTTGGTTCATGGTATATCTCGGACATCAAGGGGAAAGAAATCGGACATTAAGTCCGATATCTTATGGTATTAACAAGTTGTTTCTCGGACAGCAAGTTCTCGGGCAGAAAGAAGAATCATGTTCTTGGGTTTTCTAGTTCTTGGTATTCAAGTATTCAAGGTGTTGATTGGGTTAAACGTTTTCGACTAGCATTTATTCGAACGTACTTGGTTTAAGTGTTTGTGTGTGATACTCGTAGAGGTATCTACTTTAGATACTTGGTTTCTTGTTCGTTATATAGCGCGCAGTTGAAAACGAATGTTAGTTTTCTATTTACCTTTTATTCTTATTGTTTATTATTTACGTATTTACCTAATTGCATAAACTAGATCCAATTCTGCAGCATACTCGTTTGCGTTACTTGGCTAACTAGATTTTAAAAATCCCAACAAATAACACCATTTGTACTTTTCAACGTTTATAAATCTTATTAGAAATGAATCAAAGATTTACAATGGAATAACTCACGGCAAACTATTCCAGTTGATGACAAATGAAACTCTCCTACTAGAATGACTAGTCGCAGCTAGCTTTGCTTAGTTCGTTCCTAGGAGAGGGGATCCTAGTAACTATAATATTAAGTATTACTTTATGTGTTTGTTTAGAATCCTTACTTATCTCGGTTACAAAATTTCGTCTAAATAGGAAGGGAAATACTATTGAATCAATTGGGTATAGCAGTTTGACAACTTGCACTAGATAGCACGTGCCTAGTATATTAGGTTAAGCGTACTTTTGACGTTGTTTCTAGTTCCTTATACTTTAATCAGTGATACCGCATCTGCTTACAAAGTGTTTCTTGAGTTGGTCTTCGACTTCCCTAAAGTTTGACTGTTGCTTGAGCTTTATAAAACTCTCACTGGTTTCTTTTTATTAGTGAGTTACATCCTTTGATGATAGTTAGTGAGTTACATTCGTAATGTTCTTTGGTAACCATCGGGAAGTAGCACCCTCTGATGAGGGAGTAAGACCTCATGTGTCTTACTCTCTTATCCTTATCAGTGAGTGTTGTTCTCCCTGATCCTTATCAGATACTTAATAAATTAGGCTATTGTATGTTTAAATACTTGTCAAAGAAAATCAGGTTGAAATTCAGACCCAACACATAGTGGTAAGTAAAATTTGGGCTTCCATTGAACTCACAATTTCTAAATTACTAACATTTTTTGTGAAAGGTGAATCTTATATTAATCATCAAACCAATATATACAATACAAACAATCTACGTGTGCTATGCCATGAAAAACAATATAAAACACATACAATTACTTTAATTTGTAAGTGGGATAGACTCATACATCCGTCACAGACATATCCAGATAAATTCACCATGGACTACATTTCCTTCTCACCATGTACCATCTAAAGTGCCAATACGGTTACATCCTCATATCAACACCTTAGAAGGGACACCGATGAAAGGCCTCATCCACTCCATTCAAGCCATCCAACCTCCAAGGCAATAATCAAACATAAGACTACATTTCCAAGCCCGCATCCGTAAACTGTAACTTTAAAACATAATCATCTCCATTTTCACATGGTCTTTGGTTAATTAAGGTTATTGTTACAATGAGCAAATGATATGATTTTAGATTATCACAATTTATCAAACATGAGGATATCTTATACAAGCACTCTTCAACCAATAAATATCAATATATTACAACTATGGTTGTCAACGTTTCTTCAGCACCACCCAAACAACCAACTAAAAAAAACTGTAAAATCTAAGAAATAACACACCTCCCGGTCTTGGTTTGATCTTGAATTTGAATATGAAACTATTAACAAATGCTTCTCAAAAAAAACAAAATCAAATAAAAGTAAAATAAAATTGAACCAACAAGTTATAATTAACATAATATGCACATAATAAAATACAAAGCTTAAAAAAACAAAACATATTATACATGCACAATGAATGCCGAATAACATAAAGAAAACAAAGCATTGGTGTTTATTCAAATTAAGACATCGGGCTCCACTAAGCTCCTAGTATAATTCACCTTGCAAGATTGAGGAAGTTCATCACAGCTTTAGTAACATGAGGACATGACCGCACATCAAGGTATTCCAACGACCTAGACGCCTCCAAAAGTGTTAGTCAAGAACTAACAAACTTGTTTCTAGATCAGAGCCACTAATCAAGAACTACTCCATAGGACTTCAACAAAGGGTTATGATCCCTTAATGTCGAGTGGCACCGACACATACACGAGATATTTACACTCAAATGTTTATTAAACATGAGTAAGAAATATGGTATAAATAAACCTCACCCCATCATCTCTATTTATAGAGAATAAGGGGGAGAAACCTAATCCTCAGTGAACAAGGAATCTACAATTAAGGAGGTTAGGAGATTTCCTAATACATGACTAACCTCTTTAAGTTTGAGCTAAACTACAACTAGCCCTTTAAACTTATTTCCTAACTATTACACACAATATTGTAACAATTTCCACCTTAGTGGTAATAGTTAGCCTTCTTTGATACCCACCAACTTCAAGCAGTGATGGAACCTCGGACCGAGGACTGCCTTCATCAAGGAACCAGTAACAATACCCACTACTAACCTTAGCTGAAATCCTAAATCTGTAAAGATTCTCTTTAGCAATGTATCCACTTCCAAATCTCCAATAAGTGTCATATACTCCGCTTCAGTTGTTAACAAGCCATCATGTGCTTCAATATAGCCTCCCAGTCAAAACCTTCAATCCCAAGCCAAGTCCCTCGGTATCCAATGACTCAAATGCAACATATGTCACCTCTTCACAACAACCAACATCAAGAACCTCTAAACTAGTGCATTGTGACGTCCAATTTAGTTTGTGCTCGTGTGGCATTGGTATGATTTATTTGTGAGCATTTTTATTTCATCTCTTTTCCCTATATATTGAGATCTTTCCTCTCATTCATACACACAATGAAGTACTACTATATCATCTCCTTTTGTTTATCTTGATTCATTATGTATCTTTTCGTAATAGGGGGAAGACACGTATTGGTTTGCCTTGATAACCTTTGTTCTAACGGAGTTATCCTTTGTTGTGTTATCCTGTGAGAAGGACGTTTATGATTCTCAAGAACCATGGAGGGGACAAATCTGTCTTAAGAAAATTCTGACCATCAGATACCTCAACATTTTCTTTATTTGTGTTCTTTGAGTCAAAAATTGTTTATTTGTCTAATAGCATTATTCATATTACCTAACATAACCATTCGGCATATACTCTAGCTCTATTTATATATGTTACAATTTCAATGGTCTAGTCTAGATTATTTCTTATGTCTGAGACATGCGGGACAACATAATCAAGTGAGGATTCTATTTTCATCATTGCAAATAGTCGACCGTGTAATTTTCCTGAACTAGAAAATTTTATATGAGGTACTTATGTTTGGGTCTACTTCTTTTTTTTTTCATTAGTTAATGATTCAATAAAACTATTGCGATTTGATGCTATACAATTTGATATCGGAAGTACTACATATTATTGCTAGTATATAGGGCAAATTGCATAAAAAGGTACCCATTTTAGGTACAATTTCAATTAAATGCAATACTTTTTTTTCTTCACAATTTAAGGTACCTGACTTTTTTTTTGGACCAATTTAGCTTTTTTTCTAACTTCCGCTAATCATTTCATTAATAAATTACATGTTTGGTCCTTGAGTTTGTATAGGCATTTCATGTTTGGTCTATTTTCGTCCGTTTTCATACATTTGCATACGTTTTCATCCGTTTTTATACGTTTTCGTCCGTTTTTACACGTTTGCATCCGTTTTTACATGTTTTTACACGTTTCATCCGTATTTACACTTTTTCATCCGTTTTTGCACGTTTTCGTCCGTTTTACACGCTTCCATCCGTTTTACACGTTTCCCTCTGTTTTTGCACATTTTCGTCTGTTTTTACACGTTTTCGTCCGTTTTTGCATGTTTCCATCTGTTTTTACACGTTTATGTCTGTTTTTACACGTTTTCGTTCATTTTTGCACGTTTTCGCCCGTTTTTGCACGTTTTCGTCCGTTTTAACACCTTTCAGTCCGTTTTAGCCCGTTTTTCCACTTTTTCGTCCATTTTTACACTTTTTCGTTCGTTTTTGCACGTTTCCATCCTTTATTCCACGTTTTTGTCTATTTTTACACCTTTTAAGTCTTTTTGATGTTTCGCTTTAAACATACGTTTTCGATGCATTTCGACGTTTCGTCCGTTTTGCGCATTTCCGTCCGTTTTTGCACGTTTCCATCCTTTTTCCACGTTTTCGTTCATTTTTGCACGTTTTTGTTAGTTTTTACATGTTTTCGTTCGTTTTTACACCTTTTATACTCGTGTATAAAAACTTATGTAAATTTGTGTATATTTTATGGGTAAAAGGTCAAAGACTCGGTAAATATATTACTCCAAAAAATGTTTAAGTACATGTATAAATTTGTGTATACAAACGTGTAAAAATAGACGAAACGTCAAAAACAGAAGAAAAACACGGACGTAAACATGTAAAAACGGACCGAAACGTGTAAAAATGGACCGAAAAGTGTAAAAACGGACGAAAACGTGCAAAAACGGACGAAATCATGTAAAGCAGGCGAAGCGTGCAAAACTGCCAAGAAACGTGTAAAAATGGATGGAAACGTACAAAAACGGACGGCAACGTGCAAAAACGGACGAAAACGTGTAAAAACGGGCTGGAAAGCGATGCAAAAAGCGGAAAACATAAAAAGCGAAAGCGTGTAAAAGCGGACGCGTGCAAAAACATACGAAAGCGTGTAAAAGACGACAACGTATGAAAACAAACATACGGAAGCGGGCAAAAGCAGACGAAAATGTGCAAAAACGGATGAAAACGTGTAAAAACGGACGAAAGCTTGCAAAAACGGACGAAAACGTATAAAAACGGACGAAAATGGACCAAACATGAAATGGCTATACAAACTCAAGGACCAAACATGTAATTTACTAACAAAATGGTTGACGGAAGTTAGAAAAAAAACCTAAATCGACAAAAAAAATGTCGGGTACCTTAAATTTTTTTTTTATAAAAAATGTACCTTTAATTGAAGTTGGACCTAAGATGGATACTTTTTTTTATGTCAATTGATGTTATAGGATTCATATTACTCCGATCGGCATTGCTAGTAATTTAGAACCAGCTCATATAAAGAATTTAAGAAGAATGACACTATCAATCAAGTATTACATTACAGCGCATGTAAGTGTGTGAGATGAATATAAAAAAAGTCGCAATGCTTAAAAGATTTTTTTTACACATATAAGTTTTCGTTTATTAGGGGCCAAATTCTTAAGTGCAGCCACAGGGCTACAGAAGTTAAAGGGATGACTCTGAGCGTATACACTTCCGTCTTGCATACGTGCATGGACGGAGGATCCTAAAGGCAGGGGTGGGCCCCTCCAAAATATTATGTATTTAATGTAATTTGTTCATAAAGCTAGTGCAAAAAATAACTATTTGATCATTTGGCCCCCCTAAAACAAGTTAATGACACTTTGGCCTCTCCAAAGAAATGGTTCAAGCTCCGTTCATGCATACGTGGCAACGGCTTGCAAACTAGCACATTAACCAAATCGAAACTAGTGAAAGCAAGAGTTTGCTTAATAATTACAAAAGCCTCTTCGTATGATGTAACTTGAATCCTGACACATTCATAGTCATATTAAAAATTGAAAGACAACAGATTTTGTAAGACTAAAGTTGAGACTTGGATATTTAGTTCCGAGACACAATAACATTATACTTCAGTTATATTCAGGATAATGATGGAAACAGTTTTAACAAGGTCCAAAGTTAACAGAATGGAATGACTTTAGTTAAGCTTGATCTCTGATAATGGCACAATTGTTTTACACATATACAGATTAAATTTAGGCTAACGTTTACAATAGCCACAGTGGGTGCTCCCCAGCAACCAGTTCTCAACAGCCTGGTCTTTGTACAAAAACTATCATGGGCCACCAATCTTGCACCTTAAGTATGACCTCGTATGCAAATGGCGACCAAAAACTTCATCTGCTGTTAAACATGGAAGCGGGACCTTGAAGTCCATATACTTGACTGTGCACAGATAGGCTTCATTACTCTTCAGATCTTTAGGGCTCATCTCCACACATTAATCATTCTCAATTCGAGCCCTTTCGTTCTCGTCAGGGAATTACCGAGGCGAAAGCAGCTCTCTCGGAAGTAAGTTTCCCAGCTGGGACTATCATTGAGACTTGAGAAGGCATCGTTTCACTTAATAATGCCTTTTTGAGGCATGTTCTGCTTCACTGTAACCACATGAAACTTTGTATGTTTCAGATTTATCGAGAAATATATGAGGACAGTTTTCGAAGCTAATCGCTTAAGCAGTCATGACTCGTTATCTGTCGGAGGTATCTTAGCATTTTCGTGTAATTAGTAAACCCCAAGAACCAGAAACTGAAATCATCCACGGTCACTAACTCCACATACTTTTTACACGGCCTCTGCAAGTTTGTACTCTGTTCGACTCCTTTTATCTTTTCCAGTGGGATAGACACCTTATATTGAAACTTTAACACCTCTAATGTTGTAGAATATGTTTTGATGGATTTCTCACTGCAAAATGCAACTTTTTCTGTTGAAATGAAGAAGATGCCTGCGATTGCGCCTGCTGTTGTGTATATGTTGCATCGAGAAGCATGCAACAACTTCTCGCCGTCCCTGGTTCTGAAACTTCTCCTGAAGATTTTTCCTTCGCGACCAAGTGGCAGGAGCTTGGAACCATAACTCAACTTGTGTCTCACAGTATCTACTAGTTTTGATCCTAATCCCACTGAAAGGGAAAAAAAAGTAAAACCTCAATTAGATCGTGCGAGAAAATTCAAAATAACATAATGGAATCGTTAAAAGTTAGTATATTAGACCAAGGCTAATACCATGATTTTTTGTCGAGACTGCAAATCTGTCTTCATTTTCTGTGATAGGAAGAGAGTTATGTGGTTGATATGCATTAGATAAGAGTAGATCCCTTGTTGATACTTTCGGGATGCCCGTGACATTTTTTGAAAGTCTGTTATCCATAATATGATGTCGGGTTGATGTAGGTTAGCTGCTCTTATGGTGTGGAAAAGATTAATTGAATGGTTAATGTGTTCAGTATTGTGGTATTTATAAGCTGATAAAGGTGTTGGCATAAGCTAACAACTTGCAGCTGTTGGATGACTCATATATTTGTCATCTTTAGTTGTGGTTTGAACGTGGCTGCTTAAAATAAGTCATGATAATAGATTCAGCACATTTGACTGGTTAGCGCATTTGAGAAAGTTAGCACTTCACTTTTTTCTTGGCTATTTTTCCTTTCCTGATATTGGCCCTTCCGATAAGGTTTAGACATTTACTTTCGGTTGTCATGCTAACTTTTCTTTCACAGATTTCCGTCATTTGGTAATGGGCAGGATTTTAAAATATATATATAATTATGTTTACTTAGTTATTAACTAATTGAGAAGTTTGGCAGAAAAAAAAAAAAAAAAGAAAGAAAAAACTCCCTTTGTTTTGCGATGTTGGCGATTTAACGATACCTAAACAAACCTATACAAAGTGTCGCTTTCTAATTTATTGTTTTATCAAGCGCTCCATTAATAATTTAATATATGATTGTTAGTGGGTCGGTTGTGCATGAGAATAAATATTTTATCACACTTTGTAAGTTTTTCAATTCTCATCGCTAATCAGATTGTTATTTGATTGTTTGGGTTTTCTGGTAATCGTTTATCCTATTCTTAAATTCATTATCATCTTTTCTTGGTACGATTCCAACATGTGACGGGGCTAGATATGTTTGTTTTTTTACCCTTACTCACTAGGGTTTACTGCGTTTGTGTGGCTGATAGCGGGACACATGGTTTAAAAGTGAATGAGCCTGTACCAACTGAAAGTGCTAATGTATGTATCTAGTTTGGATTCTGGTGTTGATCTTGCTTCTAAGATGTGTAACCTAGAAAAGGTGGCAATACTAAGAAGTTCAATGCTATTTTACTGTTGTGAAGCGGAAAGGTGGTAATACTAAGAAGTTCAATGCTATTCAGATGAACAAATTTAAGTATCGACCGATTGCTCCTAACGATACCAAGACGTCTCCTACTAAAGATAACACAAAATAGACGTCTACATCTAGGTAACTAAAGAACGCTGCGAAAGTGGCGAACACTCCAACCAACGTGGCATCTACTTCTAAACAACCTACTAAAGATCTTAATGTGGTTAGTACTTCTAATGCGTTTGCTTCTCTTGATAAGATAGATGATTCTACTATGGAAAATGTTCAACCAAGTGATAATTCCAATACGCCTATTGTTGATTCGGATGAAGGTGCTACTCTTAATGGAGCATCTAGTGGTAATGTTGCTACTACTGTTGATGGAGAACAAATGGAAAACAATGAAAACATCCCTAGTTCGTCCAATGTTGCTCCTTATTCAAAGAGCACATCTGACATGGTTAAAGATGGGAAAACAAGTTGGTAATCCGTTTTCTAAGGTAGGGAATATGGTTATTTTGGATAGTGATAGTGATGATGATGATGATGAAGTTCTTGAGGACTACAATAAAGCATTTGACGGTTCTAAAAGTGGTAGTGGAGTGGGCATGAGGAGCTTATTAGAACAGTGGAAGGAAGACACCTATGACCAAAACCCTTTTGATGATTATGATTATTGCGGTTTGACGCATGCATAATTGAAGTTTGATAATGCATATGACATTAGTCTGTGGTCAGCTTATACAGGTTGTTCTTCTTTATTTTGCATAAGTATGGCATGTCATTTCTTATGTTAGTTTAGGTCTGAAGCACTAGGCACTTTTGGTTTGCCTTTTTGGGCTGAAGTGTGTGACTCACCCACATCCGTTGTTCTTAAATTATTTTCTGGAGTAATAATATTTTATCATAGTAACCTTTTTACCTAAAAAACTATTGAGAAGTTTAACAACCAAGTAATATGTCTATTAAGATTAGTTTACACTTAACAGTTTGCATATGATAACACAATAAATTAATTTTCAACATTTAACTCTTTATTGATGTATATCAAAGAATTATACTCGTTTGTTTACGGAATAACAAACGAGATTGAATGACAATGTATGTTTGGTGATCTCCTCATTAAACTCAAACACAAACCAAAGTTAGTGTTTGAGTAAGAACTGCGACTAACCAACGGATTCAAAGATCTGTGACCTGGTTCTATTTGGAGGAACATGAGCTTTTGAAAGTGTTACAAACTTTTAATACAAGATATGCATATTCCTACTTTACAATCTCCTATTTATAGGCAAAGGCAATGTGGATATCTATTAAGTAAAAGACACGTGTTAACATTTGATAGGTGAAAGTACACTTTGTACTTTTACTCCTATTCCTAGTATGCTACCAGATATGCTTTAAGGAACAGTGTTGATAACTATTTGTACTTTTTTACAAACTATAATACATCTTGACTTTCGATAAGTACTTTACACTTATCTTCCCAAAATGTTTGTGACTCAAACTTTCTATCAAAGTGTCTAAGTCATTAGGATGTCTTCAGTATGTTGAGGAGATCGTTCAGGGAGTCAGTGAGTTATTGTCATCACTCACTAACTCCATCATCATGATCTTGGTTCTCGCCTTCGCTCTTTGAAATCCGCCTTAGGTTGTGACAAGTCTTTCTTTCATACTCTGAATAACTTCTTGAAGATGACTCCATGAATTTTTTCTTACATTGAGGGACGTGTTCTATATTTAGGATGTTTTTCATTCAAATCCTATACAAGAGATTATCAGACACCGAATCGGCCCAACAATAATCGACATGGAAACACATCACGTGCTAATTACATGAGAAAGAAAAGCAAACATCAAATCATCAATGCAAGTGGTATGATGGACTTTATTTTGTTCATATCAGATAGAGGTGCATGTAAAGAAGGTATCTTTCTTATCTTGTAAGTTCTAGTTTATGGGTAGATGACATGAGCCAGTTTGAATCATTTCTACTCTATTTGTTGAATCCAAAGTACATCATATATGTATGCGCCATTTCATTATTATACATAGCACATGTTGATTTCTACATATACCCTTTTCTGTCCCATTAAAAAAAGACACACAGATTTCAAGATTCTGATGGTCCAGAAAAAAAAATATTTTAAACTGAGATACGTTGAGTTTCAAGCTTTGCGGTTGTTTGAATGTTAGAGGATGAAATAAAGCCTGATTGAACAGATTCACCCCATTTGGCCTCTGAGCTCATTTGGAAGGTTGGTATGGGCTAGTTTTCCTCTATTTTACCCAAAATTTCCTTGCCAAGCTACATGGAAGAGATTTCCGATTTGAAAGTTTGATACTGCATGTCTCTTTTGACAAGATGTGTCTTGACTTTTTTGTTAGTGTTATGCTAACTTTGACTATTATAGTCACATATATTCATAAGTATTTCATACACAGCTTATAAAAACATATTATAACCAACATGGCAACAATCCATCCTAATGACACAAGCAGTGATTGGAGGGTATCTTTCTTATCCTATATTCTTTTGTTTGTGTGAGGTTATAGAACATGGGATCTTTTTTTTTCCTCTCTTATAACTTTTATCCTCCCTTTGTAGCTTCCAAAATTAAATATACTAGTTATGCCATGTCATTAGTACAAACAGCACATGGCATGCATCATTCTGCATATAATCTATATTCTCGATATAACCATAAAGAGGGCACAAAAATATATATATATATATATATATATATATATACATATATATATATATATACATATATACATATATAGGGAGAGTTGCGTGAGATCAAACTTAAAGTTGTAAAAATAAGATCAAGTCTAAAAAACCACTAAAACATTTATAAATAACAATTTTAGCAATAATACACATAAAAATAATATTTTAATACAAATTAACATTTTAGCAACTAACAACCAAATGATATATGAGTTTGGATTAGTGATATACCTGATACACATTACACTAATTAATATTCCAACATCTGATACACATACAAAAACCTGATACACATTACACTTCTAATCTAAGTGTATCACCTAGGTTTCGTAAATTTTAAAAAGAAATCTATCAAAACTTTAACAATTTCAGTTGTAGTTAATAAAAATTTTATTTTTGTTGTAAGGAGAGTGTCGTTTGTCAAATTTTAGTTGGATCTCATTTTAACAACTTTAAGTTTGATCTTATTTTATCTAGATTATATATATATATATATATATATATATAGTGAGATCAGTGCGGATTTTTTAATTAGATGTGATGTGCGGATAGATCTGGATACATTCCAGGATCTGATCAAGTCAAGATACTAACTTCACGGTAGCAATTGACCATGTAAACGATTTTTTTTTAATTTTTTCCTTTTGAGGGATCGTTACTATTGTTATCTTCTTTCATTTTTTTTTATTTTTCCAGGATTTTTTAAGGCAATTTTGTTTTTTGATTATGAGTCTACCGTGATATTACGATGTTATGAGTCCTACTGTGATATTAAGAAACTGTGATTTTATAAAACCAACTCTGATATTAAGCTTTTTTACATGTAAAACATGAACCGTGATATTAAGAAACATATGATAGTTACTATGATATTAACAATTTTATTAAAAAAACATATGATAGTTACGGTGATATTAACAATTATATTAAAAAAAAGAAAAAAAGTTTCTGTGATATAAAAAGTAACCGTGATATTAACATTTTTTTATTAAAAAAGTTACGATGATATTAATAATATTAGTAAAAAAAACAAAAAGTACTGTGATATAAAAAAAAGTTAGTGTGATATTAACACTTTGTATTTAAAAAAAAATATGTGATATTAAGATCAGATCTTGACTTTAAAAAGTCAAGATCTGATCTTGAATATGTCTGTCAAGATCAGATCTTGACTTTTGTAAAAAAGTCAAAATCGACCTTAATATCACAATACCTTTAATTATGAAAACGATTTTTTTTTTTGAAATTTTTTTCAGCGATTATTAATAATTTATCATCCTCTTTATTTTTTTAATTTTTTCAGATTTTTTTGAATTTTTTTAAAAAAGTACTCGTGATATTTCCGCACCATCCCTACTTAAAAGCTTAAAACCCACCCGATCCCTTCCCTATATATATATGGGATTGTCTAACCAATGCCCTGAGGGCACTGGTTAAGAAGGCTGAGGACCCACAAAAAGATACCGAAAAAATATTTTTTTATTGAAAAAGTGTGGGTCCTTGAGTATTTAAATTATTTTTTCGGTATCTTTTTGTGGGTCCTTAGCCTTCTTAACCAGTGCCCTAAGGGCACTGGTTAGACAATCCCTATATATATATATATATATTGTGGATCTAATAAGAAGTATTATTATAATAATAAGAATAAGAAGATATTTAAACCATTGGATCAAAGAATCAATGGCTAAAAATGAAAGGTGGCATAATTGTAAATAATAGGACTTTGATTTCAATGCATAAGGGCACATGAGTAAAATCAACCAAATTCTTTCATTCTAAATATATTTTAATTACTGTGTTTTTCTCTCCTCCGTAATTTATATTCATTAACTTCAGGATCACAATTTTTATACAATCTAGCATGCATCTCATTCGGTTTTTGAAGCATGCATCTCTTTTTCCAATAAGATTGCATCTAATTTTATTTTATGTTAAACATTCAATAATTTCAAATGCATCTGTTCTTTTCTTAAGGATATATATGTCTTCAATTTTTCTTAAATGAATTGATGAGCCTTATTAAATGATGAACAACTAAACCATAATTTCATACTATGATATGCATCTTTCTCGTTAATAATCAACATGAAATTTAGAGTAACAATTGCATCTATTCTTTTATTATAAGATAATATGCATCTTCAGTTTTATCATCTAAAAGTGTGAAAATTAGATGCATGGTTACATCCGATACGTTAAAACTGCATCACGTACATCACGCATCTAGCCTGTTAGTGAGGAGCAATGGAAAAATAGATGCAATAAAACTTAGATGCATCCATTAATATATTATATCTAATATTAAAAAAAAAAAAAAAAAAAAAAAAAAAAAAAAAAAAAAAAAGCATTGCATGCTACAGCCTACATGCATCGATCTGTATTTCATGGTAATGAAAAGAGAAGATACGGTGACATGAGAAGTGGTTGTGGAAGAGTGGAGAAAAAGTAGGAAGCAGTTTTGATGAATGAGAATGTCTAAAATGCCCTTAACTCTAATTTAAATTGATTGGTTAAGATTACTTCTTATTTTTTATTTTAATGTTTCTTCTTATTTGATCCTAATATATATATATATATATATATATATATATATATATATATATATATATAGTGTCCGTTCAATGCAGACCATTATTTGTACGTAACTTTAAAAAACCATTTCAACCAATAAGAATTTACTATTATTAAATATTTTATATAAATGAAAAAGGGTATAATAGTAAAAACTAAAATTTACTTTCATTTTGATTTTTTTTATTAAAAACGCTTTTCAACCCTTAATTTTCGGAGGTTTTTTTTTTTTTTTTTTTTTGAGATGCATGTTTAAAAAAATCCTAGGTGCATATATGTTTTTTTAACAAACATGTTTTTTAATAAAATCAAGTGCACATGTGTTTTTTTTTAAATAAAGTAAATTAACATGTGTGTCTTGCATTTAGATGTCATTATTTGCTTAAAATGATAATTGCATATATGTTTCAAGTGTACATTATTTGTTTATCGAAATTTACGATAAAAAACATAAAAATACACATGTGACTTCTAACAATTTATAACAAACCAAGAACACATATACTATACACAAAAGTTAATATTAAATAAAATACAATTCATGTACAAGTATCTTGTTAAATATAAATGTGCACACCGTTTAAAACATCCCAAATTTACACTTTCTTGTCAATCTTTTGAAACATATGTGCACGCATTCCAATAACATATGTGCACGTGCGCTTTCTCATCAACTTCATTAGAATATAGGTGCACGCCTTCAAAAAACATGCTTTTTTCCGGTGGCCATGTACACGTTATTCAAAAACATGTATGCACTCTTCCATGAACATATATGCACGTTGCGCTTTCTCGTCAAGTTCATTAGAACATATGTGCCCGTCTTCCAAAAACATATGTGCACGCTGCAATTTTTTGTGATAACAATATCTTGCTATACCTGCACATTAAAAAGAACATACATGATCATTATATCTTTACTCGCATTTAATTAATTATCTTACTCCGTAAACCAACTTAGCACAAGATGTATATTGTTCAAGCTTAGGCATGCCAAACATTATTTTTTGCTAAAATACGCATTCTCTTTTGGATTTCATTAAGGATACATCACTGTAATTGAACTTAACTTTCAACTTCAATAAGGATATGCCATTGAGATTGCCATCAAATACCATTTCTATTACTGTTACTTTACTCTAAGCAAAAGTACAAATATAACATATAACACAATTTACCATTCATGTTTTTACTCAAAATATCTAGTGTACCAAGACAAACTAGTATTCACAACAACTGTCCCTATTTCAAAATAACAAAAATAACCAAGAACCCATCAAACCCATTTCGAAATAATAATAAAGATTCACAAACATGCTCTTTTCTAATTTCTAATCGAGATCCACCAAGTCGGAAAGACAAACCACTATCCGGTTCCATATCCGCTTGACCCTCAACCAACATTTATGACTGGATATGAAAACGCGACCACAACTTCAAATCACAACTTGACCATCCACCAACCAAAAGATTAGATCTGAAAATCCAACCGCAAGACTACCCACGAAACTGTCTATGATGTGTAGTTGCGTCACCATCTTAAATATTGGCCTATGAAGAGAGAATCATTTCTCTTATTTAGGCTCTATGCTAATTATCTTTTGAAACTATTTTCAAAATCCAAAGAAATACGCTTTGATTAAACTTTGATGCAGAGAATGGAAAATTAACAAACAACCATTATTAACCACGAAATAAAGGGTTTGATTTCTTGTTTGTGTTTGGATGAAAATTGATTATGATCGGCGCGGCTAGGGTTTGGGTTGTGGAAGAAAGAAATAGAAACCGAAAATGAGAGAGATGGAGATATACGGTTTAATGAAAAAAGGAAAAAAAATATTTTAAGCAAAATTCCATTAGTACCCTTTTAACCTTTTGTTTAATTGAAAAAAAATGCTCTCATCTTTTGCTTAATTACAGTTTTGGCACTTTTAATCTTAACCTTTGATCAAGCTCATCCAATGGCTTAGATTGATTTTTATGGTTCAGTAAAGTTCAGTACAAAATAGTGGTTCTGCATTGAACACTATCTATATATATATATATATATATATATATATATATATATATATATATATATATATATATATATATATATATATATATATATATATATATATATATATATATATATATATATATATAGATCAAATAAGATCAAACTTAAAGTTGTTAAAATGAGATCCAACTAAAATTGACAAGCGACATCCCTTACAACAAAAATTTATTTTTCTTAACTACAACTAAATTAAAGTTTCGATAGATTTCTTTTAAAATTTTACTTAACCGATAGGTGATACTCGATAGATAAGTGTAAGTGCTGTATCGGCTTTGTATGTGTATCAGATTTTGGAATATTTATTAGTGTAATGTCTATCAGGTGTATCACTAATCCAAACTCATGTATCATTTGGTTATTAGTTGTTAAAATGTTAATTTGTATTAAAATGTTATTTTTATGTGTATTATGCTAAAATTGTTGTTTATAAATGTTTTGTGGTTTTTTGACTTGATCTTATTTTTACAACTTTTAAGCTGGATTCACGTTAACCCTCTCCTATATATATATATATATATATATATATATATATATATATATATATATATATATTTCGTTCATGTGCAACTTTTAAAATACTACAATAGTCACAATATAAAAAGTCTGATTTAGCGTTTTCATTAAAAGAAAAGCAAAACTAATTTGTTTTATATTTAGGGTATTATAGTAATAATATTGAATGCTCTAAAATCCGAATACAAACCCGTAACAATCGTTCCTATATAAAACTGCTTCAATCATTTATACTTTTATAGTAAAAAACAAAAATTGGTTCTATCTTCTCTCATTGATAAACAAGATCTGCCAAAGCCACCCGTCTTCTTAGTCGTTGCCGCCATCATTGTTCGATCTATTCGCATACACCCTTCTCATCTTTCATTACATATATACTATTCCACGACAATAATGATCTGCTTGTGATTTTGACCCCTCTCGAACCACGCATCATCGAAAGCCTACACCCGATGAACCGAAACCGTCCTCGTGTGTCTCTAATTTCCGGGTAAATGACGAAACCAACGATATCTAACAAGTGTCGTTTTAGCATTAAAATCTGCATTTAGATCTTGCTGTTTTTCACGACGCCGCTGCTAAATCTGCCGGAAAATCATTTACCTTCTCCTCCGGCGGTCTCGCATGATTTGGCTGGTCGGGAACCTAAAGATGACGGAACCCAAGATTACTGAAACTCTAGACGACATATGATCTTTTTCTACTCTATTTTGGGCTGATTATGATTTTGATTTTTTGATGTCATTTTTGTTTTATTAGGTTTAATATGATCAAAGTAAGTTTTAATATGTTATACTTAATTGTTATTATGAGATTATTTTTTAGTTATCATGTGATGTAGATTTAGCTTTATTTGATATGTTATGTTTTTATTCATTACTTGTATATCATGTGTTTCATGATATGTTGACAGTGATGTAATTTGTGGTTAATTTTGATGAGATTAAGTTTTATATTGCTGATGTGGTTGTTAGATTAGTTTCATTTTGTTGTAGATTACTAGATTTAGTGCTTTTAGATCTGTTAAATTTTAGTCCAAGAACTTATGTTATTATGATGAGATTGAGTTGACATAAGATATATGCTTGATGCTTATAGTTATAGTTGTATAGTTATAATATCAAGCGAAAATTAATAATGAACTGTCAATCTTCTTACTATACATCTGCAGATGCGACTCTTTTTACAATTTTACGGGGACGGCCCTTGGTCACGAAATAAATGACGTGACCAATAACTCAACAGGTGTACAATATGACGAAATTTGAAACAAAGAAAAAATAATAATATAAAAAAAAATAAAAAAATTAATATTGAATCAGGTCGCGATGCATGTAACGTGACAAAATTATTTTCGCACCAAATTTAAATAAGCATATTTTACAAAAACAAACTTTTTTAATATTACAAATTTTTATATAATAAACTTTATTTATCAAATATTTAACAAATATCTAGCGAATTTGTTAATAAAAAAAATACTATTACGAAGAGCTCTAAATTATGAACAAACGGAGCTCTATCGATAGCTGACGTCACGTAAAATTTTATAAAAAATATTAAAGTTTGATATATATAAACTTTAACATTTTATTAAAAATGTTGAAGCTTTATAAAAAATGCTTTTGCACGACGACGTCAAAACAGCACCCAATATCGATATGCTTGAACCACGTACCATTTTATAAAAAATGTTGAAATTTGATATATTAAAAAAAATAAAATAAAAAAACTTTCAAAACACACTCTTAAACCATAGGGACCAAAGATATAAAAGAGTAAAATAGTTTGGAATGACCGAATATCGTTTAAAAAAAACATAAATATTTATAAACGTAAAACTTTACTATTTTTTATAAAATAGTACGTATGTCGAGATATCAATATGGGGCTTTTGTCGTAATTCAAAGTTCTTGCAATACTATTTTTTATTAACAAATTATTCCTATATATTTGTTAAATACTTGATGAATAAAGTTTGTTATATAAAAAAGATATAAATATTAAAAAGTTTAGGGTTATATTCGTAAAATATGCTTATTTAAATTGGTAGCAAATTGTTTATGCGTAAATGTTTTGGTCAGTCACATTCTTCGCGACTGTTGAATATTAAAGGGATTTTTTCTTTTTTTTTTCAGTTTCAAATTGTGACACGTTGAGTTCTTTGGTCACGTCATTAATTCGATTTGGCCTGGTCTCTTTCATGTAAATTGTAAAAAGTTTGTCCTCTGCAAGACGTATGATGGACGACAGTGTCCTTATGTAATTTTCGCTAATATCAAACTGTTATATTGTGACATGATTTATCATTTAAATCTACTGTACGTGCCTCTAAAGTATAGTTAGTTTATATGTTTATAGTTATGAATTGATGTGATTTTGAAATTAGGCTTCAAATGTATCAGTCGAGAAAAACTTAATTAATTGTATCAGTCGAGAAAAACTTAAAACGTGAATTCGAATGTGTCAAAAAAAGTTAGTGTGTCACTTTAAATGTATTATGAAACTAAGCGCGTTAAAAATGTATCATTAAACTATGTGCGTAAAAAATTATTGTATTGACACATCATTTTAATAAAGTGACACATCCCTTAACATATTGGCACATCTTTTTAATAGAATGATACATCTTTATACATATAGACACATTCTTTTAATAGAATGACACATTGTTATATTGACACACTTGAAACATACTTTATCTATTAATATTTACACGATGATACATACATTCGTACACATATCGACACATTGTTTTCATAGAGTAACACATTTTTATACATATTGACACACTTAACACACATTTTATTTATTAATTCAAACTTGTTACACAGTTTATGCAAAATTCTTATTGAAACGCTTGATACATATTTATCAATATTTGGCACATTTTATATTAAAAAGAAAAAGTAATTTGACGCACTGACGCATGTAACTTTCATCTTGGCAACGCGAAATATATAAAATAACATTGTTAGTTATATCAAAATAAAATTAAAGGTAGAATAGTAAACAATAAATTAGTCAAAGCTAAAAGAATGGAAGGATGTACGACTATTTATAGCTCCCCCAAATTCGGTTACCAAATTTGCCATCATTTTTAAAAGAACTACAAAATTGCCATCTCTTTCAATTTGATTTATTATTATCATCAATGGTTCATCCAATGGTCAAAATTAGTACCTATTGTTTCTCACTTTAAGGTGTACA
Source organism: Chrysanthemum makinoi (assembly GCA_910596185.1). Classification (NCBI taxonomy): domain Eukaryota; kingdom Viridiplantae; phylum Streptophyta; class Magnoliopsida; order Asterales; family Asteraceae; genus Chrysanthemum; species Chrysanthemum makinoi. The sequence continues at coordinate 205,974,861 of OU343219.1, read as the reverse complement.
TCATAATAACGTCCCCCTATATATATATATATATACGTATATATATATACGTATATATATATATATACGTATATATATATATATAAAGAGGCAACATGAAACATAAAATTAGCACTAAGATCCCATAATGCTTATGTCATTTCCATGTCATTATTGTATTTATGTGGCATTTTTTATTTTTTTTAATTATTCCAAGTCATCATCATAATGCCATGTCATCATAAAATTCGAATTTAATTTGTACAAAAATGCATGCTATTGGATTCGAACCTGGGTTGTTTATAAGTATCACATATATCTTAACCATCCCCAACCATTAGATCAACACTGTTTTTTGGTTCATAGTTTGCAAGCATAAACCTATAAAAGAAACTAATTATTTACTTTAATTAGAGTTTTGAAGGATAAGTTTGAAAATTATATTTACAAAACCATCACAACATCATATCACGTATTAGAAGGATATCTAAAACCTTATAAATCGAGAAAAACCCACCCAATTCATTCATTGCCATCCTTCTTCTACAAAACCCTAAATCAAATGTATGTTCTTCTTTGAAGGAATTCATATTTTTCTTATTAATCATATTCTCTAATACATCTCTTTTTCTTCCAAAATCTTTTTAGGGTTTTAAGAATGGCTACCATGGTTGGAACGTCTACTAAGGTAACTTTATGTTCTATATCTTCTATAAAACGTGCATGTAAGAGATTTGAGCCAAAAAATACGACCACAAGGAGCTGGGAAAGAAGCAAGAACTGTTATTATTCCATCCACTTAGATAAGTTTTTTGTCTTCAGGATTTATATATTTACATAAGAACATATGTAATTTGTTTGTTGTTTAGTGTTTTTGTATTTTGATGAAATTACAGAGCCAAGATATAGGTCAAACCAAGTGAGTAATCAAATCTTCTAATTGCATACATTATGATTTATTGATTTGCTATTAGTTCTTAGTTTTTTTTGTCTCATCCATTTTACATATTGTTTCATCTTAACTTAACCAGATTGTGTTTTCCCTGGATATTGGTTTTTTATGTTTGCGTTTAGCAGTTTACAGCCATCTATATATGTTGCTGTTGTTTCTTATGGATGTAAATTAATTATTTTTATGTTCTATTAGCTAGGAGCAGGACGTCCTAAATCAACAGCCTTTTCTATCTTGATGGTTATTCTCTTTCTCATTATTGATCTCTTCGATATGTGCTATAATTCTCATAGCTCTACGACACGTCATTAGCCATTTTAGTTTTGAAATCAATACTGACTCTATATGATTTGTTTTAAGTTTTTGGTAGTTTGATTTTTAATTTATTGGCAAGTTATTGTGACAGATATTTAAAATATAATGGGTTAGGATTAGCTGTTTAGATAATTTGTCATTGAATTTAACTCAAAGATCAAAGGAGGTTATCCACAAAGTTAATGATGGAAATGATAGAGTTCTATCTGGTCTCAAAATCCATACTGGCAACACCCTTATAATGTGTATATTGGTTGAGTGTTTATAGGTGTAAGTAATCCTGATGTCATCATACATTTTATGTGATGATAGTTGCAGATGAATGATATAAACAGGGGAGAGATATTACAAGTTGATGATATTATTTCGGATGTGAATGTTGCAATTCCATTCCATGTATATTTAATTATTCAAAATGGTGCAAAGTGAAGTTTCCCATGAAGACAATGTGTACTTGGCCAAGCTAGCATATTAGGCCGAAAGGTACGAGGACATGGTTGAGTTCATGGAGAAGGTTGTCAAGGCGGGGATACCGAGGAGTTGAGTAGAGGAAAGGAATCTACTTCGTCGCTTACAAAAAATGTGATTGGTGCAAGGAGGACTTCATGGAGGATCATCTCTTCCGCCGAAAGCGAAGGAAGAGGACGCGGAATGAAGATCATGTTTCTGAATGAAGAGTACAGGAGTAAGATCGAGACTAAACTGAGAAAAATTTGTGATGGGTTTTGGGCTTTCAACTCGCATCATGTTCCATTCGCTCACTGTGAGAATCTAAAGTGTTTTACTTGAAGATGAAAGGTGATTATTACCGATACCTTGCTGAGTTTAAGACCGGAGCTCAGAGGAAGGAGGCTATTGAGAAGACTTTGTTGGCCTACAAGTCTGCCGGTAGATAACGGTTGATCATTCATGTACTTTTCGATTATGAATATTGGGTGTTTATACATATACCAACTTGTGATAATGGCCTTTTTTTTCAGAGGATATTGTTGTGACAGATTTTTGCTTCACTCACCCAATTAATAAGGCTAGGTCTTGCACTCAACTTCTCAGTGTTCTATTATGAAATTCTCAATTCAACTGACAAAGACTTGAAACCTTGCTAAATAGGTAATTGAATATATACTTGCATTGTTGTTGAATGTAAAATTGAGATTATTGGTTTAGCATTTTAGGATTGGTGGCTACTGCTATTAATGCATTTGTATGGGTTTCATGGTTTGCCCAGCTGACATATAACTATTTCATTACAATTAGCCAAATTTGTGATCATACAAATTATTACAAAGAAAATGCACATGGTCGTGTAAACAAGCCAAAGGGATAATCAAGAATCACTGCTCCTTCCCTACTTGGAGTCCTTAGATTGTATGTGATATGATAGAGAATATGAATTATGTGTGGAAACAAAGGGGATACATAAAATCACAGATACTAAAGAAACATGAGAAAAAAGTCTCACCGTAATCTATTCTAAAACAAATGATATCACGAGATTATAAGAATCTTACGGTATGATTAAAGTATAATATATATCAATGTATTTCATACATCCGAGGGTATAAGTGTAAAAATCGATGGGTTGGGTTGCATAATAGCTAAAAACGGGTAACCTTATGGGTCAAAAAAACAGTCGTCTACCAAGTCTTTTGTCCAAAATTTCTATGTTTTTTTAGTATGACTACTGCCGGATATATTATTGTTTTAGGGTGTTTTATATGTTAACAATATTTCATCTTCATTGACTGTGAGCATAAAGAAATGGTATAACAAATACTGATTATGTCTCTTACTAATAAAAAGTTGAGTAGTTAGGATGAACAGTCCTAAACCCCTTCAACAGTCAATAGGTAAACGTTTAGCGAAGTTCGATCACCCATATGATCGTTTTCGCCACCTTCTATATAATTCCTAATATGGTAACATGGTACTTTTTAAGGCATATACCGTCGTTGTTTTCCTAAGTAACGGATTTTGAATTGGAGTTCCAAGGATTGTGTTTCAGTTAATGATGGTAAAGGGTCTTTGGATTAAGGTGAAATTGCTGAAACTCGAATCATTAAGATCCAATATAGCGATGGGTTATTGATAGATAGTGAGGAGCTTAGAAGCACCATCGGGATACCACTATATAACCCTTAAATAGATGCATATTCCATGATAGCATAAAAAATTAAAAAAATAAAACCCTCCTTTTTGCGAAGCAACTCCTCTCAAACCTTTAAAAATGTACCTTTTAGCCATTAGAGAAATGCTGGTCACCAGGAGAATACGGCTCATTTCTAAAGGGCGGGGCGAAGGTGGATGACGAGTGGTGCAGGGAGCCTTGAGTTGAATTCCTGATTTGATGAGTATAATTTCCCAATGAAGCTGTGAGGTTTTGAAAGGATAATAAATAAAAATTACAATAAACAGATGCCAAACAAAAGAGGCAGGGGTGGCCACTGGGCTTGGGTGAGGGCCTTGGTTTTTCGGTATACACACATCCCCAAATTAAATGGGGGCATTTGTTGGTAGCGCAAAGGGTGTGAATAGAGGCAACTAAATAGTTAATCCTATAAAATGAGAATAATAATGCTTATGGTTCAAATGGTTTGTTCAGCTTTGGCATTTTGTTGTGACATGCTAGCTATATAGCCAAAAAATCTCAAATAGAAAATATCATTGGTTTTTAAACATTATAAAGAGAAAGCTCTCCATTCTGCCACGCTTTAGAAACCGTTATGTTTGAGCGAAGCATTGTTTTATTGCGTTGATCGGTCGCATGTGACGGGCATTTAAATGACACAAATAACCATCCATGAAGATGATGGTTGGGCGTTTAAGATGCATCATGTATACACAGAAAATAAGCAAGCTTAGATGCCGGTTCGATATAGGAGTGGATGTAAAGAAGCATGGAAAAAGAGTTACGGCAGAGCGGTTTATGAAGAACATTATGCGTGTTCCATGATTTTAAGCAATTATCATCCTAATCAAGGTAGATTTGATTTAGTAAATTTACTTTTAACGGCATAACCATTTCTGAATAAATCAATCCAAACAGTCCTTGAAGTCAAGCAATTTCGAGTTTCTATAATAAAGCTACTTATCGTATTATTTTACGAAGAGTATCACTTGGTCCAAACGAGACCACAAGCTGTTGGAGGCCCAGAAGTTATTTAATGATTAGTTAGTAACTATAACATCTTTATAGGTACCCATTGTTACGGGACAAATCGTCGGTGCTTCGGCTTGTGGAATGCTCGAGAGGTGGTTGACTTCATCAATTGTGATGGTCCAGCAATGAACAAGTTCTTGTTAAAGGTAAATTGCCATGATCAGAATCGAAAAATAATACTTCATGTAATAAGCATGTGTTTTGAACGCTATAAAACTATCGGTTCTCCTTTACATTTATCGATATTTTTTATTACATTATTATACCAAATTATCTAAAAGATTATTTAAGTACATATTATTTCTAATGAATCATTACGTAAGTACATGTTTTTTTTATTTATAAAAGTATGAAAGTACTTGTAGTAGTATTGGTTCGATTTTTTTGAAATAGTGTGCAGGTAAGTGGGTTCAATGATGAAACCAGTGTTTGAAGGATGACTAAGGTTGTATGCATACATATATTACTTAGTTGAGACCTGTTTGTCCCATTTCAAATTTAACAAGCTTTTTGGCCCGTTAACCACTAGAGATAGAAAATAACCTGAAGTGACCATTTTCTTCATGATGTGGACTTGGTAGGTTAAAGCTTTGTATTTATGATGTGGACTTTTAACCATGCCACAGGTTTTGTTGAGGAAGACTATAGGATTCGACGGCTCATTGGTCACGATAATGAAACTTCAAGGGAGCACCAAGTTCAGTCAATAAAAGGTTAGACATCAAATGCATATTTAATTCTTTGTAACAAACATTTAGCAAAGTGGTATCAAGAGTGGTCCACACCAACATCACTTCGCGTTCTAGTTTTGTTGTTCTTATGGATACCTATTAAGCCAATATTGTTGTAAGCTAAGCCCTGTCAATATGACACTTGCTGGTTAAATTTTTGTCTTCTTGATGGATATGTTCATATTCTGGAAATGGACACCTACAATTACCATGGTTACTATCTGTCTAATCCTTGTAGCACCTACCGTACTTGTGATGAGATTAGTGGTGTCGGAGGTTGGTCTCTTACATATCTGTTAAACAATGAAGCTTAACTACCACCTGTTAATGTTTTCTACTTTGCCACTTGCAGGAATGTGATCCTATTGAAAGAATATGGAAAATGATTTTGGCTCATGATCTAGCCACTGAAAAAGAGCTCAAGGTGATTCTTTGTTTCATTTATCTATCTGTTGTCACAGTTATTCGTCACTCTTAAATCTTTCATTTTGTTGGTTCCATCTCGGCTTTGTTGTCACTTCATATATAAGATGACAATGTTAATTTGTTATTTTTTGTCAATGAGTTGATGGAAATTCTTTGTATCCTTTTAGGATATATTGAAACAAGCTAGAAAAGAAGTTGATGAAGCCATTGCTAACAAAGGTAAACAAGCCTTTATGCCTCTAAAGGAGTTATATGCATGCCGCGAGAGAGAATGCTGGTAAAAAATGAACCACGTTTTGTTAATAAAAGACAACCGATGGTTTTTGTATTACTATGCAATAACAGAAAATAGGTAGTTAAATACGAAATCCCAAGCACAATTAAAATTAACTCGGCTAATATTTTGGAAATAAATGATAATATAATCGGTTGTAACAATTCGCATCATTGACTAAGATAGTGTTTGGGGTTGCTTCCATAATAATGTCCTAAAGGGTGGACCGGGATTAGGGGGTAGGACAATGGTTAATATGGGTAATTTTGTGGGCCGAGTTTGACCAGTAGCCAAACATTTGGGTGACATTTGACCCGTTAGAGATAAAACATCACCCACATTGATTCATTCATTTGAGATGTGTAAATATTGTGGTGTGTAGTTTTAACTTCATATTGATTAACTTTGCCACCAATAGTACTTTTTGTACATGTTATCAAAACTAATCAGTCTTAACACTTATTATCTAGAAACACTATGGCGATAGCCGTTTTTACTGTTGCATTTTTGTATTTTGCTAGAAGTGGTGATTTGGAAAAGTATACCACTATTCGATACATAAAAGGTATTACTATAAATGAGGCATTTTTGGGATAAAATCTACAAAGATTCATCATAACAGATGTTTTGGGTTAAAATTCAGACAAACAAGAAAGTAAGGAGATTTGCCAAGTTTTGCTAAGTTTCATGAATGTATCTTGCATAATTTGCTAAGTTTTGATGTTTTTCCTTCTTGTTTCTCGTGTCCTATATGTTCTAATTCAATAATGGATCATGTCTAGGATTTGGCAGAGACTAGATGAGGAGGTTAGTCTATTGAATCAAATGTTTTTCGCAACACTACATTAAAAAAAAAGCTTGAATAGGGTGTTTTACTATCTGTCACATATTAGAATTCATCAATACCCTCTTATCATGACAAATGATAGACAAAGCTTAATGAAATTTAGTTATGGTTTTCGATGTAACTTAGACTCCATTTTTTTGTTCCTTTCATTGTTAAATGCTCATTGATACTAACACAACCCTATTTGTGTATGATACAGAGATGCAGAATTTAAGCTGAGGCAAATGATGAGGTGGAGAAGCTTCTGAGTACCGAGATTGTACTTTCACAACAAGTTTCAATCATAACTTTGTGATTGTAACATTAAATGGTTACATTGGTCTGAGAATACCATAATTTGGTCCAAGACAAGTAGAAAATTTTGCTGTACAAGACATAGTGGTTACATACATAAATTTCATCATGAATTATTTACTTAAATTAGTATTAGGAATCAAACGAGCATTTTTGTGTGTGTTTGAAACCTCAACATATTTAGCGTTTTGCAACCATTTGTCATAAGCATTGTTTAAGATATCAGATAGCTGCCATGATGATGGAATCCATTGTGATGTTAGATGGAAAATTTGCTTACAGAGCAGCCAAAAAAGCAATAGAAGCATAGGTATGAACAAAATCAGTTTTACAGACCCCTCCATGACTACTTCTATGATAAGTTAAATAATTCACTATATTTATGCATTCAATCTGTCTCTTTAATCCACCTAGCTATTAGTTGACATGTTGATATGCTTGATAATGATAAAATCATTTATTATACAGTTCAACTTGACGGGTGGTGCTCACAAAGTAGCGACAATGTTGATGTCTGTGATTGATAATGTTGAAGGGGAAGAAACGTTTTTTTTTCATGGTAAGGGTTGCATTCTTGCCATTGATTGCATGTGTAAATGAAGCATCAAGTGTAATATCATATAACGTAGACACAAGATGTGTGTTTTCCTTTTTGATCATGATACAGCGTACATATAATTTACATATCATACATAAGAATCCCAAAAAAAATCGTATGTTAGTAGTGATTACACTTGGCAACTAATTATATTGCTTAACCATACTAGGGTTCTAACCACAAATATCTAACCTTATGTGTCTAATACATGTGTCGGTTTAGAGGAATGAAGCTACTGTTCAAATATGGTGATGGGACTTTGTCTTAAACCGAATAAAGGAGATTTCGTGCTTTTCTGGATCATGGTTTGTTACCTACATGCAATTTTTTGTTTGTTTTACGTAGCTACAAAAAATATGGTAGAATATGGGTCACTCCCTTGTGATATCAAGTAAAATGAATGCCAGAAACAATACCTTGCAAGTTATTGGTTCCACCAATGTGTCATGTCTTTCAATCACTTCTAATATGTGGGTCTTATTTCCTGACAAAAAGAAAAGTGTGAGACTCTAAATTGAATTTTTTATTGGCGAAAAAAATATAGTATGGATAGTTATTTCCCTTATAATATGTAAAACTCTAATAGTTACTTTCCGATTGCTCAATCATTATTAATTGTGGATGCTCACAATAAGTTTAAAATATTTAAGGTGTATCCTAAAAATTCGTGATTTGGTGTGTTTCTTCATGTGATATTTGGTGGCAAAATATGGCAGTTACATGATGCCTCAAAGTGTAAAAGTGGGTAAGAATTATTACGTTAAAAAACTACATGTTTTTTTTGTGCTTTTCTTCATGTGATAGGTGCATTTTTTGCAAGTTGGGTTGTTTCTACAAAGGCCGGTATTTTCGAATGAACAAATTTATGTCGTTGTTCCAAGAGTCAAGATGAAAAAAGCTTTTGGGTTATTTGTTGTGACAAAGATGTCGAATACACAAAATACACAACAAAAGTTGTGTATAAAGATGTTTTATTTCTTATATGAATAAGGACCATGTAATTTATTTTTTTACATACTTTTCATTATTCGTTTTACATATGATACATCAATTATAGATCTTAACCATTTCATTTAACTTTTAATTGCTTTTTATTATATATTTGTTCTACTAAATCCTAAAAATAAAAATCACAAATCAAAGTACTTACCTGCTTTTGGCCGTTTTATGGATTATGGTAACATCAATTATAGTTCTTAACCATTTCATTTAACTTTTAATTACTTTTTAGCAAGGTTCTAAAAGGCGTGAGGGGCACTTGTATGCCTTCAAGCCTTTCGCGAAGCCTTTTCGTTTCATAAGGCGTCTTAAGGCTGACAAAAAAATATTTATAGATTTATGTATTTATAATTTTGTATCATTTTTTAGAGAATTTCAATAACTAAGCCCCAATCCCAAATATGGGGCCCAAATATGGAGAAATAGGAATTAAGTTTTGAAATAACGAGGAGAAATGAAATAGAAATACTAGAAAAATTAAATTAATAATTAATAGGCCCAAATACAAAATAGCTCAAACACAAAATAGCCCGTGAAAAAAACCTAAAGCGCAAAAATGGTAATATAACTTTTCCTTTGCCCGCTATTTCACGCTATTTCCACGCCACCTAAATAGCTAAGGTCGTTTAAATTAGCGATAGGTAGCAGCGCACTCAGCCTAAGGCGACACAAATTTGGCAGTATGCTATACAGAACAATTTGCTTTTTAGTATTTTCATGCCACATAAGCATTTTTGGTCCAACTAAGCAATTTATTAATCCACCGTATATAATTTTCGGATTAATTTTTTTTTTTTTTTTTTGTAATTTTCGAACTTTTATTAAACACATTTTTGAAAATTGTTTATAAAAAAAGTACCTTGCAAGGATTGAACCTTGATTGTTTTGATAAATAACTTGTGTGTTACCACTTAGGCAACAAGTTATTTTGATAATTATGTTGCATATTATAATATATAAATGTCTATAATTATATTAGAATCTACAATTTATCTACAAAAAGTATATTAAGTAATTATCTTTTTTAAAACTTTTTATACATATCTTTTCCATAAATATAAATCTTTTCTAAATTCATTCATTATTAACAAAAAAATCATTTGTACATTTAAAAAAAAAAAAAAAAAAAACCTAATCATTGGCGACATTAGATTGTGATAGCACATCAGCAGCGAGCTACAACAACTTAGAGATTGTTGGTGATAGCCAAAACTGTATTGTGTAAGCATCCATTTTATTTTCTCATATTTTAGCAAATTTAAATAGACCATAATCACAACATTGACTGATGTAGCTTTTTGGTTCAGGAGTTTTGCTTCAAGGGATCTAATGACCTTGACCTGCAATACAAAAAAACAATGATCATGAGTGATAATTTCGATATGACTACTATTTGTGATCAAATAATTGATTTGGAGGCGTACACTGCTCCATAAGACTGCAAAAACCATGGACTGCATGATTTTATGGTAACTTCAAATATCTTCGTGCATTCATTTTTCTAAATTTTCAACAGCATTGGTTGGGCTAAATCACTACACTTCTTTTTCAATTCTGTATTAACAGTTACAGGAACACATACCTTGGGAATTCTTACAAGGTATTCGAATGGTAAAGCTGTCAGTTATGTACATGCTGATAGTATCATTTAAGGTAATAGTTTTTTGTTTATTAATTTTTTTGATTTCAGTTCTAATGTATCAGCAATGTTGTCCTAATCATGCTGACATTTTTGATTTTCATAATTACAAAGGCGTTTGTACAGGGATGGCATACATGTGTAATGTATCAGGTTTGGATAACGCGCAATCTGGGTCGTCAGTTACAGCCAATTTGGTGAATGTAATATAATGATATTTGCAGATTTTGGTCATACTAAATTACCTCCAACTCATTCTATCATGCTGACTCATCATCTCAAACGTTTAAGAGATGAAGGTCAACTTATCATGATCAAACAATCTTATATGTTGCCTTGCGAATAAATCAGACGATCAAGAAATCATCAAATCAATGGTACATGATTTGAGGAACAGTAAAGAGGTAGCGTTCTTCAATGATTTTATCATTTACTGTTATCACATGATTGTTGGTTTCAGGTTCTTTCAGTTTTAGGAAGCTACTGGTACTTATTGATTGTACTCTATAGCTCGAGCAATATGTCTTGAGCCTGCTGATGCCGCAGTGCCAGCATTGGCCTCATAATCTTCTGTCAGGGCATGAGATTCACTATTGAGGTTGTCTTTTTTAAAGAAAATATCATTTTCTGTTGTTGAATTATTTTGAGTCATGTCAGAACGAAACCACCCAGGAGCCCCAGTGAGTTCTGTTGCTGCAAGCTACACCTTTCCATGAGCAGCAATCATTCGAGCTTTTATGACTACTCCACGAAGAGAGAAAGCCATAATCATCCACAAACCTACCCATCATGTCACCTTCACGAATTGATATGATTCCGAGTCCAAAATAATATGCATGAGCTTCAAGAGTGAGCTTCTGTGCTTGAATTCATATCACAATCACAACATGGCATAAATGAACTGCTCTTGAAAAATTTCAGGTAGTTTATGGTGATGTCTACATGCTGGATGATAGGATGGACTGGCATACAATGCCTCCACTGCCAAAGCCCGATTCACATATAGAAGCGTCATGGGTCCTCCTTAACAATTCCATTGTGATTGCGGGAGGCACAACTGAGAAAAATCCTGTGACAAAACGAATGATATTGGTTGGGGAGTTGTTCCGATTTGATCTTTACTTGAAGGTATACTCACAATATTGATAAAAGTATTTGATGTATTTCAGTTTATGAAGAAACAACTGGGCTGATGGGGAATAATTTGGTTCTCCGAACGCACATGGTATGTAATTGTACATAATCACTTCGTTTGCAAATAGTATTGTTTGGGTAATTGTATGCTACAATAAAAGCACCATCTATTTGGGTTTTATGTGTTTTAGGGAGTGCCTGTTATATCTAAAAGAAGGGTATCAGGTTTAATATTTTTAGCTCCTAGGTGTTCTGAAATTCCAGATCTGGTCGCACTTTGGGATATTTTTAGAAGAACTATGACACTCTTTTTAGTGCCGACACTAATCTACAACGCGACTGTACTGTAAACCAAATATTTGGGGTGTGTTTGTCTCGAACAGTTTGAAAGTCTCCCACAAGTCTGTTTTTAAGCATACAACCTTTTAAATTGTTATGTTCAAAGATATCTGTTATTTTAATGACAGTTTATTTTTTAGTCATAGATAACACGAGAATGTTTATAGCAACTTAGTGTAAATGGACAAGAGTGTTTGCAAACAACCTGATCGGCCCATTTTTCACGCTCTGAACGGTGTAGCTCCCAGTGCACTTAACTATTATGCGGTTGTCAGTGAATTTTGTTTCTGATTTCAAACTTTCTAACTTCATCTTACTGTAAGGAAGCTCAGGACAGCTGCAAGAAACACAAGGCTCACTCTCAAGATAGTAACCGTCAAACTCTACCAACTCACTTATTGTATATGCGTGAATTGGGATGGTTGGCCAATAGCTCATTTTGCAAGTGAAGCGTATCAGAGATGCACTTGATCACATGAGAAGTTAAGCATCGGTCAACGATCTCATTGCTCTTTTGCTTTGTACCGTAATGGACACACACATTTATCTTAGGTAAAATATCAGCGTTTATGTAGATGATATATACTGATAAAGACATACTTTGAATGTTCAGAAGGCGATTGATGTGTGGTTTAAGATTATTTTTTTCCAGAATGAACCAGCGCTGTCAATTCTTCACTTGGCCATGTCTGAAATTGATGTATTAGGAACACGATACCAAATTGTGATTAACGAGGTTCATATCCTTATACTCTTTCCAAGTAATTTGTTTTAACATCTGTATCTGTGTACTAATAGCCACATCATTCAACTTATTGGAACATTTATGGTGTTTCTTTAGGCAGTAGATCTTGCAAAACGGTTTTGTGATGGATCAGCACCCCGAATAGTCAATGGCTGCCTAAGGACATTCATTAAGGACCTTAAAGAAAATACCGTGGCCATGACACCAGATCCTTGTTGGTCCCAATATGAGTAAAACAATATAACGAAATTGCAATATAATGAATAACTTGTCAATATGTTTTCTGTCGAAATTTCTGTACATGATACATCTATATATAGGTTTCTAAAGGGTGTCTCCAACGACATGTTGGTTACAAAATTGTAATACTATAATAGCACTGCTTGGTTATTAAGTATGTAATATGCAACTTCGGTCCTTCAGTTTTGTCTTCATGAAAGAAGCAATGGGGCGAGATTATGCGCTCACATTCTCCTCCTTAATCTTGATGGTTGCTTCGTCCTAAGTCTTGAACTCCGAGCATTTGTCGCATAGTCACGAACTTGAGTCTTGGTAATGCTTTAGTTAAGATGTCTGCTCTTTGAAGTTCTCCACTTACATGTTCTACGTTGATATGACCATTCTCGCATTCGAAAAATGATAGCGAATGTCTATATGCTTGCTTCTTCCGTAATCTTGGGTTCTTTACGAGTTGTATTCAGCGATATATTGTCAACTCAGGCGTTATCTTCTTTTCTCTAATCGGTTAATTCACATGAATCGTTTTAGCCATAATGCTTGACATGCTTTCTCTTGTAGCCGCCATAAATTGATTCACATGATGAAGCGCCTACTGTCGGTTGTTTCGAGTACACCAAGTAATGGGTGACTCTCCAAAGTAAAATACTATTCCAGTAGTTCCTTTTCCTTGATCTGTATTAACTCCATAACTACTGTCACTGTATCCTGTAATCTTGCAGCCTCCGTCTTTCTTGTATATTACTCCATGGTCTTTCGTTCCTTTGATGTATCGGATTACTTGTTTCACTGCCTTTAGGTGATGATCCTTCGGGTCTTGCATAAATCTGCTGAGTAGTCCGACTGAATAACTAAGATCTGGTCTTGTATGTAGTAAGTATCTGAGACTTCCAATTAAGCTTCGGTAATAAGTTGCGTCAACTGGGTTTCCATCTTCCGCCTTGACCAACTTAGTGCCGGGGTCCATTGGTGTCTTCGTGTCATTACTTTCCGTCATGCTTGTTTCTTTCAAGATCTTGTTAATGTATCCAGTTTGCTTGATTGTAATCTCTCCTCCTGTCTGTGTAACTTCTATCCCAAGGTAATATGCTAGCAATCCTAAGTCGCTCATTTCAAATTTATCTTTCATCTGGGATTTGAACAAATCTACTTCCTTCTTTGGAGTGCCTGTGATTATCAGATCATCTACGTATACTCCGACGATAAGTGTAGAAGTATTGCTTCTCTTTGTGTAGATCGCTTGTTCGAGATTACATTTCTTAAAGTCTAATGACTTTAATGTTTGGTCAAGCTTCACGTTCCAAGCTCTAGGTGCTTGTCTTAAGCCATACAAAGCTTTAGTTAGCTTGTAGACTTTTCCTAGGTTTCCTTGTTGAATGAAACCTTCAGGTTGTGTAACATAGTCTTCTTCCTTCAATTCTCCATGTAAAAATGCTGATTTTACATCTAAGTGGTGTACTTGCCATCCATTATATGCTGCTAGCGCTAATATCAATCGACCTGTCTCTATCCTAGCAACTGGTGCAAACACTTCATCGAAGTCTATTCCCTGTTCTTGTACATAACCTTTGCTACTAATCTTGCTTTATACTTTATGATCCTTCCTTGTGCATCTCTTTTGGTTTTATAAACCCATTTGAGTCCTATTGCTTTCTGATTTTCGGGCAATGTGGTAAGGGTCCATGTGTTATTTTTGTTGATTGAATCTAATTCAATTTCCATGGCCTCAATCCACTTCTCGTCTTTTGATGCTTCCTTGTAATTACGGGGTTCTTCTTCTGTAAAGAATAAGCTTGGCGCTTCTACTTCACGTGCAGTTTGGTAGATTTCCGTAATACTCTTTAAAACTTGTATCTATCTATGATCAAATCTAGGATCTGAGCTCTCTAATGAACTTATAGTAGCTCTTTCTTCATCTTCTGAGTTAGGGTTGAAAGTATATGATGGTGGTGGGTGATTGGGAGGGTGGATCTGTTATCGTTTCTTGTTCTTGATACGTGTTGTCAGTGTTTTCTATGTTGACTGGTGTAGGATTATCATAGTCAACTCCATCTATTACAAAGGTAGTCCAAAACGTATCTTCAGTATTCGTATCCTCTTCATTATTATTCCAATCCCACGGTTTTGTTTCCATAAACTTTACATCCCTACTAACATGTTTCTTCTTTCCTACTGGATCATATAGCCTACATGCTTTTGATCCTTCTTCAACTCCTAAGTAAATCATTGGAATGCTTCTATCATCTAACTTCTTCAAGTGAGGTATCGTAACCTTAGCATAAGCTGTGCATCCAAATATTCTTAGGTATTCTAAGTTTGGTTTTCTATTGTAGAGGGCTTCATATGGTGTTTTATCTTCCAGGGCTTTCGTCGGTACCCTGTTGAGTATGTAAATGGCGTGCCTTACTGCTTCCGCCCAAAAAGTTAAGGGTAACTTCATCGCTTTCATCATACTCCTAGTCGTTGATAACACTGTTCTATTTCTCCTCTCTACTACACCATTCTGCTGAGGTGAGTATGGTGCTGTCAATTGCCTCTCAATTCCATTTTCCTTACAGTACTTGGTGAATTCATGTGATGTAAATTCACCTCCTCTATCAGTTCTTAACATCTTGATTTTCAACTTCAACTTTGATTCGATCTGGTGTCTAAATTCCTTGAATGTGCTAAACGCTTGATCTTTCGAGTTTAGAAAGTAAGCCCACATAAAACGTGTGCAGTCATCGACTAATAAGAAGATGAGCTTCCTTCCGGAGTGTGTTGTTGGACTTATGGGACCACAAAGATCTCCATATACTAAGTCTAACGGGTTCTTTGATCTGAATTTAGCTTGGTTTGGAAATGGTGTTCTGATGTGTTTTCCTAATAAACATGCATCACAGATTTGTCCTGCATGCTTTATTCTTGGTATTCCATCCACTAAACCTTTCCTTGTCATTTTATCTATAGCGTCAAAGTTCAGGTGACCTAATCTAGCATGCCATAACCATGCTTGGTCATCTACGTTTGCTAAAAGACATATAGGTGCTACTATATGCAATCTAATACTGTAAAGTCGATTCTTAGATCGTTCTACCTTCATCAACAACTTCTTGTTCTTATCATACAAAGTCAGTAAATTTCCATCCATGATGATTTTGCAACCTATTTCGGTAAGTTGTCCTAGACTAAGTATGTTGCTCTTGAGGTTTGGAATGTAGTAAACATCCGAAATCATCTTCTGTTGTAGGTTTCTACATCCTAATAGTATTGAACCTCTACCCTTTATCTCTACATACGATCCATCTCCAAAACGAACACGTCCAGTGATGTTTTCGTCAATATCTTAAAAATGGCCTTTTGTTCCTGACATATGGTTGCTTGCACCATTGTCTAAGTACCATATGCTAGCATCTGTTGTAGCATATTTTCGGGGTTGTACTTTTTCTTCATTTAACAAGATTTCTTCAGTTTCGTGTGTAGCCATTAGCAATGATGGTTCATCGTCTTCTAAGATAAGGTTTGACTGTTCTTGAGTTGTTGGTGGACTTCTACAATCCTTTTTGTAGTGTCCGAGTTTTCCACAATTATAGCATGTGATTTTGCTCTTATCCCATCCTTGTTTTCCATTGTTTGACTTATATGAGTGGGATGAGTTTCCTCCATTCGAGTTGTTTCTATTTCCCTTATTCTGCCAGTTTCCACGTGGATAGTTTGATTTACCTCTATATTTTGTAAATCGTTTCTTATTTCTAGAATGTTCGCCTTGTGCGAATAATAAGTTGTCCTGGCCATCTACTTGTCCTCCCTTTCGGAGTTTTATTCTCTCCTCGAATGCCTTAAGTTTTCCTGTGATCTCATCTAACGTAATGTCATCGAGATCATTCGTCTGTTCTATGGATGCTACTATTTGAATGAATCTATCTGGTGTGGAGTCTAATAGTTTTCGAACTAAAAGTGATTCATCCAACTCTTTTCCTAATTCTTTTGCCTTCGTGGCGTAGCCGTTCAATTTGGCTGTAAATGCATCCACCGTTTCATCCTCCTTCATCTGAAGAGTCTGAAATCCAATCATCAATGATTGTAATCGTGCTTGTTGCACCTTTTCTTCTCCAACGTGTCTCTTTTTCAACGAATCCCATAATTCTTTTGCTGTTTTGCAACTTGCTACTTGTAAGATCACATCTTCGGTTAACGCTTGATATAAGAAGGCGGTTGTTGCCTTATCCTTCTTAACATCTAATTGTGTATCGGCCTTAGGTTCTATTGTTTCCCATAATCCTTGCGCTTCTAGTATCACCTTAATTTGTATAGTCCAAACTGTGTAGTTTGTGATTTTCAGTTTTGGGCATTGATATTGTGTCATAGGGTTTACGGGTTTTGGTGCAGTGTTACTGCCACTTGCGTCGTCACCGGGCATTTTGATGGTTCTTATGATCTTCACTTTCTACTTCGTATAGGGATTTCTAACTAGTAGTATCACTTAATACTACGGGAACAGAAATAGTTATCCGGGAATCCTAATATGAAACTATGGATTTCTAATAGTATAAACTAAGTATCTATACTATAAATATGAAAGGAAATCCAAAAGTTTAAGATTTTTCGTGTGACCTGTGTTTGTCACTCGCGTTTCCCTTCTTGTCGGTACTTGAATATACCAACTATGTTTTTCTTTCCCTTGTATCACGTTGTCCTTTCTTTTGTTGACTTGCTTCCTTTATCTCCAAGTCTCGGATTTTGTGTCGACTTGCTTCTTTATCTCCAAGTTTCGAATAAACACAAAACGTTTCAAAATTAGTCTCGTAATTTCTTCCAAAGACCAAGCGAGTTGCTTGTCTTTGTTCTACTACTCGACGGTAGTATGTCAACAAGTGATATCCTTGTTGCCTTCGTTGCTTGTCCGCGTTCAAACAATACTCCTTCTTCTTTATTCCACACCGTATCTACAACAACCTACAGAAATACCCACGGTATCCTTGCGAGCAAGTGATCAAAATGCTCCTGTTGTTGTCCCTCTTTGTATTGTAAACGTCTTTCCAAAAACAAATGATTGTTTTCTGGTTCGGTACCCTTCTTTTCTTCTTAAGCAACGTTCTCTTTTTCTTATTCACGTACGTCTTTCTTCTCCACTTTTGTCTCGACAAAAGGGCTGGTTTCTCTCGTTGTATGATGGAACGCCAATAATTTAAACAAAGTTTCCTTTGTCTTGTTCTCGTTGCGTCCAGAATCAAACCAACAGAAAATACCAAGTCACCACAGTTTGGTGGCTTGTCGAATGCAATTTCTTACACAAGTACGGTCGTGCACTACTTTCCTTGCGTCTCAAGTTATCCAGGCAGCGTATGGTTCAATGATACGTTGCGTCTTTTCTTCTTCTTCCTGAAACAAAAGTTTCAGCGCTTCTTCTGGTTCCTTCTTCTTCGTTCAAGAGTTTCTGGTTTTCTTTTGGTACTCGTTAATCAACAGATTGGTTTCTGTTTTTCTGGTTCAGAATCTTGTGATTGAGATAATGGTTGTATCGATGTAACGAGTGTATGAGCAAGGCTCTTGATGCCAAATGTTGGTCCCAATATGAGTAAAACAATATAACGAAATTGCAATATAATGAATAACTTGTCAATATGTTTTCTGTCGAAATTTCTGTACATGATACATCTATATATAGGTTTCTAAAGGGTGTCTCCAACAGACATGTTGGTTCTGAAAATAACTGTAATAACTATAATAACTGCTATTCGGTTATTAAGTATGTAATATGCAACTTCGGTCCTTCAAGTTTTTTGTCTTCATGAAAGAAGCAATGGGGCGAGATTATCTGCTCACAATCCTGAGACCCAAAACGAAGCAGTCTCAACCGAATCGTAAACTTATGTTCTTTTTGAGTCTGAGCCCCTGTCTTTTATGGCAAATACCATAATATATACCTGAAAAGGAAGAATTGACTGAACTCACGCAACGAGGTATTGGTAGTAACAGGATTTTGTGCACATAGTTTACCTGTAACTGGCCCCTTTGAACTTGCACGTTGTTTGTTTTCGACCAAATAGTGTGGCAGACCTGAACAAGGGCATAGAATATTTAGCACCAAAAAAGGAATTGAACGAGACCTGTTTTCGTTAACTCTATAGGAACAAGTAAAAGTGCACTCGGAAAAGGATGGGACCTATTTTGGATAAGTCAATCTAAACAAGCAAAATAGCACTTTTGATGGCTAGAGTGAAGCTTAAGAACATATACATTAATGTTTTTATTCGTTCTAGAGTTTTCTGTAAGACGTGTTCATGTCAATTTCATCGGTTTTTCTAGGTGGAGTATTTGTTGAATGTTTCTTGTCCAGTGGCCCCTATTGGTGATTAAAGCTTTGTTTCTTGTGGTCTGTATTTGAAAGGCAGCCTTGATGTTCAGTCGAAATTGACCTGCATACAATGATCGACCTGCATTACATGATTGGGTTTTCTATAGTGTATGTGTCGATATCATGCACCAGAGCATCATATTCTGAATGCACCTCAACAGTAAACAGAAATAGACATCATATCCCTTGTGGTACTTTGCACAGTCTTCATCATATAAAGCTACATTTCTTTTTTCCAAGTGTTACCAGCTTGACCAATATAAATTTATAATGTTAAAATAACATTAAAGTTGACTTTCTGTGAGCACAATTGTAACAGCTGAGCAGAAACTCAACTTTTACACAACAGCATCAACACTTTGTTACAACAACAATATCCAATCACGTCGAAACGGGATAAAGTGAGCTAGGATGTAGACACTTATTGGGAGGTATGATTTAAACAGCCGCGCCCTTAGCTAAGCATAGAGACTGCTTCCAACAAACATGAACACTTTGGTATTTAATTTCAATTTCAATTCCTCTATTTCGTTTCTTTTTATTTTCTATACATGCACCATATATATAAGTTCGGGTTTTGGCCGTGCAATTATAGCAACGTATTTTTTCAAATATACCAATTTGGTACGTGTACTATTTTGCCTAGATGTTATTAAAACAGGTAAAAAACCAACGTGGCATATATAATGTTTGGGTTTTAGCTATTAGAATTGTAGTATTTGTGTTTTCTTTTGTTTCAAGTTTTTTGCAGCACTATGGTTTCAAATGGATTAGGAGGTGAATGGGCATAAGCAACACGTTTACCCATATGTGTTTTAATGTTTTTTTATTTTGTGATTGAAAATGTTTTAGGTGCTATCACCTTGATTTTAGGGCGTCGACTATAGGGATATTGTTATAGTATTCATGAAGAAATGGTTAACCCACATGGCGTAGATGATGATGCTTCTTCCAGGATCACATGTCGTCGAAGGCATTCCAACTGTGTTTTCAGGTTATAAGGATTCAATAAACTATGTTGGTTTCTTTAACTTGAAATAAAAAATATATGTCTGCCGTTAGCAAAATCACAATGCTAGCAAAAGCTTATGCAATTTTAATCTTTCTATTCTTTTTCATAATATACCCATTTTCATTTCAATTTGCAGTGGTTGTTAAAGTGACTCGGCCAAAAATGGTGCAACTGTAAACTTGGGATCTTATTATCTCATCGGTTTTTCTTTGGCAATCTTATTTGCACCGGATGAGTAGTTTATTATGCGCCTTCAAGTTGAAAGCATGAGTTACATGTTAGGCTTTACGATATGTAAATGGATGAGTTGTACGTTTGTTCCTTTTGACATTCTTTTTGTGTCATAAGGTTTTCTTATATTCATTTATGCCCCTGTGTCGCAGGTTAAGAAAAGAGGGCTGAAGTTGACATGATAAAATTAATGTTTGTACAGCTTGTGAGTTTTTGAGATACCATTATGAAGACTCTAGGAGTGTGGAGGCTCTTTATTGGCCTTTGACATTTGAAGCATGGGCCACTAAAGAATGTTGATCATGTTGATCTAAACAATAAATGCAAGATTTACATTCGCTTCTTGCAGCTCCTAAAGGTTAAGTACAGGGAAACTTCAACAAATAATAATAACATTTTGTTTATCGAAATATATACTCTAGATTTTGAATATGATACTCTCTCATGTACTTTCCAGTTTTTGAGAGAAGTAGCCTGACTCTTTTGAGGAAACTTTATTGTAGTTCCATTAATCAGCTTTTACAACGAGAACTAAAAGATCTTATTAACAAAAGGCCTGGAAATTGAATTAAATGCTTTTAAATAATATATGAATGGTATTACGGACTCGTGAGTTTACTACCGAGCTTCGTATTAAACCACAAAAAGTTCAAAGTGTATGTTTTGTATGTGCCTCTACACCTAACCCTAGATGATGACACATCTATGATTTTCGAAGCTTACTCCAAAATGTTATCAACGCGAGGTTATTTTCTTCAGGTATATATTTATTAACATAATACACTAAGTGTAAACTTTTGATATAGCTCAGTTGCTGCAAAAAATGCAAAAGGGGTATCTGCCGGTCACTAATAACAAGGATGGAAACTCATTTATCTATCCCTTTGGATGACAGGTATGACCGTATGACTAATGTTTCTGTTTGATTCAATTTTTCTCTTACTTACATTGTCCGGCTATCCTATGTAAACTGTAACATATAAGAATGCAACGTAAAATTTATGGGTATTTTTTACCATTAGTAAAATGTCATAATCACTTATCATTTGGGATATATTTGACCATGTTGCAAGTTTCATGGTAAAGTGAGAATTATGTGTTTCATGTAATGTATTAGGGTGAAATGAGTTATTTAGTATAAAAGGCCAAATTGTCTATCTGATAATTTCAGAAAACATGAGCAGTTTAAATGAGCGATCCCAAACACCCACATCTAATGAGATGTCAGTTTGTGTTTTCCTTCTTGTGATGGTTATGTTTACACCATCGACATATAAACCTTGCTTATTGTTCTAAAATGATTTCAGGTACCAATTCCTAAGACAAAAATCTATCCAAGCAAGGAAATGTATCACTCGAAAAAGCACCAGAGGATTACGAGCAGTGACTTATATTGCCATGTTCGTGAAGGGACACCTTTCATAGCAGATTCTCCCAAATTACTTCCTCCGAGGAACACCTTCACATTGCATTAGATATTATAGTTTACCTTTATAGTATTTATTCATGGTATGTTTTGTTATTTTTTGGTTTTTAATCATTCTCAAATGTGATGTAGTATATTTCACCTTACATAGTGTTTGTTGTAGAGAAAATTGTTTGGTCATTAGCTCTTCGGTATTCTCACACAAACAACTTTATGTGTTGTTTCAAAAGTCGAGACGAAAAAAGTCGAGACGAACTATACAACAAACGTAGAGTATACGAAAGTTTTTCTTTTTATATATGAATAAGCCACCATGTAATTTATTTGTTCTCACACTTATCATTGTTTTTTTTACGTATGTTGCCTTTTTGTTTACAATTTTTTTTAAACATAATTGCCATTATTCATTATTTAGTTATGTCGAGTTAGATTGTGTCAAATTACAGGCCTTTTGTATACCAACAGTTGACAGCGGGTACTCGACGTTTACTA
Source organism: Chrysanthemum makinoi (assembly GCA_910596185.1). NCBI lineage: Eukaryota > Viridiplantae > Streptophyta > Magnoliopsida > Asterales > Asteraceae > Chrysanthemum > Chrysanthemum makinoi. Next base: position 205,952,694 of record OU343219.1, on the reverse strand, counting down.
AACTTTCAGCGGTTAGTGCATTGCCTGCACACGTCGCGGCTCCCTCACAAACGGAAGGTACTTTATTGTATTATTTTATTCACCTGTATGGTGGTCGTTACCTGATTATTTTTACTCTTTCTTTATGTTTCTCATCACGATCTCAAGAACGTCATATTCTTACACCCTGTCCCACAGACTCGATCCGAGCAAGTGCGGTCTGTGGTTCGGCCTAAACGACGAGCAAACACTCGAACGTGAGAGCAAGGGATCACCCAACGAATGGACGAGTTGCAGTTACAACGTTGGATTTTAGTGCGGGTGTCATTACTTCGGTTCCGTCCTCATCCACTGGAGGCGTTTCTGGTATCACAAATTCGAGTACAATTTCTAGCCATTTCTTTAAATATTTTCCTTTAGGTCTTATATATCGCCATCATCGGAGACATAAGCACATTTCTGTCGTTATGCATTTACAACAGCTGAGGCGAATGGAACACCAGCTTTTACCAACACAACTTCGCGGGCGAGGGCGACTCGAGCTGATGCCTTCACATCTGACAATTCAGGTTAGTGATTGAGTTTGCGTTTGTGCTAGCGGGTTATAATTTAAATTATATTTTGTCATACTTTTCTGGAATATTGTTATATGTGTTTTAGATGCTTATATGCTACAGAAATTTAACGCCTTTTTTGGGGTTGATATACACAAACAACGGGTGCTTCACACCATACGTGTTTAGAATTTCGGCCCAAATATATCATTGGATTGGAGGCCTTTGTCTTGCTGAATTTACTAAACCCGATATTCTTGCAGATCTACATTTACGACACCCAAAACAAGGTCAAAAACAGGCTTTCGCACTTTGATGGAAGCTTATTGAACGTGGAATTATTGATAGAGTAAGTTTCTTTTATATGTATTCATTCATTTTAAATTTGTTATAAAAATATAACGATTTTCTTCAACATGTCCATTTTTCCAACAATTTTTTACCAACCTTCTTTCGTCATAGAAAAATGTGTCAACGATAATTATTAGTCATGCCCGCCCATTGGGCGGGCTTCGAAAACTAGTATATATATATATATATATATATATATATATATATATATATATATATATATATATATATATATATATATATATATATATATATATATATATATATATATATATATATATATAGAGTTAGGATCAAATAAAAAGATTTATTAAAATAAGAATGATAAGAAGTAAAATTAACCAATCATTTTATTGAAGGCTTTAGGGGCAATTTTGCCATTTACATGATGACTTGTTGACATTTTTCATTGGCTTGCCTAAAAAAATGGTGACTATCTCTTCTGATTAATAATTAATTAAAAATCTCTATATACATTTCAAAGATGCATCACGTAAACAAGAATTGGTTCTACCAAACAAAAATCATATAGATGCATTAGAGTTATGGATGCGCATGTTATTCTTAGATTAATTATGTAGATGCATAATAGCATCGTTTTAAAATATTTCTTGCATCTAACTTCATTTCTTGCACCTAATGAATTTAATGCTTCAATAGTTTTTTGCATGGTTTTTTGATTCAACCAGCTTGCCAGGATGCATGTATATTAAGAATTTTAAATTGATGCATCCTTTAATTGCATCTAATGGTTGTTTCTAACTTTGAAAGAATTTAATAGATGCTCAAAAATGTGCGTGAACGCATTTAGTTCGAATTATATGCATCAAAGTTCAATTGAATAAACACTCAGATGCATTTAATGTGTTTTTAAGATGCATTCATAATTAGTTTTTACTACGTAGAAAATTAGAAAAACAAGATGCATGCAAATTATTGATAATGGAAAAAGTATTAGATGCAAAATAGAGGACTGGTTATTTTATTCAATTCATTGATGGGATTTGTGGCAGTTAAAGGTTTTTTCCGTATAACATTGAAATAGATATAAGTCACAATTACGTTTTTACCCTGCTATCATCTAACAGAGAAGGGTTAATTTGGTTTTAATTACCATTATGCCATTATTTGATCATACCCATTGATGCAAGATCTAATGGTTGAAATTACTTCTTATTCTTCCTATTTTAACTAATATTCTCACTAGATCCATACTCTATATATATATATATATATATATATATATATATATATATATATATATATATATATATATATATATATATAGTAGGGATGAGCATTTCGAACCGAATCCCGGAACCGAACCGGAACCGTACCGGTACCGTACCGAAACGGTACCGATTCTTGAAATACGGTACGGTACCGGGACTACGAAATAAGGTGAAAAAAAAATCGGGACCACTAATTCGGTACGGGACCGGTACCAAATCGGGAAATTCCCGAAAAAACGGGAAAAACCCGATTTCCCGGTACCGGTACCGATACCGGTACCGGTACCGGTATCCGAATCTTGTTCGGTACGGTACCGGTACCACTAATTTATGCTCGGGAAAAAATCGGTACCACTAATTCGGTACGGGACCGGTACCGTGCTCATCCCTAATATATAGTTAGGATCAAATAAGAAGATTACTTAAAATAAGAAGGAATAAGAAGAACTATAACCGCAAATCCGAGATGCACCGACCTAAATTAGATGCATTCCTATAATTTTAGATTCATTATAACGCACCATAGTGTGTTTTCTAGCTTTTAATCAGATGCATATACGTATATTAGATGCATTTCATGATTTCTCTTGTCTTTTGTTCCTCTGCACGTGCCGAAATCATGAAAATCAATTTGCACTATCTATACATTAAATTAACTTTCGAAACTCAAGATGTTGCATCTATATGAATAGAAATGCATCTAATGCAAGTCGTTGCAACTCAAATGTGTGGTTTTGGTCACTTCTCACCACTTCTTATTTTAATTTACTTCTTATATATATATATATATATATATATATATATATATATAGGGAAGGGATCGGGTGCGGATTACATTTTAAGTAGGGATGGTGCGGATAATATCACAGTAACATTCAAAAAAAATAATTCAAAAAATCTGAAAAAATTAAAAAAAGAAAGAGGACAACAATTTATTAAGAATCGCTAAAAAAATTCAGAAAAAAATCATTTTCATGGTTAAAAGGTACAATGATATTATGAATTTTGTTAATATCACCGTAATTATCAAGCTTTCTTAATATCACTACTAACTAAGGCTAGCAGTAGTTTCACTAAGGCTAGCAGTAGTTTCACTAAGGCTAGCAGTAGTTTCTAAACTAGCAGTGATATTAAGTTTTTTTTCTAATATCAAAGTAACTTTTTAAGTAAAATTGTTAATATCCCAGTTACTTTTTACATGTTTTCTTAATATCAAAGTTAATTTTTTTAATATCACCGTAAGTTTTCTTAATATCGTAATAAAAAGGCAGTGATATTAAGTAAAATTGTTAATATCACAAGAGGACTCATAATATCGTTAATATCACGATAGAACTTATAATCAAAACAAAAAAGTGCTCAGAAAAATCTGAAAAAATAAAAAAAAATGAAAGAAGATAACAATAGTAACGATCCCTCAAAAGGAAAAAAATTTTAAAAAAATCGTTTACATGGTAAATTGCTACCGTGAAATTAGCGCAGATCTTGACTTTTTTACAAAAAGTCAAGATCAGATCTGGAATGAGCGGTCCAGATCCATCCGCACATCCGCACGAATTAAAAAAATCCGCACCTGATCCTCACTATATATATATATATATATATATATATATATATATATATATATATATATATATATATATATATATATATATATATATATATATATATATAGAATCTAGATCAAATAAGATCAAACTTAAAGTTGTTAAAATGAGATCCAACTAAAATTTAACAAGTTTACACTCTCCTTACAAGAAAAATAAATTTTTTATTAACTACGACTAAAATTCTTAAAGTTTCGATAGATTTCTTTTTAAAATTTACGAAACTTAGGTGATACACTTTGATTAGAAGTGTAATGTGTATCAGGTTTTTGTATATGTATCATATTTTGGAATATTTATTAGTGTAATATGTATCAGGTGTATCATTAATCCAAACTCATGTATCATTTGGTTATTTGTTGCTAAATAGTTAATTTGTATTAAAATATTATTTTTATGTGTATTATTGCTAAAATTGTTATTTATAAATGTTTTAGTTGTTTTTTAGACTTGATCTTATTTTTACAACTTTAAGTTTGATCTCACGTTAACCCTCCCCTATATATATATATATATATATATGGGAGGGTTAATGTAAGAGATTTCTTAATGTTATAAAAATGAGAACTAATATGGACCATTAGATCAATTGATTGGTTTTAGATGAGCTTAACATTAAATTAGTGTCATTATAGTCATTGAATAAAGTTTCAAGGGTATTTTAGAGAATCCAAATCTAAAAATGTTTTCATATTTTTTGAATTAATTTTTAGTACATTTCATTTTTATCATTACCCCCAATTTAATGTATGCATGGTACATCGGATTTCAAGTGTTTCACTTATATATAACAAAACCTTTACACAAAATAACAGCCAGTAACTTTCTTTCATAGGCTATTATTTGGGTTTCTATTTTGTTAGCTCACATTCACGTTTTTTTTCTTACTTTTACGTTGCCTAATCGTAACTAATGATGTAGGACATTAGGACCCCACTCAAGCAAATGTATGGTGTATCATGCATTAGTTACATAGCGTGAGTATTATTTGCATCTGACCCACTATTTATAAAAAAGGCTTTAACCATTTTATTAGATGTAAACATCCCCATGAGATGTTTTTCAAGATTCTGCAAACATAGTAGATAAGTAAGAAGTACACGAGCACACAAAATCGTCCAAAAATTGTTGTTCCGCCGCGAAGCGCGGGTCACTTCCACCTCGTTTAATTTATACATGGTACATAACCAATAATTTATAACACTTATATTATACGAGTAACAAAAAATTAACAACTCTTGAATTATAGCAAATCTTCACTACACACAAATGATACAAACTAGTACTCGATCATATAAGAAAAATACAGCACAAATCGTACTCGGTGATACCAACTGATACAAACTAGTGGTGATCCTGGTGTGTACACGAGACCAACTGATACCCAACCACAAGAATGTATCTGGTACAAAACCAGAATCAATAAACCATTTGATACACAAGCACATGAATGTATCTCCTGCTACAAAACTCGAAATCAAGAAACCATTTGATACACAACCAAAGGAACGTATCTCCTGCTACAAAACTCGAAACCAAGAAACCATTCGATACACAACCACGAGAATGTATCTACTGCTACAAAACTTGAAATCAAAAACCCATTTGACACACTATCTGACATCCAAAAACCAGATGATATTTACTCGAAATCAAGAAACCATTCAACCATGGTTTTGTGATACATACATGAAACTGAGCACATGTCAAAACTGAAAACAAATCGCAACAGAACACAGATATAAAACCATTCGACCATGGTTTTGTTATCACCTTGAATGGTAGCGGTTAAGACCTCACCTGATAAAAGATGGCAGCGGCGGTTAGGGTTTCGATCTACACACCGGAGAGGTTTTCAGTTGGCTAGGAAGATAAAACCCATATTCTGGTGTGAAACCTCGCCGGAGAGAAGAGCATAAAACAACGGGACGCCATGAACTCCGGAGAGGATAATAGATTCCGGTTATAATAAACAGCGTGTTAGAGTTTTTATGAGGCTGAAGATTGTCGTCACAAACGGATTTTGGTTCGCCGGAAATATAGATGTGAATGACGAGAGATTAGTGGGAGGCGATATCTGAGGGAAGAAAGAGGCCGTTTCTTAGGAGTTTTAGGGTCAAAGGTTATTTAAGGTGGTATAAAATACCTACAATACCCTTTTAGTTATATATTTAATTTCAGTTTTTGTTAAAATCCAAATTCCACTTGTCAATCGTTTATTGGGTTCCTACTTTTACAACTTTAAGAAAGTTCTCATTTGATCTCAATTCTATATATATATATATATATATATATATATATATATATATATATATATATATATATATATATATATATATATATATATATATATATATATATATAATCTAGATCAAATAAGATCAAACTTAAAGTTGTTAAAATGAGATCCAACTAAAATTTGACAAGCGACACTCTTCTTACAACAAAAATAAATTTTTTATTAACTACAACTAAAATTGTTAAAGTTTCGATAGATTTCTTTTTAAAAACTACGAAACCTAGGTGATACACTTTGATTAGAAGTGTAATGTGTATCAGGTTTTTGTATGTGTATCAGATATTGGAATATTTATTAGTGTAATGTGTATCAGGTGTATCACTAATACAAACTCATGTATCATTTGGTTATTAGTTGCTAAAATGTTAATTTGTATTAAAATATTATTTTTATGTGTATTATTGCTAAAACTGTTATTTATTAATGTTTTAATAATTTTTTAGACTTGATCTTATTTTTACAACTTTAAGTTTGATCTCACGTTAACTCTCCCCTAGATCAAATAAGATCAAACTTAAAGTTGTTAAAATGAGATCAATCTAAAATTTGACAAGTGACACTCTCCTTATAACAAAAATAATTTTTTTATTGGCTACAACTAAAAATGTTAAATTTTTGATAGATTTCTTTTTAAAATTTACGAAACCTAGGTGATACACTTTGATTAGAAGTGTAATGTGTATCAAGTTTTTGTATGTGTATCAGATTTTGGAATATTTATTAGTGTAATGTGTATCATGTGTATGACTAATTCAAACTCATGTATCATTTGGTTATTAGTTTCTAAAACGTTAATCTGTATTAAAATATTATATTTTTGTGTATTATTGCTAAAATTGTTATTTATAAACGTTTGGTGGTTTTTTAGACCTGATCTTATTTTTACAACTTTAAGCTTGATCTCACATTAACCCTCCCCTATATATATATATATAATCGAAACGGAAACATGTCATGAGTTGATTACATGAGCAAGAAAAGCAAAGATAAATACAAGTGGTGAGATGACCTTTATCGAGGTGTAAAGATGGTATCTTTCTTATGATATATATTATAGCTTATGGTAATTTTACATGAGCAGTTTTTGATCTTTTCTACTCCATTGGTTAAACCAAAGTAGACTATTTATTGTCCATGTCATTAGTACAAATACCAAAAGGTGATTTCTAGATATACCTTTACTGTCCAAAGGAATTTGGAAAAGAAAAACAACATATTGATTTTAAAACTCTAATTTGTACGTTAAGGATATTATTTTATTTTGAAACCCAGATATGTTATTTGGTTAATTTACAACGTAAGAACTGATACAGTAAGTTTCTAGCTATATTACTTTGTAAGTTTAAAAATAAAATAAAAAAACAAAAATCGGCCCCCTTATTGTTAATTCGTGGCTCCTGTCTCTGTGCATGACTTAATGTGTACAAATAGAACATCTGATTCTAGAAGAAGCTTAGTTTCTAGCTAGGTGTTTTAGGATTAACAATGCCATTAAAAAAAACAATGTATGTTCTTATAATAGATGTATGTTAGCTTTGTAATGCACAGTATTGTCTCATGGCCTGTAATTCATTCTCAAATAGATGTATGTTCTGTTAGCTTTATAATGCACAATATTGAACTCATGCATGACACCCAAAATTTTAGAGTATTACTAATAGGTTAACAGCACCAAACAGATAAACAATGGGTGACTGGTCAAATTACTAAACTCTTGATCAACAAATATATTTACATCCTCGTCCCATCAGAAAGTAGCCATACAACATAATGTCGTATGATTAACATTTACATGAAGTCGAAAACTAATATTCTAGACCAATTGCTCAAGCAATTGTGACAAATTGTCTGACAAAGATATCTTAGAGTTTTCTTATAATTTGTAAAGCTCAAGAACCAGAAGTTGAAACCATCCAAAGTCACAAACTCGAGATACGTCTTTGATGGCCTCTTCATGTTCACGCTCTCTCCTTCTCCTTTTATCTTCACTAACGGAATTGACACCTACAGAAACAATCATGTCAATATATTACTTAAAAATAAAATAAAAAAAAATAAAAAATAAAACTTAGCCAATGTAGCATGATATGTACTGGAGGCTCCCTACCTTAGATTGGAAGTTTAACACCTCTCCTGGTGTAGAATACGTTTTAAGGGACCTATCACTGCAAAATGCAACCCTTTCACTAGAAACGAAGAGGGTGCACCTGCGATCACACCAGCTGTAGTGTATATGCAACATCGAGAAGCATGCACCAACTTCTCACAATCACTTGTACCAAAAAATTTACTGAAGATTTTTCCTTCGCGACCAAGTGGAAGGATTTTGGCACCATAACCCAACTTGTGCTTCACAATATTTAATAGTTTGGGACTTAGGGTCACAAAATTAAAAACTTTGTTAGTTAGATTGAGGGAGTGAAATAGAATTGTTATAGTCGTTATGTCAAACAAGTTAAAACAATTATCATGATTTTTAATTGAGAACACAAGACTGTCTTTTCTTTCAATGCCATTGATTTTAAAAGTGGGAAGAGTTAAAAGAGGTTGATAAGGTTTAGACAAAAGTAGTCTTCTTGTTAATTTGACTGGGACTCCCATGACATTGCTCGAGAATCTGTGATCCATATTTTGATCTTCGGTTGCTATGATTTGGTTGTGCTTGATACTGAAGCTGTAATGTCTTTTTGGATCATGATATTTATAAGCTGGTAAAGATGTCATTAACTTATATCTTTAAGTTGGATGAGGTATCCATGTGCCATGCTTTGTGATGTTTGAATATGAGGATGAAATAAAGCCTGATTGAATAGATTCAACAACCGTTTCGACTTGTGAGCTCATGTTAAAACGTTTGTATGGGTAAATTTTCCTTTATTGATACTGTAGCTTTTAGTAAGATCTATATGATCATTTTTTTTATTATCATGCCGACAATTCCTTTCTCAGATATCCATTAGTTTTCAAGACACAAAAGTCTGAGAAAACATATATATTAGAATCAAGTCATCAACATAACAAGTCACATGCTAGTGACATAAGTGTTGAAAGTATTGAATACTTCTTTGACAATCAGCTGAACCTTCAGGGGTGTATTATGTAACTTTTTTATACTAAGTTTCTAACTCTTAACATTTTGGGTATTGTTTGTTGAGTTTATTTGTGCAGGGTTGAGAGTGTAAAATCTCTGGCTATATAAAGACTTATTCAGCTAGGGTTTCATTTAACTTTCTCTCAATATTTTCTCTCAAAGTTTCACATATAAGCTTGTTGATATTCATCTGGGTTTCTTTGGTTTTCTTAGTAGTTTACTGGTGTAAACAGATAGTAGATCATCTTGATCTTTGGTTTGGTTTTAGTGTGTGAGTGATTGTATTCTATTGTTGCACCTGATAGAGGGACAACAATCTTTCTTTGTATTTGTATTGATTAGCACATGTGTTGGGGACTAATCTACTGTGTTTATCATTATAATAAAAAGATTATCACCAAGGGGTGGTTGGTTGGGTGATTATTGATATTGTTCTGTACCATTTTAACATGGTATCAGAGCCAGGTTGGTAATTGGCTTGATCTCTTGGTGATTCTTGGATTAATTGACGGGTTGTGAGCTCGATTGGTTTTTAGGGTTTTTTCTTGAAACCCTAATTTTTGGGGGTTTTTTGATTACTGGGGTTCTTGTTTAGATTGAAGGTGTTTTGGTGGTTTGGGAAGTTGAATTTTTGGTTTCTTGGTACAATTGGAAGAAACCCTAATTCTCTGATTTGGGGGTTTCTTGTATTCTGGGAATCTGGTGGTTCTTGGGCTATTGATTGATTCTTTTCCGCTGTTGGTTTCATCTTTTACGCACTGTAAGGTTTAATTTCTTTTCTTTTAGGATTGACTAGTTCTGGGTTTAGTGGGCGTAAACGGATTGACTAACTTCTTGATCTGCCTCCTAGAGAGGTGTGAATACCTGCTCTGGTCAATCACAGCTTACTGGCTTGGGCTAAGTTAGTCCTGGGTGTGTGTTTCTTAGTTTAGTTTATGTTTGGTAGCTCTTGTAGTTTCTTGGTATATTTGTTGATTGTTTGTCTGGTTAGTTTGTGTTTCTGGTTAGTTTGGTATATCTGTTGATTGTTTGTCTGGTTAGTTTGTGTTTCTGGTTAGTTTGGTATATCTGTTGATTGTTTGTCTGGTTAGTTTGTGTTTCTGTTTTTTTCCTGTCATCATGGCTATCATGATTAGTAGTCTTGATCAGAGTAACCCTCTGCATTTGCATCCTAATGATTCTAATTGTGCATCTGTTGTTAGTATTAAATTGGCTGGTGTTGAGAACTATAGAGTCTGGGCTAGTGCTATAAAACTTGCTATGCAAATTAAGAATAAGATGGGGTTTCTTGATGGTACTTGTCTTAGAACTGCTTATGCTGCAAGTCCCTTGCTGGAAGCCCAGTGGGACAGATGTAATGCAGTGGTGCTTAATTGGATCTTGAGTTCTTTAACTCAAGATGTGTATCTTGGACATGTTTTTTCCGATTATGCTTTGTTGTTTGGAGAGATTTAAAAGATACATATGATAGAATTGATGGTTCTGTGGTTTTTAATCTGTTTCAAAAGATTAATAGTGTTAAACATGGTGGTTTACCTGTATCTGAGTATTATCATAAGTTGAATTCTTTGTGGAGAGAGTTTGATATTCTTACTAAGTTGCCTGATTGTGTTTGTGAGGCTAGACAAGAACTTGTTGATCATGGGAAGTTGTTAAAATTGATGCAGTTCCTTATGGGTCTTGATGACATTTATCAACCCATAAGAAGTACTCTTTTGACTAGGGAAATCCTTCCTGAAGTCAAAGATGCTTTTGTCATTGTATCAAGGGAAGAATCCCATAGAGGGGTTCCAACCACAACTGTTAAAACTGAGAAGGCTCAGGTTTCTGCTTTTGTTTCTAAGACTTATGATAATAAGAATACTAGTTGGAGAAAAAACAGTAATAATAACAATTATGGGTCTAATAACAGGGGAAATTATGATAGTTTGCTTTGTACTCATTGTGGTTTGAAAGGTCATACGGTTGATAGATGCTTTGAAGTTATTGGTTATCCTCCTGGTTTTAAAAAGAATCCTAATCTGAAACCTGCTAATAACTTTAATAAAATCAATGATATAAGGAGTTCCTCTGTTGTTAATAATGGATCTAAGAATTGTTCTGGAAGTATGTCTCTGAGTAATGAACAGGTTATGAAGTTGTTAAGCTTGTTGAATGATAAACCTGGATCCTCTGCTCATGCTAATATGGCAGGTAGGGATTCTTGTTCTTTTTTTAACTGCAGTGTTTTCTTTAATCATCATTTTTATAGATTCTTTGGTGCTAATATTAAGTTGAATGGGGTTAATTATCATCTGGGATGGATAATTGATTCTGGGGCTAATCAGCATTTAACTAATAGTCATCTTAATATGCATAATTTGGTTGATATATCTGATTTAAAGATTATTGTGGGACATCCAAATGGTACTCTTGCTAAAGTTACTCATGTTGGTAACTTAAAACTTAATGATAATGTGGTTTTGTTTGATGTGCTTGTTGTTCCTGAATATTGTGTTAGTCTTATGTCTGTTAATAAGTTGATTAAAGATAGTAAGTTGAGAGTTGGTTTTGATGAGACTAAATGCTATATTCAGGATTTGAATCAGAAGATGGTGCTGGGGACTGGTAGTGAGTCTGGTGGTTTGTATTTGTTTGATAAGTCTAAAGTTTCCTCTGCTTTTGTGACTAAAAGTGAGTGTTTTAGTTGTTTTGTTTCTAAAGATGTTTGGCATAGTAGATTGGGACATCCTGCTAATCCAGTTTTGAAACTTTTAAAAGGTTCTTTAAAATTAACTAATATTGATCATGGAGCACCTTGTGATGTTTGCCATAAGGCTAAACAAACAAGGGATCCATTTCCTCTAAGTGAACATAAAACATCTGGTTTTGGTGACCTGATACATCTTGATGTATGGGGGCCTTATAAAGTGGTTAGCAGGGAAGGTTTCAGATATTTCTTGACTATTGTTGATGACTACAGTAGATCTGTTTGGGTGTATATGCTAAAAGGAAAACATGAGGTTTTTGAGATGTTTCAAAGTTTTTTCAAAATGGTCTTGACTCAGTTTAATAAGAAAATTAAAATTGTCAGATCTGATAATGGTACTGAGTTTGTTAATAATAAAATGGGTGAATTTTTTGATACAATGGGTATTATTCATCAAACTAGTGTAGCATATACTCCTCAACAGAATGGAATTACTGAGAGTAAACATAGGCATCTGCTTAATGTGGCTAGTAGTCTTATGTTTCAGGGGGGATTCCTCTTGTGTTTTGGTCTGATTGTGTTTTAACTGCTACTTATTTGATTAACAGGTTGCCTTCCTCTGTTTTGAATGAAAAATCTCCTTTTCTTTGGTTTATGGTAGAGAACCTAGTCTAGCACATCTTACGAGTTTTGGGTGTCTTTGTTATGCTACTATTTTAAAAGAATCTGATAAGTTTTCTGAAAAATGTGTTTTGCTTGGTTATGCAAGTGGAAAGAAAGCTTACAAATTATTAAGTCTGGAAAATAGATCAGTTTTATACTCAAGAGATGTTAAGTTTTATGAGACTATTTTCCCATACAAAATGAAACAGTCTGATTCTTCAAAAGATCCACTTGATATTAATACTTTAAATTTCTTTGATAATTTTGAGTCAAAAACCAGAACTCCTAGTCCCTCTCCCAATGATGAAACAGAGGATATAAATGTAACATCTGTAAGTAGAGAAGGTAATCTAGGTGAATCTGGTAGGGTAGTGGATGTTGATCAGGATATTGTTTTAGAACAGGTTCTTAATTCTGATCCACCACAGCAATCAGATATGCCTAGTTTTGCAACTCCTGTAGGTGATAATAATAATTCTGAGGGAAATGTTGTTTCAGAAACAGATGTACCTAGTTTTCAAAATGTTGTTCAAAATCAAACTGAGGAAGGAACTACTAGTTATAGGAGGTCTAGCAGATCTTCTAAATTGCCTACTAAACTGAATGATTATGTTCTTGATTCTAAGATAAAGTATGGTTTGAATAAGTATGCTAATCATACTTGGTTAAGTACTGATAATTGTTGTTTTGTTGCTAATATGAATAAGTCATGTGAACCTTCTTCTTATGAGGAAGCTTCACAGGATATAAATTGGAAAAATGCTATGAATGATGAGTTAGTTGCTTTATATGAAAATGATACATGGGAAGAAGTTGATCTTCCTGAAGGAAGAATTCCTATTGGGTCTAAATGGGTTTGGAAACTTAAGTTGAAATCTAATGGTGAGATTGAAAGATATAAAGCTAGAGTTGTGGCTAAGGGTTACAGTCAAAAATATGGTTTTGATTATGATGAGACTTTTAGTCATGTGGTTAAAATGGGTACTGTTAGGTGCTTATTGAGTATTGTTGTTCAAAATGATTGGAAAATATTTCAAATGGATATTAACAATGCTTTTCTATATGGTGACTTAAATGAAGAGGTTTATATGTTGCCTCCACCTGGTTTGTTTCCAGAAAACAATAATAAAGTGTGCAGGTTAAAAAAGTCTCTTTATGGCTTAAAACAGGCTCCAAGACAATGGAACCTTAAATTGTCTGAAGCCTTGTTTGAGGCTGGTTTTGTGCAGTCTAAAAATGATCATTCTTTGTTTGTTAAAACCAAGGGAAGCTCTGTACTGTACTTACTTGTTTATGTTGATGATCTGGTGATTACTGGTAATAATGAAAATGAGATTGAGGTTTTATAAACTTTTCTGAGAAATAAGTTTAAAATCAAAGATTTAGGAGAATTAAAATATTTTCTTGGAATTGAAGTTTTAAAAACTGATAAAGGCTTGTGTTTAAACCAAAGGAAATATTGTCTTGAGTTGTTAAATGATTATGGTTTACTTGGTTGCAGACCTGTGTTAACTCCTTTGCCAGAGAATATTGTTCTAAATCATAAAGAAACTAGTGATGATAAAAAGTTGAAAAATATTACTAGTTATCAGAAACTTGTTGGGAAGTTGATATATCTTACTATGACTAGACCTGATATTTCTTATGTTGTGCACTGCTTGAGTCAATATATGTATTCTCCTTTGATATTGGCTTAAGACTGTTAAAGTATCTTAAGCTTGCACCTGGTAATGGTCTACATTTTAGTAAGAATAATCAAAGTTTTAAAGTCTCTGCTTTTTCTGATTCTGATTGGGCTAAATGTCCAGTGACTAGAAAGTCTGTATCTGGATATTGTGTTTTTGTAAATGGTAACTTGGTTTCTTGGAAGAGTAAGAAACAAGCTACTCTGTCTAAATCTTCAGCTGAGGCTGAGTATAGATGCATGGCCTCTACTACCTGTGAGGTTATGTGGATTCTTAAAGTTTTAAAAGACTTGGGTATTACTGAGCAATTGTTGCCAGTTGAGTTATTTTGTGATAACAAGGCTGCTATACAAATTGCTGCTAATCCTGTGATGCATGAAAAGACTAAGCACTTTGATATTGATGTGCATTTAGTTAGAGAAAAAGTTGCATCTGGTTTGATTAAAACTGTTAAAGTTGACTCCAAAAGTCAAACTGCTGATGTTTTGACTAAAGCTCTTGGGTCAGTTCAGCATGGTGTTATGGTTAGAAATCTTGGTATGATTAATCTGTTTGCAGGTTCATCAGTTTGAGGGGGATGTTGAAAGTATTGAATACTTCTTTGACAATCAGCTGAACCTTCAGGGGTGTATTATGTAACTTTTTTATACTAAGTTTCTAACTCTTAACATTTTGGGTATTGTTTGTTGAGTTTATTTGTGCAGGGTTGAGAGTGTAAAATCTCTGGCTATATAAAGACTTATTCAGCTAGGGTTTCATTTAACTTTCTCTCAATATTTTCTCTCAAAGTTTCACATATAAGCTTGTTGATATTCATCTGGGTTTCTTTGGTTTTCTTAGTAGTTTATTGGTGTAAACAGAGAGTAGATCATCTTGATCTTTGGTTTGGTCTTAGTGTGTGAGTGATTGTATTCTATTGTTGCACCTGATAGAGGGACAACAATCTTTCTTTGTATTTGTATTGATTAGCACCTGTGTTGGGGACTAATCTACTGTGTTTATCGTTATAATAAAAAGATTATCACCAAGGGGTGGTTGGTTGGGTGATTATTGATATTGTTCTGTACCATTTTAACAATAAGCAAGTTAACAAAGTTGAATGGTGAGATAATGGTCTTTTTATTTGTTTAATCTTGATGTGTAAAGTGGCCTTTCTTATCCTATATTGCTTATTTCATGGTTTTAGAACATGGGATCTTTTTTATCTTTTCATCCCCCTTTAAGCACTATATTTACATCATGGATGATGTATTCATATAGCAAATGGCATACATAATGATTCTGCATATACCCTTTTTGTCCCATATTATTACAAAAAATAAATAAATAAATAAATAAGAAGAAGAAAAAACAATGTCCAAAGACCAATGGAGCATTAGTCCAATGGTTGGAGCACTTGTACTTGAGTCAATAGACTTAGGTTCAAGTCTCATCTTTGGCATTTGCTTCATATAGGTACCCACCTCCGTAAAACCTATGGGCACACTGGAGAGATTTTGTGGAATAAGAGCTCAGGGGTCCGAGTCTTGGCTCGTGCTCACTCCAGTTGGTGCCCCACTAGGCCAGGAGAGTTGCCGGAGTTATTCCTTATGGGGTGGACAATGGCTGGTGCCAAAAGGCACCGGGGTCAGGGTGTTCCCGCCAATCTACACCTTTTGTGGAAAAACAATGTCCAAAGGTCACAAAAAACGGGGTTCTATTGCAAAATCTTGATATAGAAGTGCTATTGACCACCAATAAGAACTAATACAGCTGAATTTGTTTGGAAATGAATTTCTTGCGCATTGGCCTTCCTTGACCATTTGTGACCACTATTGAAATTATTGCATCACGAAATTCTGAATGAGCTGATCAATGGCGAGGACTATTATGACCACTCCCTTCACTATAGCCAATAACAATTTGGTCGATGCTATATATGCTAGGCCACCAATAACTAATCCGGCTGTGCTTGTGTCATGCATATTCACATAACTGCAAGGCTTTTTGTGTATTTGCCAAACAATTGGGTGCTCTGACTTTACGAAGTGTGAAACCCAGGCAAAGAGTTGGAAAAAATACATTGGTTTATAAGAAACATATAATGATGCATCAAGTTTGGGCGTGTAGGATGTTGCATGTATTCTACTCACAGAAAAACATGTTTTTCCATATTAAGACATTAAGTTGAGAGTAAAGATGTGTACTCTAATGAATTTTTAGGTCTATATATAAATCTCGAATATTGTGTCATTTCAAGTATCTCTTGTCATTGCACGTCTTACGGAACTCATGGAACCGATTGAATACAGGAACAAATATAATCTAACACGCTCGTGGATAATTTTTTGAAGTTTACTTAATAACCCCGAAATATATGATGGTGGTGAGTACTCTTGAAGATTTAGATAATAACACATTAACACCAAAACAAATTATTAATTGATCACTGTTAGTGTCTCTCATCTGTTCACAAAGATATATACATCTTCTTCCTAATAGAGTACTCTAGTCATACTACAACGTGTTTTACATTTGAAATTTACATGGAATTAAGAACAATGTTTGAAATCAGAAGCTTAAGCATTCTGAGCTGATTGTCTGATGGAGGTATCTTAGAGTTTTCTTGTAATTTGGGAATCCCAAAAACCAGAAATTGAAATCATCCACGGTTACTAACTCCATATATTTGTTTGATGGCTTCTCCACATTCACGCTCTCTCCTACTCCCTTTATCTTTCTTAACGGGATAGATACCTTATATTGAAACTTCAACAGCTCACCGGTCGCTGAATATGTTTTGAGGGACCTATCACTGCAGAATCCAACCCTTTCTGTTGACATGAAGAGGATGCCTTCTATTGCACCTGCTGTGGTGTATAAGGAGCATCGAGAAGCATGCATGAGTTTCTCGTTATCTGTGGTACTGAAATTCTTTCTGAAGATTCTTCCTTCACGGCCAAGTGGTAGGATCTTGGCACCATAACTCAACTTATGTTTCACTATTTCTAATAGACTTTTACCTGCATGACTTTTAATCAAATGCATGTCACTGCTATTGGTAGTAGAAAGAGAGCAATGGTGTTGGTAAGGTTTAGACAAAAGTAAGCCCCTTGTTGATGTGATCGGAATTCCCGTGACAGTGTTTGAAAGTCTAGTATTCATGCTTTGTAATTGGACTGCTTTTGTTGGTTATCTTGCAGGTTTGAAATGCTTAATGGTGAAGGTGCTGGTAATGTTTTGTGGAGATCATGATATTTATATGCACATAAAGATGACAACTTTTAGTTGGATGAGTCATTTGTGATTTGTGTGTCATCTTTTTTAAGGAGCGGTTTAAAGTTGTTTCACCAAATTTGACTCGTGACCTTATTCTGGAAGGTTATGTCGTTACTTCTTCTTTTTGGTGGGCAGTTTTTTCTTTATTGATATCAGTCTTTTTAACAAAGATTTATAAATTTCCTTTCCATGTCAGGCTGACTGTTCCTTTCATAGATATCCATTAATCGGCAATGTGTGACATGCTAACATGTCACATGTTTATGACAAGCAAAGAAATTTGAAATCTAAAAAGTGGTGACGTGGCCTTTATTTTGCTTAATCAGATTGACATTTGAAGTAGTTAGACAGTTCGAAAGTAGCTTTCTTATCGTTGAATTCTTAGTTCAAATTGTTTAGACATTAAAAGTTTTGGATGTTTGTTTGTTGTTCTTATGACCCAATACTCCTTGCATGCCTTGTTAGTAATAGACACAAGATATGATTCATATATGACTTTTCTGTCCCATAACATAATAATTTATAAATACTGATAGTCCTGGAATATATAGAATTATATATTTCAAATCATTGCGGAAAAGTACTAATTTCCCAGATACAGATAGTAGATAAAGTTCATGCGGAGATGTGTATAATTCCATATGTAAATCCACTGTTAGGATGTGGCCTTCGACCAAGTCGGTTCTCAGATTATACGACTTCATGATCTTGGTTCGTATGAAACACGAAGGTTTTGGTAATGATTGGAACAAGGGTGTTTGTGACAGATTCTTGCAATTATTAACTTGAATATGAATCGGTGAGAGTATAAACACAAAGGTTTGGGACAGACGATTTGCAACAGGTTATACACAAAGTGTAACAATACTAAATACTGATAAGAACTTGATTATCACACAGAGTTATCACTAATGAATGAACATGTATTGATTGATTATTGTTTTACAGAACCTTAACCTATATATACTACATGAATCGGTACCTTTGGAAAGATATATACTGACTCCCATAAAGTAAACGACATAAATTTTTCTAAACGTTACAACCCTAACAAACTAAATTGTTATATTGTTTATCTATGACCCAGCCATATACAATTTCAGTATATACGAAATTTACACACATACATAATATATATACACTAAAGTACCCCTAACATTGCTTTCTATAACATTATCGGTTCAACATTCACCCCCTAATGTTATAGACGGCAATCGAGTCTTCTTCACTTGTCTTCATGAGATGAAGCAGTCTTTCCTTTCATGCTTGATACTCGTTCTAGTTCCCAATCGCGACTTGTACCCTCTATATCTTCATTGACCTTCTTAGACGTCATTGAAACCTCATTGTTTCCTGCCACTAGGCAATTCTCCCTGATATAATCATTTGTACTTGTCAGCCTTACTTTTGCTACCTCAAAGTAAGTTTCTGGGATCAGCAGATAGTGGACATAGATTTCTTTAAACCTGAGTCCATACAATCCCGAGAATCCAAAGCCTAAAGACACTTCATCCCATTTCTTCTTGTAGTTCAATCTTTCATATCCACCAAAGCACTTAACTAATTAGTAAAGATCGAAGAGGCAAATTTCATATCCGCCAATCGTTGGAGGCATGAGTTTAGTTACATCGCCCTCGATGTAAGTGTTGTGGAACTATTTAAGCATACTCTCGAAATATTCCCTAAATATTTCTCAATGCTTGAATACATCACTGTTGTTGTTTGGAAGTTTCACGAACCTTATGAACCCTTCAAACGAATTAACACTAAGTTCAAGCTGTCTTGTATCCTGAGGATGTACCTTGATCAGAATCTATATCCACACCAGCCCACATAGTTCTTTCTGAATTTCCTTCGTCAGTTGTGGATGTGATGAATTATCGAAAGTATTTTTCAAGATATGCATTCTGAACCTCGAGTACTTCATCCATTGTCATCTC
The DNA here is from genome assembly GCA_910596185.1 of Chrysanthemum makinoi. NCBI lineage: Eukaryota > Viridiplantae > Streptophyta > Magnoliopsida > Asterales > Asteraceae > Chrysanthemum > Chrysanthemum makinoi. The sequence continues at coordinate 205,933,346 of OU343219.1, read as the reverse complement.
CTCATTTGCTTCTTCAAACATTCTTCTAATAAATCATGTTGTACCGCTAACCTGCAGTTCAAAGCCTTGGCAAGCCAATTGGTGTAGGCTTAAAACATTTATTCCTATTTCGGGTACAAATGACACACTTGGTATTTCATATGTTGCTTTGTCAATTCCTATCAATACATCTCCTACCCCATGGGTGAAAAGAAAGAAGGATTTGTGGGATTTTGAATATACCCCAAAATATCCTTTCAACCTTAAAAATAATTCCCTATTTGGAGACATATGTTTTGTATATTTATTACTCACATACGAGATATGTTTCCAATTTCCCTTGTCAGTTCCTTCCACGAGAAAATCTCCTTGTAGTCCAATCGTGTCGTAGTGTAACTGTACATAGTCGGCGTCCATCTTGACTTGATCGGTGGCCATCAAAATTTTTTCCATAGGATCTTTTGCAACTTGTTTTGAAGGACAATTTTGCCTTGTATGTCCCTTTTTTCTACACACAAAACACCTCTTTCTTGGGATGTGATTGCTTCGAGGGTTCAAAGACAGATTCTTTAATCCTTCTAGAAAACTGTCATCAAGTAGATTGTTGTAGTTCCTACTTCGTTGCCAACCCGAAGCTCTGATACCACTGTTAGGATGTGGCCTTCGACCAAGTCAGTTTCTCAGATTATACGACTTCATGATCTTGGTTCGTATGAAACAGAAAGGTTTCGTTAATGATTGGAACAAGGGTGTTTGTGACAGATTCTTGCACTCGATAATACACAAAGTATTATTAACTTGAATATGAATTGGTGAGAGTATAAACACAAAGGTTTGGGACAGACTATTTGCAACAGGTTATACACAAAGTATAACAATACTAAATACTTATAAGAACTTGATTATCACAAAGAATTATCACTAATGAATGAACATGTATTGATTGATTATTGTTTAACAGAACCTTAACCTATATATACTACATGAATCGGTACCTTTGGCAAGTGATATACCGATTCCCATAAAGTAAACGACACAACTTTTTCTAAATGTTACAACCCTAACAAACTAAATGGATATATTGTTTATCTATGACCCAGCCCATATACAATTTCAGTATATACCGAAATTTACACACATACATAATATATATACACTAAAGTACCCCTAACATTGCTTTATGTAACATTATCGGTCCAACATCCACAATATCCATTCGTAGCATCAACATTTTTGTAATATATATGGGATATCATATTCATCTTGATGAATGAGTAGAGCCACAAAATTCATCTATATGAAATCTGAAAGTGAAATATATAAGATCAGACACCGCTATTTTATAAGAAATCTCTGAGGATTATAATTTAAAATGATATATGCTATCTTGATTAGCGAGAAGCTAATGCATGTTGCAGATATCTGTGGAGTATCAAAAGCCAATTTCATATGCTTAGAAAAGTCTGCATTTTAAGTAGCAGGTCCAAATAGTTAAATTTAGGTTGGTGTATAATGTAAATAATATTAAGAACACATTTAAGATAGGAGAGGGAAGAGAGGGAAAATGTGAAAGTGTTATTTCATTATGAAATTTTTTACAACCGAAGTGAAATGAAAAACTATTTATACTAGAACTGGTTGACCAAGACTAAAGGGGTGTTTGTTTTTTAAAAAGAAGCTCTTAACAGCCTCTGAATCTGAACCGTTCAGACTCGGTCAGACATTTTGGCCGTTCAGACCGTTTTTTTTTCTCGTTCAGACGCGGTCAGAGGCAGTAAGATTTTAATGGTCTAGACTTGAGAGGGGTGTCTTAATGCCTCTTGTTGACACAAAAATAACCAAAAAGAAATTTAGTACGAGCAAGCAAATGTGCGGTTCAAACATGAGTTTTTTTTCCCGTTCAGACGCGGTCAGATTCAGACATTTACGCCTTAGATTCAGATTCAGATGTGCGATTCACATTCAGATCCTCTTAAAAAACAAAGACCACCTAAGTCTAATTTGATTAGTAACTAACTAACAGAAATACAAAATTGATTAATTGTAAAATACAAATGATAAACACAACCACAAAAATTTAAAGCACTGAATCTATTTCTTTGTTGCTTGGACTTGAACTTGGGTTGTCTTGAGATTGTGATGTTGTTGACCTTTGATGTTGATGAGCCATTACATATGCCAAACTTGGATAGACATTGGTAATGAGGAGCCTTTGAGAGACCTTTTGTAAGTACATCAGCTACCTGTTTATTGGTTGAAATGAACTTAGGTAGAATCTGTCCAAGTTGGACCTTGTGTCTCACAAAATGGTAATATGTTTCTATATATTTGTGGTTCTTGCATGCTGAACTTGTTGGAAGCAAGGGCAATGGCTGAGGCATTATCACAGTAGATTAGGATAGGAGATGAGATATGTATGACAAGGTCTTTTAAGAGACATTTGATCCATGAAAGCTCACAAGTAACATCAGTTGGTGCCCTATATTCTACTTCAGTTGAACTCCTTGAAACCATAGACTATTTCTTTGACTAACCCAAAAAGAGAAACAGACCTCTTTGAAAAATTGCAATTGGCCCAATCACCGTCACAAAAAGTTCTTAGATGTAGGCTGTTTGAGAAGGAAAGAGGAGACCTTGCCCTCGACATTATTTGAGGTATCTTAAGACCTTAATGAGTGCTTTGAGATGAGGTGTCCTTGGTGATTGGGAAAATTGGTTTAAGTTTTGAGCTGCATAGGATATATCTGGTCTGGTAATAGTGAGATAGAATAGCCTTCCAACCAGGGCTCTGTAGTGAGATGGATCATCAAGGAGATCACCATCATCATGATTAAGTTTTTTGAGAGATGCAAAGGGAGTTGATGATGGTTTTACATTCAATAGACCAACACTCTGTGCATGCTCCATGGCATTCAATAAACCCTAAAACCTCCAGGATATACTTCCTTTGAGTCATCATCAGCCTAGTGGAGTTCCTCAAAATCTCAATGCCAAGGTAGTAATAAAGTGGGCCAAGATCCTTAATGTTGAATTTCTTGTGAAGTTGTTGTTTGATGTTTTGAATAAGATTGATGTTGTTGCTAGTGAGTATGATATCATCTACATAGACCATTAGACATAGGAAAGTGTGATTTTGTTTAGGGTGAAAAGTGAGGTGTCTGCATAGCTTCGGATGAAGCCAAGTTGTTGAAAAAAAGGTTGTAAGTTTGAGGAACCACTGCCTATTTGCTTGCTTTAGTCCATAAAGTAACTTTTGCATCCTACACAGAGTTGTCTTTAAATGTGGAATAGAGTAACCTTGTGGCAGTTTCATGTAGACTTCCTTTGTGGGATCTTCATGCAAGAATGCATTGTTTATATCCAGTTGATCAATATGTCAATTGTTTTGGATAGCAGTTGCCAGTAATGCTCGTAAGTCAATTCCTCCATGTTATGTGAAGCCTTTAGCTACTAGTCTGGCTTTGTATCTTTCTATGGAACCATCCGCTCTACATTTGATCCTAAATACCCACTTGCAACCAACATGTGCCTTATCTAGTGGAAGATCTTTGATGGTCCATGTTCTATTTGCTTCTAAATCTGGAAGTTCTAAATTTATAGTAGTTATCCATTTTGGATCCTTAAATGCTTGGGCATAAGATTGGGATTCTGTGATGTTATTAATGGTATTAATTAGGTGTCTTGTTGATGGGGTGTAGATGTTGTTGTAGTTAATGAAGTTTGCAAAATGGTGTTTGGAAGAAGTAAGTGATTTGGGTAGATTGAGTTGGTAGTCTTTGAGTTTGGTGGGTAGTTTAGTTGTTCTAGTTGATTTTTTGAGTTGTGTTGTTTGGGAAGGATTTGGTAGGGGTTTCGTTTGTGTAGGTTCTAAAGAGTTTGGTGGTGGTTCAGTTTGTGTGGGTTCTGTGGGACTTGAGGGAGGATCATTATGTGTAGGTTCTGTGAGGAGAGTTGTTTGTATTTTTGTGTGATTGGACTCTGTGGGTTCTTAGTTAGTGGATGATTGTGATGGTGGTGGTGTTGGTTTTGTGGAAAAGTCAAGTGTATTAAAGAACTGTGTTGGTGAACTTGAAAATGAATTGTGATCAGTAGATATTGTTGGGTGAGATGATGGTTTTGAAGTGTGTATGGTTGATGCAGGGGAGTTAAAGTGAGGTGGATCGGTTTGTATGATGGGAGCTTGTTGTGGGGAATTTGTGTGTGGTGCGGTATGGAAAGAGAATATGGTTTCATGAAATGTAACATGTATGCTACTGAAGAGTTTATGAGTTGTGAGGTTGTAAAGTATGTAACCTTTTTGTGTGGGTGGATAACCAATGAAGAAAAAAGGGAATTGCTCTACCTGCAAACTTGTCATTTAGGTGTTGTTGAGCAAAGGTTTTGCAGCCAATGACTCTTAAGTGATCTAGGGGTGGGGTGTACCATATAAGCATTCAAAAGGACTTTTGTTGTGAATTTGTTTTTATGGAAGTCTGTTTATAAGATATGTAGCTCTAAAAATGTAGTGAACCCAAAAATGGATCAGAAAGTTAGCTTGGAATCTTAGAGCTCTTGCCACTTCTAATAACTGTCTATGTTTTCCTTCTACCCTAGCATTTTGCTAGGGGGTGTATGGGCAAGAAGTTTGATGTGTGATACCATGGTTTTCAAGAAATGTGGATAGTGAAGAGTTAAGAAACTCAGCCATTATTACTTCTGATAGTCTTTATAGTTTTTTTAAGTGATTAAAGAATATATGAATGAAAGCTTTTGATTTGTGAAGTGCAATGATCCTTACTAGGAAGTAAGTATGTCCAAGTTGCTATTGAAAATTCATTCACAATTATTAATAAATAGGGTTAAAGCTATTAATTACCAACGTACTTTCAACAATTTTTAAATATGAGTAATATACTTTATAAAATACCATTATTACCATCCAAACTTTTTTGTACTGGAAACAGGTTACCCATATGTGGAAATTTTGTAAAGTATATTACTCATACGAGGTACCGAGATAAAAGTATATTATCCATATGTGGAAATTTGTAAAAGTTTGGATGGTAATAATGAGCTTATATATACTATTTTGGTCAGATGTGGAAATTGTTGAAAGTACGTCGGTAATTAATGGCTTTAACCCTAAGAAATACTTGCATTTATTGATTGTGGGATATTTGTAAGGTCCCCATATATCTATCTGTACAAGCTCAAAAGGAGATGAAGCATGGGAAGTGCATAAAGAAAATGGAAGTGAATGTTGCTTAGCTAAAGGACATATATTACAATCTGAAATTTCACTATTACAAGAAGTAGAAAGAGACTTGATTTGTTTAAGTGTTGAACTTTATGGATGTCCTAATCTTGAATGCCATAATATGCTATTGTCATTGCTGTTAGTTGTGAGAATTGTTGGCTTTGATGGTGTGGCTTGGTCAGGGTAAATGATGCAGTGTCTCTCACAGAGGCTGCCATGAGCAATCCTCTTGTTGAGACCCTGAAAATAACAGGATAGTGAACTAAAAATTAATGTGATGGACATGTGTTTGGTTAGCTGACTAAATGCAACAAGTTATATGCAAATGAAGGGATGTAAAACACATTGTTTAGGGTGATTTCTGAGTTGATCTTGACTTTTCCACATATTTTGACTTTTACAGTTTGTCCATTGGGTAGTGTGATGTGAATTGGTGAGTTGCAAGTGTAGGCATCATGCATTATGGTCAAGGTGATGCAAATATTGTTTGTGGCCCCACTATCTACTACTCAAGTAGCCTTAAATCTAATCATGATAGAAGCAATGAATTTAAATCTTCTAATAGTATAAGAATTGACCATACCAGTTAGAGGATCCTTTTGGCATTGTTGTATCATCAGCATCACTTGATCTAGCTGGTTTTGGAGCTAATCCATTCTCACAAATATTGCATCATTTGCAACATCGATTCTGCTTGAGCTAAGTGTAGGGTGCTTGCATCTTGACTTTGAACTGAATTGAAAGTCTTTGAATTCCTTGTATCACTTAAACTCCTAACCACTGGTGGTATGTATTTTCCATGCAATGGATGACATATGGGATAACTTTTTAGTTTGTAACACTCATCACTGTTGTGGCCTTCCTTATAGCAGTTTGTGCAATACTCCCTAGAGCTCTCAAAGTGGTTCTTCTACTAGTTTGTGGTCTGCTGTTTGTCTATGGAGTGTTACCTCTGTTTGTGTTGTTCTACCTACTTGATTGTGATGAACTTGAATAAGGAGAGAATGTTGTTGATCCTAGAGGTTTAGGTAGAATGTCTTCCCTTTGTTTTTCCTCCTGTCTAATCAAGTTATAGGCCTTAGTTATTGTGGGAATTGGTTGTAAAACCGGAATTTGACCTATCAAGTTTGAGTAACACTCATCTAGCCCCATGAGAAATTGGATCGACCTTTTTCTTTGTTCCTTATCACCATTTTTTTTCCCATTCTCACAGTTACAAGCACGGTTACACAGATAAAGAGCTTCTCTAATGCATCATGTTCATCCCACAATCTCTTCAATTTGTGATAGTACACTTTAATACTACCGTTTTGCTATTATAGTTGGAATATATCATTCATTAACCGGTAAATTATATGGCCGTCTAATTTAGCATAGTGTTCATACAACTTAGTCCACAATTCAAAAGCAGAATTCACAAAGTTTAGCTTATTACTTATGTGGTCCAAGATTATGTTCAGGATCCAAGAGATAATCATATCATTTGTTCTTTCGCATATTACTTTCACTTTTGAATCAGTATTTGGTTCACAAACTCACCAGGAACAATCTTGTGTTTATTCTTTGCATTCAATGCAATCATCATACTTCTCTTCCAAGAAGCGTTGGATTAAGCCTAAGTGATCATTTGGGTGAAGATACAGTGGGTGATTAGGTGAATTAAGACCATCAATGGATGTGGATGGTGGTGTAGGTGGTGGTTTTGTTCTTGAAGACTTCTGGTTATTGTTTGTTGATATCATTTTTCTGTGTTCTTGATGTGTTTATATTGAATATGGTTGATTTTGTGGTTGATTTCTTGAATTTGGTGGATTTTGGTGATGAAATTTGTTGATTTGGACGGAAGTTGTGGTGGATTACGGTGGTTTTGTGACCGGAGTTAGTTATTGTTTACAAGGAAGTTTTTTAGGGATTTGTTATACTCGGTGGAGTTTGTTACAAATCACCAGAGTTAGTTACAGGCCATCAGAAGTAGCTCTGATACCATATTAAGAACACAGTTAAGAGAGGATAGGGAAGAGAAGGAAAATGTGAAAGTGTTATTTCATTACGAAATTGTTTACAAATGAAGTGAAATGAAAAACTATTTATACTAGAAATGGTTGACCAAGACTAAGTCTATTTTGATTAGTAACTAACTAACGGAAAATACAAAATGATGAACTATAAAATACAAATGCTAAACACTACTACAAAACTTTAAAGCACTGAATCTATTTCTTTGTTGCTTGGACTTGAACTTGGGTTGTCTTGAGATTATGATGTTGTTGACCTTTGATGTTGATGAGCCATTAAATGATTCAGTGACTAAATGGCCGGTTATGATCTAAGCTAGTATGTTGATGTTTATAACCTTGAATATACTAATCTAACTTATGTCACTGCATTACACAATCAGCCCAACTAATAAAATCGTCATGTGGAGAAAAAAACAGAACTTCAATTAATAGCCTCCAAACATATGATGAGACATGATCCATATGGTTTGAATCAATAACACCGAAACAAAAGATGGCAAATGATTAATTGTCATCGTCTCCAATCTATCAGCCAATATTTATACATCTATAGTGTAGTGCATAGTGTTGTATGTTTAAAATTTACATGCAATTGAAAACATTGCTCGACATCATAATCTTTAAGCATTCTCAGACTGATCGTCTGACGAAGGTAACTTAAAGTTTTCTTGTGACTTGAAAATCCCAAAAACCAGAAGTTAAAACCATCAAGGGTTACTAACTCAATGTATTTATTTGATGGCTTCTTCATATTCATGCTCTCTGCTTCTACTCCTTTTATCTTTGCCAATGGGATTGACACCTACAAAAACAGTTATGTTAAGACATTATATTAAAATACAATCAAAGGTGCATTAGATGTAAAATACTATTATGACCCCTTACCTTATATTGGAACTTCAACAGCTCCCCTGTTGTAGAATATGTTTTGAGAGACCTATCAGTCCAAAATCCAACTCTTTCCGTTGAAATGAAAAGGATGCATGTGATTGGACTAGCTGTTGTATATAAGTAGCATCGAGAAGAATGCAACAGTTTCTCGCTATCATTGGTACACTGAAAGTTTTTCTAAAGATTTTTCCTTCGCGACCAAGTGGTAAATAACTCAATTTGTGTTTCACAATTTCTATTATTTTTGGCCCTAAGTTCACTGCATATACAAAATAAAAAATTACGTTAGATTCAGGAAGAGAAATATAATTGTTTGTCGTTATTGGATAACTGTAAGACTATTAATTGTACCATGAGTTTTTTTTTTTTTTTTTTTTTTTTTTTTTTGATAAAAGAGGGATAATTTTATTTAATAGAAGATAATAGTATATCTTCCATCGTTTGATTGTACCATGAGTTTTAGTCGACTGTATGTTGTTGATTTTTGAAGTATAAAGATTGTACTGGGGTTCATAAGGTTTAGACAAAAGTAATCCCCTTGCTGATTTGATAGGAATTCCCATGACATTGTTTGAGAGTCTCTTATCCATATTTTTATGTCAGATTGTTGTGATATGGTTATCTTGTTAGTTTAGAAAGCTTAATGCAGAAGTTGCAGGTGATGTTTGTGGATCATTATATTTGCATGCATGTAAGGAGCTTTTAGCTGGATGATATTGGATATTAACTTATTAATCCATGTAAGTCAAGATTAGTGTAGTATTTATGTATGTATATAAGTTAAAGGGTCTAGTGTGTCAATAGTAAAGTTTATAACCGAAAAACAGTTATAAGCGGTTATGGCAGTTAAGTTTGTAGGTTGTGTCGGTTTGTAAAAGATATACCGGTTCATAGTGTCGTTTGGTGGGTTATAAGTACCCTGAAAAACAAGTCTGTAAAACTAACAATTGCTTTATATCAAATAAACTTAGTATACTTTTTTTATCATTCGATTGTTCATAGAAGAGAAGATTAGACTAACAATTGGCATCAGAGCCAAAAGGTTCAGGGAACCAGAGATAGAAAAGAAAGACAACGATTCAGGGAATCGTTTTAGAGAAGAAAACTAAAAGGTTCAGGGAACCAGAGAAGAAGTACAAACGATTCAAGGAATCGTTCCAGAAGAGAGGGAAAAGAAGAAATTGATTCAGGGAATCAATCAAGAAGAGAAAGAAAAAGAGGAGAGGAGTAAACATACCTATTTGTGCAAACAAAACACCATCGTGTGCCTTGAAACGAGAACAGACAAGAAACCACCGCCGGAGAACAAGAGTAACCGAATAACCATCATTACCGGTGTTAGGTCACTAGATTTACAACACAAGCTTCAATGAAAGAGATAGAGGCGGTTGAACAATACACAAACACACACACGCGTACTAGTAAAGAAAGGTTAGGCGTAGAGTGTATGTGAAAGAGTAAATTGAACAACCAACCTTCAAATGAAGGTTTACAAGAGTATTTATAGGAGGGAAGCTAGGGCAACACTCCTAGTTCCCATCCTTTCCTTAATGGACATGGGCCTAAGCTCATGGGCCTTCTACATAAGCTTAAGGCTAATAACAAACATAAAGGCCATAATGAAGCTAACTATTACATATTAATTACTAACACTTGATTATGGTTTAGGAGTGATTCCAACAACCGGAGAAGAAGATTGAAACACCGATTAACCACCGCCGTTTGATTAGAACAAAACCTGAAGAAGGGCGACCAACAGTTGTGCCCTAACTGTGTGGAGAAGAAGGAACGAAGTAGAAGCAGAAGTGAATTGGGGATAAAAAAAGGAAGCGCCTTTTTATTTGGGAACAGAATAGGAACGTTTTTTTAAGCCCACAAGAATTGATAAGGCCCAACGAAATTACAGGTTTTATTTCAATACTTGTTTTTTCTATTAGTAGATTAGATTTTTTCTATTACAATTCGTATTAGAAAACATTTAGAATTGCTTGAGAATTATTGTGATTAGGCAGAAAATTTAAGTTCAACTGTTTATTAAGATTGTATTAGTTTTGGAAGTTGCATATTACTATTGTGGGTTAGAAAGAAGGATTTAAGATTAGACTATTATTAGAATTATATTGGTCTTAGAAGAAAACCAAATCGAAAGATATGACGGGAGATAAAAATGAAAACAGAGTTGTTTTCACCACATCGTTACCATCATATCAATGCCCAATTTTAAGCAACACAAATTATACATTATGGGCATTAAGAATGAAGAAGATATTAACGGCAAATGGAGTATGGGATTTAGTAGAAGGAGTAAGTACATCAAAAGAGATTGATGTAAAAAAGGATAGTTCGGCGTCAGCATACCTATTTCAAGGGTTACCAGAAGATTTGCAAATGCAAGTTGCGGGATGTGAAACAGCAAAAGAAATTTGGGACTCTCTAAAGTCCAGATTTATTGGAACAGAAGATGTACAACAGGCACACTCGCAACAACTTAAATCAGAATTTGAGAGACTTGTGATGAAAGAAGATGAATCAATAGATTCATTTGCTGGGAGGTTGATGAGTATTATTACAAAGGCTGCTACATGTGGATTGACGTTTGATGAACAAACAAAAGTACGAAAATTACTGAATGCAGTGCCAGATAAGTTTGTACCAGTAGTAGCAACCATTGAAATGGTTGTTGATTTTAAGAAAGCAAAATTAGAGGAGATTATTGGGAAACTTAAGACTTATGAAGAAAGGCTTAAGTTTAGAAAAGGAAGTGAGGAAGATAATAGTGAGAAATTGTTATTCACACGTCAAGGGAATAACAGAAATTATGAACGCAACTATGAAAATGATAGACGAGGAGGTGGTAATCAGACACGAGGAAGAGGCCAAGGAAGATTCACAAGAGATAGTAAGAATGGAGATAGTTATGATAGAAACAAGAGAAACCATGGAGATCAAAACTACCATAGGAGAGACTTTAGAGAAATAGAGTGTTATAATTGTCATGAGTTTGGACACTTTGCTGCAAATTGTCCAAAACCAAACCGTAGAGAAGAAAAAGCAAACCTTGTGTTCGAAGATGATGAACCAGCACTATTAATGGTTACTAGTAAAGATGAAAAGGAGATAACATCCTTAAAAGAAGAACCGAGAGGGAAAGGAATTATCATTGAGAAGGATGAAATTCCAAAAGAAAAGTTAGAAGATATGCGGTCAGAGATAGAAATTGATTTGAAGAGTAAATTAGAGTTTTGGAAGTTTGAAAAGCTTCAAGAGTTAAAGATTGAAAAACAAGAGTTTGAGAAGAAAATAAGAAATAGAGAAATGGCATTTGAGAAACAAATGCAGAGAGAGTTAGAGAACCTCAAGAAGTTGAGAGATTGCACAAGCAAAGAGATGAAAGAGTTAAAAACAGTAAGAGAATTGTTTGAGAAAGAGAACCATGAAGGTGTTTCAAATGAGAAACATCTAGAAGAAGAAAGAGTTGACAAAGGCGAATGCAAGAAGCATCAAGAGACGCCATCAAGAGTTCCAAAGGAAAGCCAGATAGAGAAAGACATTAAATCATGCAACAAGAAAGTTGAACCAGAAGATCGTGATACGAGAAACAGATTATTGGAGACACAAGATTATGAAATGATACAAATGAAGGAAGATAGTGACAAAGGAGACAAAGATTATCGAGATGAGATTGAAGACAAGGAAGAAAGAAGTCAAATCAAGGAGGAAGTTCAAGACATAGTTCGTGTTGAAGATCAAGACAAAGAAAGTGGAAACAAGCCAAAGTTTAAAGATAAAGATGATGGAGCTTGAAAATATCGAAGGCATGGATTAATAAATTAGGGAGGAGTATTGGATATTAACTTATTAATCTATGTAAGTCAAGATTAGTGTAGTATTTATGTATGTATATAAGTTAAAGGGTCTAGTGTGTCAATAGTAAAGTTTATAACCGAAAAACAGTTATAAGCGGTTATGGCAGTTAAGTTTGTAGGTTGTGTCGGTTTGTAAAAGATATACCGGTTCATAGTGTCGTTAAACAAGTCTGTAAAACTAACAATTGCTTTATATCAAATAAACTTAGTATACTTTTTTTATCATTCGATTGTTCATAGAAGAGAAGATTAGACTAACAGATGAGTCATCTGTTTCTCAACTTTATAGGTGGTTTGAATGTGATTGCATAGAATAAAAAAGCCTTATTGAATTGATTCACCAATTTTGACTTCTGACCTCAATTGGAAAGGTGGTTAAGATTTTTCTGTAGTGATTATTCTTTATTGATTCTGGTCCTCATGAGCAAAGGTCCACAAATCTACTTTTCATGTCATGCTGACTGTTTTTTCATCGATATCCATTAATTTGGTGAAGCAGAGAGGTTTGTTAAATTCCTATTATCATAAGATGACTTGCCAACATGTCACATGTATAAGACATAACTCACATAAGCAAGCTAAGAACACCAAAATCCAAGTGGTGAGAGATGGCCTCTGTATTGTTTGATCAGATCGACATGTAAAGTGGTTTAAGCATAGCTATCTAATCTTAGAACTATTATGTCACGGTTAAAGGCATTAGATTTTTTGTATGTTTTTTTCTTTGGTTGTAGCACCAAAACATGCAATGTACCAAATCATTAATTGATAGCGCCGAGTTTGTGTAGAGATGTGCAAAATTCATATCCACAACATCAATCTTAGCCCCAAAGCTTTATATATAACTTAATCTACCCAACATGTTTTAACCGAGACTACCAAATTTTATTCTCTTTCTAATAGGGTTGATAAAGTTTCAAATCAGTGGTTAGTTATCCGTCTTTTGTCTTGCAAGTAGTTATATTTGAAGCTAGATACGTAAGTTTCCTGGTAACGTGTTCTAAATGATATCCATAAGCATATAAGGATGGTAGGATAAGACGTCTCTATGTCTCATTGTTACTGCTGGTTAATATGCAGTAGAATGTCTCCCTGTCAAATGTGTTAGCTTTTGACCATGTTTATTTACCTTTTGTGGTGGTAAAAACCAAATTTTAATGATAATTTTAATGTTTAAGAGGGACACATGCACCCCTATGATATATTTTTGGAGGTATTTTCTCAGGAAACTAATTTCGATTTTATATGACAGTCTAGGCAAGCTAATATGAATTCACAGCACTGATCAAGTTTTCCGATTTTATGGATCGCAAAATAGGAAAAATACTCATGGAGTTTTTGCGGATATTACTAAGGTGTCGTTTGTTTTTTCAGAGCTTTTACCTCTTCATCTGCAAACATGTCGCAAGAAGAGGTAGGTACATTTAAGCTCTTCATGCAACAAGAAAAAAACCGTTTGTTTTTGTGTTATTGAAGTACTTCTTTCATTTTTCTTCTTTTCTTCTTTTTTTCTTTTCTTTTCACTAGTATTTTTGTGCTATTAAAGTAACTTTTTTTCTCTTTTCTTTTCACTAGCTTTTTTACATTTTCGTCAGTTTTTACATTTTCCTCCATTTTCTATGTTTTCGTCTGTTTTTTAATGTTTTTGTCATTTTCTTACATTTTAGTCCATTTCTTACGCTTTCGTCCGTTTTAACGTTTTTATCTGCTTTTTTACGCTTACATCTTTTTTTACGCCGTTTTGATGTTTTACGCCGTCTTTTTTTACGTTTCATCCTTTTTCTTACGCTTTTCCTTTTTTTACGTTTCGTCCGTTTTAATCTTTTTACGTTTTCGTCTGTTTTTTAAGTTTTCAACCGTTTTTTACGTTTTCGCCTTTTTGACGTTTTCGTCTTTTTTACATTTTCGACCGTTTTTTTACGTTTTCGTCTGTTTTTTTATGTTTTCGTCTGTTTTCTTTCGTTTTCATTCGTTTTCGTCGGTTTTCTTACATTATCTTACGTTTTGTTAGGTAAGATAAAATAACGTACAAAAAACTTATAAAATCATATGAAAATGGAGGAAAAAGTAAAATAAACACATGAAAATATAAAAAACGGATTAAAACGTAAAAAACGAACGAAAGCGTAAAAAACGGATGAAAACGTAAAAACGGACGAAAACGTAAAAAAGGACGAAAAGTAAAAAAATTTGGCGAAAACGTAAAGAAATGGACGAAAACGTAAGAAAACTGACGAAAACGTAAAAAAATGACCGAAAACGTAATGGGACGAAAATGGACGAAAAAAACCGACGAAAACATAAAAAACGGACGAAAACGTAAAAATATGATCGAAAACGTAAAAAAATAGATGAAAACGTAAAAAAAAATAAAAAGGTGAAAACGGACAAAAACGGTCAAAACGTAAGAAAACGGACGAAACGTAAAAAAATGATGAACACGTAAAAACAGACGAAAACATAAAAAAACATACGAAAACATTAAAAAACGGACGAAAACATGAAAAACGAACATAAACGTAATAAAGCGGACTAAAACTTAAGAAAACAGGCGAAATTGTAAGAAAACGGACGAAAACGTAAAAAAACGAACGAAAACATAAGAAAACGGACGAAAAAGTAAAAAAACAGACGAAAACGTAAAAAAAGGGCGAAAACGTAAAAAAAGAGGCGAAAACGTAAAAAAACGGACGAAAATATAAGAATACGGACGAAAACGTAAAAAACGGACGAAAACGTAAAAAAAAGGCGAAAACGTAAAAAAACAGGCGAAAACGTAAAAAACGGGCGAAAACGTAAAAAAACGGACGAAAACGTAAAAAGACGGACGAAACGTAAAAGAGATGTAAGATATTGAGAAAGAGATGTAGGGGTTGTGAGAAGAGGTAAGAAGTGGAAAAGAAGAGATAAATTATGTCTGCATGGTAGAAGAGGAAATAAGAGATTTTAGCCTCTTATGTCTGAAAAAAAACAAACGGTCTTCAAGGAATACGTCTGCGCGCCTGCAGACAAAAGAGGCAAAGAAGAGCTTATTTGAAAAAACAAACAAGGCCTAAAAATGGTCAAGGATAATGAGACAGTAAATTGTCATATATCAACATACATCTATTTCTCATTAAAGAAGTTGTTCAACCAAAATGTTGATATAACTACAAGAATTTACATTTTAATTCACATAGATCTAAGGATCAATTTTCCGCAAGATCAAGTTCTCAAGTAGTCCATACCAGCTGCCTGATGAAGGTATCGTAAAGTTTTCTTAATACTCATAAAGCCCATGAACCAGAAACTGAAATCATCGACAGTCACTAGCTCCACATAGTTGTTTGATCTCTTCATGTTCTTGCTTTCAAGTACTCCTTTTATCTTTGCTAATGGGATTGATACCTACACACGACCAGTCAGCACACTATCAAGTGACATACGAAATAAATGTGCACTAAAGAAAATACTTTGGAAATTCCCTTACCTTGTATTGAAACTTTAGCTGCTCGCCTGTCGTTGAATATGTTTTTATGGACCTATCACTGCAAAACGCAACCCTTTCTGTAGACACAAATAAAAGGCCTGCAATTGCACCAGCTGTCGTGTATAAATAGCATTGAGAAGTGTGCAACAGTTTCTCGCCCTCTTTGATACTGAAGTTTCTCCTGAACATTTTACCTTGGCCGCCATATTGAATGACCTTAGCACCATGACTTAACTTATGTTTCATGATTTCGATAATTTTTGGTCCTAGACTCCCTGCAAATTAAAAAAGTATGACAAATGTAAGATCATTTATGAAACTAGAAGCATTTGTGGTAGGTGTTTTATACATAAATTTATACTTACCATGATTAGTAATCTTTGAAGAAGTTGAAGTGCAATGGGGTTGATTATAAGGTTCAGACAATAGTAGTCCCCTTGTTGATTTGAGTGGAACTCCAATAACTTGTTTTGAGAATCTGTGATCCATACTGTGATAATGGTTTGATGTGCTTCGATTAACTCACAAGTCTGTTTCTTGCTTAGATCTCGATGAAGTTGATGATTAATGTATTTGAATTGTGATAGTTATAGGCATATAAAGATGACCCAAATCGACAACTTTTAGTTGGATGAGTCATCTATTTGTCATCTTTATTGGTGGTTGGTAGTTTAGTCCTTTCTAGGCACCACTTTACCTTTGTAATTTCGTTACTTTTGAGTTTTGACTGTATGTGTTTATATTTATCTGTCATGCTAACGGCTCTTTAAAAGTTATCCGTTGGTTGGTCATTCACTAAAGGCTAGCTAGTGATGAAGACGAGCAGTAAAGGTGGGTTAATATTGTACATGACATGCCACTAAGTCACTTTAATAACAGTTAACGCCAAACGAAGAAAACTCAGTTGCAGGTCGTTGTTACACCAAGCTAAGGAAACTAATGGAAAAGTTGTTAGTTGGTATCTGATTTAGTTAATCATATTGATGTGTAAAGTAGTGGGATGATGCTTTTAATTCCTATATATGGATTTGGTCATGCTACTTTTTAGAATGTTTCTTCATTGCCATGTCATGGTTGCAATGAGCACATGATATGCATAATTAGAGGATCCCTTTCTGTCCTGCCTGTTTTGACTTCAATTCCCTAAGATTTGCAATTTTAAACTAATTAACTGGTTTATTATGCTTCAGAAAACATATTCTGCTTCTGAAGATTTACATGTTTAGGAACCAAATAATCATTTTTTGACAATCAATTTGCACCGCGACATATTATACGTGGTGGTAAGTAAAATTTGGACTTCCATTGAACTCACAATTTGCGAATTACTAACTTAAACTTTACTTTTTATTAACATAATCGTCGCCGTTTTCACATGTTCTTTGGTTAATTAATGTTATGGTTACAATGAGCATATGATATGCTTTTAAATTATCACAATTCATCAAACATGGGGATATCTTATTATTACAAGTACTCTTCTGCCAATAAATAGAAGTATATTACAGCTATGGTTGACAATATTTCATCAGCACCACCCAAACAGCCAACTAAAAAACAAAACTTTAAAATCTAAGAAATAACACACCTGGTCTTGGTTTGATCTTGAATTTGAATCTGAAACAATTAACAAAGGCTTCTCAAAAAGAACAAATACAAATAAAAGTAAAATGAACCAAGAAGTTATAATCAGCATTATATGCACACAATAAAATACAAAGCTTAAACAAACAAAACATATTATACATGCACAATGAATGCTGAAATAACATAAAGAAAACAAAGCATTGGCGTTTATTCAAATTAAGACATCGGGCTCCACTAAGCTCCCAGTATAATTCACCTTGCAAGATTCAGGAAACCTCAATCCAGCTTCATCACAGCCAGCTTTAGTAACATGAGGACATGACCGCACATCAAGGTATTCCAACGACCTACACGCCTCCAAAAGCATACCTATTCCTAAAACCGTGATCTTTGGACAGTTACTGACTTTCAAAACCTTCAAACCCAACCCAAGTCCCTCAGCATCCAATGACTCAAACGCAGCATCTGTCACCTCTTCACAGCAACCAATATCAAGAACCTCTAAACTAGTGCATTGTGAAAGTATGGAATTTAATGAAGCATCCGAAACATTTAAACACCAATCCATCCTTAAGATCTTAAGGGTATGATTAGAAGAAGCTAGGGAATTTATTGATTCACTAGATAAATCCCGACACCCTCCAATAATTAAAGTTTCAAGATTTTTGCAGAGGTTAGCCACTGCTAATATAGACTTATCTCCAAGTTTATAACAATCGAGCAGCTTTAGTGTCCTTAAGGAAGTTGAGCAAGCTTCTGCGATGGTTGATATCCCAATGTCTCCAACATTAGTACACTTGTTTACATCCAAATGTTTTATGTGTTTACATCCATTAACTAAAGCAATTAGTCCTGTGTCTGTGATATTGGTGCAGCCTTGCAAACCCAACTCTTGTAAACTCTGACAGTTTTCAGAGAGTGATTCTAGTAGTTTGTCGGTAACAAAGCGGCAACCAGTAAGATGTAAGCTTTTTAGACCATGGCAACCCTCTGCAACAGCTGACAGCCCCTTATCAGTTAGCTTCCTACAGTATGAAACGTCTAATGACTGTAGAGAAGAAAGAGCAGATCCAATAGCCGTCATTCCAGTATCGGTGATACCTGAGATACCACAATTTTTATCATTTTTCATAATTATATGTTGAGGTTTAATGATTAATAAACCCCGCTCCGGCAGGATTGGGTATGTTGTTGTTGTTTGATAATTAATAAATTCGTTCCAAGAATCACGAAAAATTTTAATAGGATTATCAGCAAAATTCAGAAGATCTATTTTTCCTTGTCGGAAATTGGGAAATTCAGATTCAATTCGTTATTATAAGAAAATGTTTGTTTGATATGAAGATATATGCCATTTATAAGGACCTCATAACAAGTTTATGCATCGGTTCAACCAGATAAACAATGAACTTAAAAAATATATATATCATGTCCTATTTTGAGAATGAAAATTACTTTTAAGAAAAAATTCCGTTGTTTTAGTTATAAAAAATAAGGTAATATTAACAATAATTAGAGTAAGAACAATGATATAATACTAATACTCAAAACTAAGAACATATAAACAAGTAATAGTGAACCCAGCTTATGCAGGAAACCCGGAAACTAGACTAGGAGGCTCTGAAGCATAAACTTTAGCCAGATAAATAAAACCATCACAAGAACCAGCAGTCCTAAACACACATATATACCCATCAAGTTAATGTTAAACTGTATCTCCCGTGATTCCGTGAATATTTGTGGGGTAAGAAGTAAAATGAAAAACTTTAACAAAATCTGACTAATTCACAGAATAAGGCAACTGTTAGGAGCCAAAATTAGTTACATGCTACGTTACACCTATCCAACATTTGGAGGTACCTCGATCCATCATATTTAGTATGAACAATACACTAAGCAAAATTACAAATCACCATTGATCTAGGCAGGTGAATGATCCAATCGCAGAGGGGAAGACAAGTTTTTTATGCAGGACAGGCTACATAGGATGATGCTTGTATACTTGGGTGATAGAACCATTTCTAGGATCGTATAGTAGTAAACTACAGCATGTTTAAAAACCTGGTATTGTAAACTACTGTATATGTTTACCCCAATTTCCTTAAGTTTCAAAGGCACTTAGAGCAAAAAATAATTGCCATCCCGGACCAAAATAAAATGATGTTTTCTCTTTTATAGACTTACTTCTTTTGAATTCTTTAGCTCAATGTTGATTCTTTTATTAAGATACATCTTTAATTTACAAGAACTACAAAGTGTGTATAAAAGTGAACTAAAAGCCAAGTAGCTAACGAAATCCAAAAACTCGATTAATTTCAACCCAATTCCAATTCTAACCAATGTAACACAAAAACCACAATGTTCCTACAAATCACACTTAACTAGCTCAGAACAAATACATAGCTCCCAAAGATCACAAAATAAATAGACCTTTGCAATTCTGAAGCAAAAAATCCCAAAACATAAATGGACGGAGGCAGTATTAGGGGGTGTTCGGCAAACCTTATCTGAGATTCTTATTACCTTATCATATTATCACAATACAATAACCTTACCCCCAAACAGTTATCCACAAGTTCTGATTTTTGAACACCTTATATAGTTTCCTTGTCTGCAAGAAGCCATAAACTTTTTTGATAAACTTACCCAAACACCCCATTTCCAATACCCACAACCCAAAATCACTACTCTACTACAAATCGCACTTCAATCATCCACAACAAGAACAAATACACAAAAAAGGATATAGAAAAGTTACACCTTTTACAATTTTAAAGCAACAGTCACAAAATATAACAGTGGGACAGAGGCGAAGGGGGTGTTTAGCTATCCCTATTTCAAGCGCTTATTAGCTTATCATATTATCAAATAACAAATAAGCCATAAACTTTTTTGATAAACTTACCCAAACACCCCAAATTTTCAACACCCACAACCCAAAATCATACTGACTCCAATAACTCATATCAAGAAAAGGATAATTATCGGGCGTTTAGCTAACTTTGTCGGATGTGCTTATTAGTGTATCATGTTATCAATATACAAATAACCTTAACCCCCAAACACTTATTAACAACTGCTTAACACCTTATTGGAGACTAAAAAAGAAACTTCTTTTTTTCCAAAAGCAACAAACTCTTTTAATAAACCCCCAAACACCCTTAGATTCCAAACGAAATCAATAATTCAAACATATTTTTATCCCATTTCCAATACCACAACCAAAATCACAACTTTACCACACTCCAACAATCAACAACAACGAAAAGCTACCACCTTTACATTTATGCAGCTTCAAGAAACACAACCTGAACATAAATTTACTCCAGTTTCAACACAGCACATAACTATGAGGCAGTGTTAGAGGGTGTTTGGCTAACCTTATTTGAGATTCTTATCACCTTATCGGCTTATCATATCATCAAAAACACAATAACCTTACCCCAAACACTTATTACTAAAAACTTCTTAACTGCCTTAACACCTTACCATAGACTAAAAAAGCAACTGTCTGCAAAAAAACACAAAATTACCAAACACCCCCTAAAATTCCAATAAAACCATACAAAACCAATAATCCAATACCCACAACCCAAAATCACAAACAAACAAAAAAAGCAAGCACCTTTACAATTCTGCAGCTTCAAGAAACACAAATCAGGAAATCCAGAAGCAATAACAGTAAGATCTGAATCAGTAACACCAGGATAGAAAGACCTAGAAGCAGACTGAGAAAGATCAAGATCCTTCAACCTAGTAAACCTAGCAGCCATTTTTCTCAACATGTGGGGCCCAGCACGTGCACAAAGCTTCTTCCTTTCTGTGCTTTGCAAAAACAGCCATCTTTTGCAAACCAGACCAAACACTTCTTTGTCTTTGTCTGTTTCTAGCTTTGATAAGATTGCTCTTAGCTCATCATCTCTTAGCTGTGAGTTTATTATTGCTTCTGGGTTCATGGTGAACCACCCTAGCTAGTGTGTGTGTTTAGGTGTTTTTGTGTGTGTGTGTGTTTTATTATGTGAGTTTGGGGGTGGTGATGATGATGATTGAGTGAGTTGATTATGGTATGATGTGGGGCCCATATGGGTTATGTTGTTGCTGGAGTATATGTTTTTCAAAGTGTTTGTTAAAGTGTTGAGTTTAAGTTAAGGCTTTTTTTTAATGAGTTTTATACGAGTATGAGTTATATTCTTGGAAATAATCATTGGTTTGTTGGGGATGTATTATTAAGTTGGATTTTTCTAACATGTGCCGGGGGCACATGTTAACCACATAAAAAGGATGGCGGGACTTATGAAAAAAGACTTCGGACCTACATATTTTATTTGAAAAGTATATTTTTTGTGGGTCTGGACGTCTTTTTTCGTGAGTCCCGCCGTCCTTTTTGTGTGCTTGTACATGTGCCCCCGGGGCACATGTTAGAAAAACCCTATTAAGTTTGGGATTTAAGATCAAAAACTTCTACTCCCTCAGTCTCATATTTATTGTCCTTATTTCTTTTTATTAATGTCTCAAATTAATTGTCCACTTTCTTATTTTAGTAAAAAATAGAGAATATTCCATTTGAGTGATTGAGAGTTATAGTAGTCCCACTTTTATTAATATTTGTACTTCTTGTCTCCTGACAATAATTTTGAGGCGGAGGGAGTATATATTAAGAGATCAATTTTCACCCTTTATTTTTATTAGATATAAGGGATCAATTCTCACCCTCTAATTTGAATACCACGTGTGATATTAGTGTTAAATCATTTATGATATGTATATCATATGTGATTTATCATATATGATTTAACACTAGTATCACATATGATATACTACATATCATATATGATTTAACATTAATATCACATGTGAACTTCAAATTAGTGTTAAATCATACTCACAAAGTTTTAGAAAATTCCACTAACTACACTCTCCACCAATCAAATATCATTTTTACCCACTAAACTCTCATCTCATTGGTTGAAATAGAATATGGACACTTAATTTGGGACATTCAAAGATTCTATTGTGGACACTTAATATGGGACGGAGGGAGTATATGATAGTGTTAAATCATATATGATATTTCATGCAAATTCCAATTTCAAAAAAAACAAGAAAACAAAAAAATGTGAAAAAAACGATTTTTTTTTCTTTTTTCGAAAGCATATCAAAGTGTCCGTCTATAGAAAGATAATTAAATGCTCATCGCGATGGTGTAATTATTTTTGCTTAACGATTGACAGTTTAAAAGATATTTAAAGTATAAGAAATAGGTGAAATAATAAAATAGTTTTGATCTCAGCCATTGATTTCTTTTTAGATGGATGGTGGAGATGAGTCCCTTGTTATGTAAGAAAAGTTTGGTATGTAAAATAACCCTCCTCTAAGTTTGGAATGTAGAATATCATTTTTCAAGGAAAAAAAAACTTAGGAGAATATATTGGTATTTTATTTAAATAAAAATATAACATGCATAAATCTAAAAAAATAAAAATGTTAGGGTTATTAGATAGGTTACTGAACTTTGCGAATTTGTGTACCTAAGTTACTCAAGTTTTTTTGTTCAATCAAGTTATTGAACTTTCATTACCGGCAAATAAGTTTCTGATCTTTTTTTAACATGTTGTAGCAAGTTGCATTACACGCTTGCATATTAAATATAGGGTTATTATACAAATAAGTTATTGAACTTTGCAAATTTGTTCACCTAAGTTATTAAAGTTTCTTGTGTTCAGTCAGATTACGAACTACGCGATTTAGTTAATTAAGTTACTCAACTTATTAGTCAAATAGATTTTTCTCTTTCAATACTTCTCTTCCTTCTCTTTAAGATAGTATCACCCAAGAACATCGCCATCACTCCCGTCATCCCACCACCACTGACGTCATCCCATCACCACCAACGTCATCCAAATTATATTGTCCTTTCTTATTTTTTAAAGTCGTTAATATACAATGTCGGCTTATTGATCAATTGCTACGTTTTATCTGTCTAACCCTCTATAATATTAAAGCATTGTTAAAGCCTCTTACAATATCATCCTCCTAATCCTCTTACACACACAATAATATTATATATATATATATATATATATATATATATATATATATATATATATTCCATTCTTTCTCTCTATGCATCCAAGTCGTCAATTCTGACACTTGTTAGGTGAATAGGAGGATAAGTAGGAATAATTTGTAGGAGGAAATAGCATTTTCCATAATATTAAGTATTATGTTCATTCATTATGTCTTAACCATGTGTATTTTTTGTACGCGAATGATGTTTTTATTTCTCAAATATGGTGTCGGATATGAAGATAGATAACAGTTTGAAAAAAAATGAAGTTTTTATTAAAAAAAAATGAAAAAAAGGATAAATTCGAAAAGGAAGAAGACGAGGGTATTTTGGTCCAATTACTTTTAATAATCAACATTATTACTGTTAATGTAAAATTTTGAAAGTACATTTAGAATATTGACTTTGAATAATCTAACAAGTAAGTTGTTTATTTTCAGCTTTCACCCATCAATTTATTGATCTCGTTTTTTTAAGATGTGTTTTTATCATATTTGAATATTACAAGTGCTTGTGGTTGTTATTTCCAGATCTGAAATTTGTATGAGTTAGGGGTTTATTTTCATATCTCAAATCGCGTAGTTCAGTAATCTGTTTGTATAAAAAACTTTAGCAACTTAGGCGAATAAATTGGCAAAGTTTGGTAACTTATTTGTATGGGGCAATTTCATATCTCCCCTCCTCAAAATCAATAACTTCATATTTACCCAAAACATGTTTTAAAAAGAATTCTACATTATGCATTCAAATATTATAATATTGGTACATATGAAATTAAGACAAAAGTTCAACATAGATCTCAAATTTACCATAGATCTAATGAACCAATCATAGTTATTCATTTTTCTAATCAAAACAAAAAAGGTAAACTTTCACCCTTTTTCTAAAAATTAAATATCTCGCAAACCGTTAATCGTTACGCGAAAAAAATCATACCATCGCGACGAGAATTAAATTATCTTTCTATAGATATGTACTTCTATATATTTTTAACGATTTTTTTTTTCAAAATTTCGGCCTAAAAAAATCATAAGTGATTTGTGAAAATCACATGTGATTCGATTTTTACAAATCACATATGATTTTTGCAAATCATATGTGATTTGTAAAAATCATATATGATTTGAAAAAATCATATATGATTTGATTTTTATAAATAACATGTGATTTTTGAAAATCACATATGATTTTTATAAATCATATGTGATTTTTCTGGTCGGAATTTTTGAAAAAAAAAATTGTCGAAAATATAGAGAAGTGCATATTCATAGAAAAATAATTTAATTCTCGTCGTGATAGTGTATTTTTTGTAGTTTGAAAATTTATCGTTTGTAAGATATGTTATTTTTTTAAAAATATGGAAAATGGGTTTTTATTAATTTTGATAAAAAATGAATTTCTAAGATTGATTTATTGGATCTATAATAAATATGAGATCTATATTGATCTCAACTCATGAAATTAATCATGAAAAGATGGGGAGGTATAAAATTCGTCAATTGAGGTGGGACAAATGGGTCCTCACTTACTGAGGTGGATGGGTACAACCGGTCATGTCCCGGTAACCAGTGAGAGGAGTAACGTGAGTGAACATTTTTTTTATGTTGAGTAACTTAATTAACAAACCCGTATACTTCAGTAACCTATTTGAATATAAAAAATCTTAAGTAACTTAGGCGAACAAATTCACAAAGTTCAATAACCTATTTGTCTAATAACCCAAAATTGTTACGAGTAATAAAATACTCGAGTAGTATATTTTTTCCTATCAAACTAAATGTCTATATTTTATTTTAATTTATTTCAAAATATATTTTTACTACTAAATCTATCTATTTAAATCGTTTTAGAAGGTATAAACCACATTTTACTCGTATAAGATGAAATGTTACAGTTACTTAAAATTGCTTACATCTTTAAAATTAACATTTAATTAAACGTATGAAGAACATAATAGATCATGAAGAGTAAGAAACATTGGAAATCTTCAAGTGTTACAATTGCAAATTATAGCATCAAACTCTCTTAAAATCTATATGACAGGTTGACACTTGTAATCGACAATCAATCACGGGTTCATTTGGTTTTCACCATTGTGATGGGAAATGGGAATAGGGTTGCAAGCATACATTTGGACATTTGGTTAAGGAAGAAAGGTTTGGGTTAAAGAAATGATCCACAATAGCAAAAGAAAGAGTATATTTGTTTGTCTCTCACACCTTTAAACACATTACTTGTAATCAATGGCGGACTTAGGACAGTAGGTCACCCCATGTACAAATTCTTTTAAGAGTAAAAGAGAAATAAAAATAAACTAAAATGTACGATCTATAGTAAACAAATTAAAAAGACGTATATTTCTTTTGAAATATTAGTGAACTAACTAAATAAGATATGTGTTTATGTGACACATAATTTCAGAATCAGGTTCATTTCTGAAAATTCAAAATTTTTAACGAAATTAACACTAGGCGACAAATATCTATCGGAATTCCATGAACCCCTGGGAACTCCCTTAGGTCTGCCCCTGCTTGTAATACGTTCCTCTTTCTCTCACGTATACACATAATTTTCGTCTTTGAATGATATTTATAATAACAACTACATTATTATAAATATTACTAGTATTATTTTTCTCTGCCATTTTTTTTTTAAATTTAAACTAAATACAAATTTAAACCCATCTACATACCCAACGGACTCGAAATACTCTAATTTGAAAATGTATCATGTATGAAGTCAACATAATGAACTTCGCATCAAGTAAAACTTAAGGTGTTTGAGCTTAATTGTGATAACTAATAAAAAGAACGCACTTTTGAAAGATCCATAGGTCGTATAACCAAGCATCGTCCAACATATTTATTGGAAAATTTAGTGCACTTGTGGATTAGTTCACACCTGGTAATGGGTTAGGAGGTACGGAGTGTACACCCATAAGGTCCCTGAACATTCTGACTCTATAGTGGTGAGATTCACAAGTTAATACTGCTAGTATTAAAGTTAGTGCTGTTGAGCAAAGTTTCTACTGCTAGTGCTAATATTAGTACTGCTAGGCAGAGTTAATACTGCTAGTGCTATGTTAGTATTGCTAGGCAAAGGTAACTACTGCTAGTGCTATGCTAATACTGCTAGTGTTGCTGGAATCAACTTGTAACAGGCTTTGACCTATTCAAATGGCAGTTACAACTGCTTAATGACCACGTTTAATTGGTCATGTAACCACTATTAGCATTAATAGGGATAATTATGAGGCGGTTAATCCTCATAATTCCATTTGACTAGCTGTGAGTAATTTCCTATAAATAGGAAATCATGTATGCATGAAAGAACACACAGAAAACAAAAGCACTTGTAAGAAAAAGGGTTATTTATTTGTGTCTAATTCAATAACTATCATTTGGTCTTATCCCAAGTAGATATTCGTGTAACCCAGACATAGGGTCGAATAGTTTACTTTGAAAAGTGATCACACGATTCCAAGTAATATCCGGTAACCTGATTTGGTATTGCATTGCTACTGATTATCTTACCCTGCTGGGCGAATTTCCACCAACAATATTGTCGTATAAACACACACGAGAAAATGTGTATCGCCAAAAAAGAACATTTGAAACTACCATGTGCACATAAATAAACAAGTAGTATATGTGACCTTCTCAATCATTTCGTATACCAAAGATCATTTATCTAAGACTAGAAGCCATGGGTGTGGTCACTCACACCAAACCCCTATTCTCACGAATGGCCTATTTGGGTAGTTGGTGGCGAGTGAGGTAGAGCAAAAGAGGAGGGATGTCGTGACCCTCCTCTCCACTTGGTTATGTGCATTCTTAGGCTTCATGGAGTGCTTTTATTATTTTTTATTTGGTTTGTGAGTGTGTGTGTGTGAGATATGCGGTCTTAGACTAAAGGTAATGGTCACTACCCCTCACTTTAGTTACCCCTCACCTTAGTTACACATCAGCGCCACTTCAGCTTTTTCTCTCTTCTCACTTCCCCTCACTTCCTCTCACCTTTCATCCGTTTTGGTCACATTCCTTTCACCTTTCATTAAAATATCCACTTAAAACAAATATACTCCACTAAATACCCTAAAACACTCACAAACCAAACAGAAAACAATTAAAAAAATAAATACTCCGTAATAAACAAACCAAAGGTGAGCCACTCACCTTTCGTTTGTCTTTGGTGAGTGCTGACTTGGTGACCGGAATGAGGATGAAAGGTGAGGCTTGCCTCACTTGGTGAGTGCTCACATCCACTCCGTTCAGTGTAAAGTGGGTATTTTAATAAAAGGTGACGGAATCACTTCGGGTGAAAGGTGAGAGAATGAAAGGAAGTGAAGATAGAGAAAAAAACTAAGATTACAGATTACGCTGAGATGGATGATAGAAATTGTGTGACCATTGCTTCTGGTCTAACACGAATTTTTGGGATCACAATGGATCTTTTTACTGAAACGAATAAGTACAACATAATATTGCTTTGAAGAATCTTTTATGGAGAGCAGTGCTAATAAACATATACCGAGTATTATTGCGTTATGGATGCGTAGTGGTCCAATAAACAAGTTGTACAAAGGGCCCAAAATTAGTTAGGAGTTCAAATTCAAATAATGTCCACAACTTCACAGGTTTATTTCATTATTTGTTTTTGTTTATAGCAAATCGCGTGAAGTGTGTGATTTGTGTTTATGACGTGCTAATATCTATAATGATTTTCAAATCTTTAGGGTAATTGTGTATCTTTTCATGCCTCACTCAACTTGAGCAAACAAGATTATCAATTAAACATGTTTACTATCACAATTATATCAGTGCTTGTGCCCAATCATCAGCCCAAGTTAAACATAACAATAGCAAGTCGACTGAACACAACACACACTCGCCCAACAGAACAAAACATGCTGGAATGAGACGAGAAGCAGCAGACACAGGATTCGTTGTATTTAACATCATAATTTCATATATTTTGAGTAAACAACCAAATTACATAAAGAATTTGATTCGAGGGTAAGGCTTAAAAAGATTACACTTGTTCTCCCCCGTGTATATTTGAGACCCAAAAATTAAATCAGATTATCATGTAAAGAATTATAGTTAAAAAAAAAAAGAAAAAAATAATCTTTGTGGTCAAACCGTCATCGATTGGTTTAATTGTGTGTGCAGGAGCCAATCACACAGTCCTTGAGAAACTGTGAGAGCTGAGTAGTATATAACTCCGGTTCATGCCTAAAATGATCAACATGTGGTGTTGATTTAAAGTTGCATGACCTGACCACACGTCCCGTTTTCTGCTGTGCCTCAATGAATGATTCTACCGATCCTGCGGGAATGACTTTGTCCGCACTGCTGTAAATGTACAATTGTGGACAGCTTGGTTGTCCAGATTTTAGTTGTACTAGTACATTGGAGAGCCTCCTGCGAAAAAGAAGATAGTCAATTGGTATTTTTTGTGCTTGCAAGAACATGATGGCGGGTTGAGTAATGAGTCAAAACTAAAAAACAGGTCATTTTGTGTCAGTTCTGTGACACGCTAAGAACTTTTGTCCTTAAATATACATAAAATTTGTAGCTTGTGTATCCGTTAATTTACAGACAACATGATTACACCAATTATCTAAAACTTAATCCGTGAATAAAACAAGAGCGATTTTCAACCTGTTGACACATTCAGACCATCCCCCTTTAACTAATTATGTTTATTTGACACGTTTGAGATAAAACACAGCCTGATGAACATTAATGTAAATGGGCGGAAATGGTCACCTTTAGTTAAAAATCGAGACAATATCATTGCTTGTGTTCATATAGAGAATGAACACGAGTACTATGTGGAAGTCAAATGGATAATAAAGTTAAGTTAACTTACCGGTTAACTGTTGGTAAATTTAAAACCACGTCAAAAAACTTCTCCAAAACCATTAGCAGAGCCGTCTCCCCCATTGCTGGTTTGACAGCGATGTCATCTGTATTTCTGTATCCTTTTGCTGCAATACTGTTTTTCTTCAGAATAGCAGCTGAGAATCCTGAAGCCCAAACCTACAAGGCACGTCGAGCTTTTTCGTCATGTACCGACACAAAAGAAAGAAATACGAAACCTCATTTGATAATACTTGTGATTTCTGTTACATTATTATTATTAGGCAACATAAACAAATTTTTATTTTGTGTTTGACCACAAAATCCAAAGGCGTTTGGCATAACTGCTTTTTTCAACAAAAAGTA
Organism: Chrysanthemum makinoi; assembly: GCA_910596185.1. NCBI lineage: Eukaryota > Viridiplantae > Streptophyta > Magnoliopsida > Asterales > Asteraceae > Chrysanthemum > Chrysanthemum makinoi. Next base: position 205,904,003 of record OU343219.1, on the reverse strand, counting down.
CAAAATAAAAATACAAATTCTACCCTGAAGTCAATTAGTGAACGAGTCTTTCTTTGTCAAAACATCACAATTGAGGTTTACAAATTTGGAAGACCCACTGATTTTGGTCGTTTTAGAAAAATGTTTGTCAAATACTCAAAATACAGTTTTTGCATGTGAATTATGCAAAGTTGATTAATAAACATAAACTGGAAAGAGATGGATTACTCATGCACGATGACAATCCTTTGATTCAATAATTAGATGCAAACCGAAGTTTTATACTAGACTTAGCAAGCCACCCTATTAAACAGCCCTAAGGGGATTTTAAAGATCACGGTGTTCATACTAACTTAGCAAGCCACCCTAGTAAACAAAAAAGGGAGTACTTAACAAAAAAACAGTATGTACCTGTGGGTCCGGAGCTGCGACGGGTGCAGAATCCACAATACAACCTTTAATCCTGTCCATTAGATTATCATCTTGACTCTGAAATTTCTCCAACATAGCTCCATATCTGAGATAGAAAAAAGTATAGGCGTTGTAACATATGGCCAAAAAAAGAGAACCTTTAGATAAGAAAAAAAGAAAGAAATATGCAGGAGACAAAAAGGGCTTACACTAGCCACCCAGTGTTGCTAAATGTGTGGAAAACCAGATTCTTTCCACACTCATCTTCCAACCATTCAGCAAGATGGTTCACAAGCAATTCTACATGCTCTTCCGCTTTCCCTCCAACCTGATAACTCAAAACCTCGGACATTGGAAACGTAAAGGTGATAACATGAAACCCTTTGGACGTATACCAATCGGCATATTTTTTAAGATGCTTCTGTTTAGCACCTAACCATCCAAGCAAAACCACTACCATCTTAGAATTTTCAGATAAATCAACAGCATTAGGCTGTGGCAAGTGCCATCTGTAAACAGCATCTGTAGATGTTCTGTTAGATACACTAGGAGCATGATCAATTGGTCTAGGAGCTTTCGCCAAATCTGCTGACTGATATACGTTGAGCAAAGCAGAAAAAGATGCAACGTTCGTAGCCTTGTTGTTTAAAAGACAATTGTTGCCTACATGAATCATTGGAAATCTAAAGCTGGGAACAGGTATCGGACTTTTTGTCAGACAAGACTTGTATATACTAATATCTGAGACTCGTGCCCATTTCGGATTGCTGGTAAAATCCAAGTTAGAGCCACTCGATTGTTCTGATGAAAGACATGAGTCTGATGGTGCAGATGGCCACACCTTTTCACGAAGATCAGTAGAAACAGAAGCTAATGCAACAGCAGAGGCCGCAACAACCGGTCTTTGTATACCAGACAATGAACCCATAATCTTGGAATCAGGGGTGCACTATCTCTGAAACATATATAAGCAATTGTAAATACATACATAAGACAAAGACCCCACCAACCTAGATGCTACAAAAAAATTCCAAATTCGGTGGGATGTACTAACCAAAATGAAAAACACGCATAGAAAAGTCAAACAAAAAAGTTATTGTTCAAAATGTGAGTGCTTGATTGACAACATAACTTCTTACCTGTGGTGGGTCTTAATTGAAGTATTCTTTTGGGCTGCCAATAAACGTGCGTATTGACAGCCCACGCGAAGTCTTTTAATATATGCACACAATCAGCCAAACCAAGCTTCTTCCTATGTACAACAAAGATTCTTAATAAGCATCAGATCCACCAAGCAAACAAAAAGGGATATAACGAGTATATTTTTTATTCCAAAAGAACCAATGTTCTTGGAGATCAAAATGCCATTTTACAGCCACAAATATTGCTGACCACAAGCAGTATAAAAGAATCCCACAAGAAGATACCAAACTTTAAATAGGGTGGGACCTTGGGCAAGGTATGGGCCAATGTTGGATGTAATCACTTCTGATAATGTTTACGCAAAAACACCCCAAAGCATTTAAGGGTTGCCATATTTGTAACACTAGTCCTCTACTATTCTACTCGTTAATACTTACGTAATTACTTATGGTCAAACTTTAAAAGTCATAAAGAGGCTCCAAAGGTATAGCAAGTTGTTAAGGTCAAAGGTATAGCAACTACCGATAGGCTCCTAAAGAGGTGTTATTGGGAGAGAATGGAAATGTTTGTGGTCCAATTATATTTGTTAGAAACATGAAGGGTGATTATACAATTTATTTATTGGCCCACCGCCCATCCTTACCAATAATACTCCATATATTATTTAGGTATCTCCCTCCCCAAAAAGGTTATACAAAGGAATATTATATTGTAACCATTCGCCCATTCCCTTGGTAAGGGATTGTTTGGACTTATTCTTAGAAAATGATTTATGTTTTTAAGTAGTAAATAATCAATTTTGGTACAAAATTGATTATCAGATTACTTAAGGGCTCAAACAATCAACATCGGATAATTTACGTGTCATTTTAAATATAAATCCATGAAAATAAAAATTTCAATGTGCATGCATAACAGCAGTTGTTTGTTTATAAAAGCCCTTGGCAACATAAAACTCTAAACGTTTTTTATTACTGTAGTATTTAAATAGGAGCGTTCAAACAAAATCCAAAAACTACACACTCGTTAGTAAACAAACATTATATTCTAAACGCTGAAAGCTAAACGCTCCTAGACAAGAAAAAATTTGTTACATCTTATTTTTCCACATCACCTTAGAACTTACAAATCACGATACCAAACACAACCCAAAACATATTGGAGCATTGATTGGCATAACTAATTAGTATGCCTAAACGGCTAAACCTATGTGGCAGCATCATAAGTGATAACAGAGGGACTCACTTCTTCACAAACCAATAAATCATTGCCACATGCATGTATGCACAAAATTAGTCACACATTTTAAATCTATCAATCATTTTCCAACAATGAATCATGCCATTTTATATACAGTAACATCAAACAGTTTAAACTTACACGTGGCACCATTTTCTTAAGCAACCGCTTAATTTCTTTCCCCCTAATTTTAAACCTAATAATTATTTCTTTCTACAAATAATATTTAACGCGTGAAGAAAAAAGATAAACAGACAGCTCAACACGCATGACGAACGTGATACCATACCCAACTTGTACGGTACAACACACCAATGCATACCATAATCTCGTATTCACCGCTAAACACAAATGCACGTTTTCTTTAATCTTTCAAATTCAAGATTCAAAACATTAATTTGTTAATAAAATTAAACAACCGATTGCAATTGAATTAAATGAAAGGAAAATGTTACCTGAGAATTATGACCGGAGAACGGAGAGTTGACGGAATTGGTGAGAAAGTAACGGAATGGGAAGTATAGTTTAGGGTTCCGGGATTGTAGGATGTGTTGTTTGGAGACCTTACGTTTAAAAGAACAAGTTATTTTTTGGAGTATTATATAGTGTCCTTTCTGTTTCTTTTCTTTCAAGGAAGGTGTTTAAAAGAAATTTGGAATGTTTTCTTTATTTATTTTGGTCAAATATTTACTTACCGTCAAATTAGTTGTATCTCGTGCGGTGGCTTGGGTCTTGGGCATGTACCAACTCACATGTATGTCGGGTGTGTCACGGGCTACACTCGATTTTAAGTCACGAAGTATAAAAGGATTTCAAAACTGTTGTTTATGTGGTATGTGCAACCCTTAAATTTTTTTTGCTACTTTTGTTTCTTACGTTTAAATTTAGTTAGCCCAACATTTCTTTTATGCAACACCCTTTTAAAAATCTTAGGTTCGTCCCTGGTCTTGGGGGTGTGTTTTCTGCAGATAGTGTTGTAATCGAGTGAAGCCGAGTTTGAGCTTGACGGGGCTTGACCTTGGTTTAAAAATTATAAAGGTAGTTTTGAGTTTGGCTTGCTAGCTTGACGAGTTTTAATTATTCAATCTTGAGGTCGGCTTGAATAAGGCTCAAGCTCGGTTTAAAAAACTCGAATTTATATATAAACATTATATTCGATAATCAAACTCATCAATAGATTCAATAAAATACGCGATGAAGAAAACAGTAAAGAACTTATACAAAACATTCAGGAGAATTAGGGTTTAAATAGTCCTTCTACAACAAATATTTAGTTATTATACCAATTCTCAATTATGTGTTCCGAGCTGGTTTATTGAGCTCGGGTTCGAGGTTTAGCTTGATAAAAGCTTGACTCAATTGAGTCAAGCTCGAGCTCAAATTGCTTGATAAAACTTTGGCTTATTTGCAGCCCTAGCTGCAGAGCTTTTAAAAGCATTTATGAGCGTTGAGCGTTATAATTTTTTATGCTCGTTTGACAAGTAACAAATAGTTTTATCTTTTCTTTCAGAATCCTTATTTCCCGACTGTCCATGAAGTACCATATAATAGTTGTTTTACATGATATGATTATAGCTACATGTACGTTACCAAACTTTTTGTATAAAAAGAACAAGCTACTGCTACTTCTTACTACTACTGCTACTTTTATCAAACGCACTCTTGGTGGCCGAGCATAATGGATCACCGATCGAACTGAATCGATAAATCGGTCTGAAATGGTTCTCGATTCACTTTTTTCTCAGTCTAGTTCGGCCAGATCTTACGTAAAACCGGCCAATTCAGCTTTTATTCCGATCAAGTTTTTATTGGTCCGACCCCTTTTTTGTTTATGATCAGCCGTAGAGCTCAAGATAGAATTTATATTATAAACTTAATATTATAATTTAATATTTTTGTAAAGGTCTTTAGTAAACTAATTAGAGTTGAAGTTTGTCGGTGTAGGATGACATAAAAATAAAAATCATTTAAATTCAAGTATATTTTAATTTTTTTAATATATTTAAAGAGTATTTTAATAATTAGACTATTACTTATTTTCAAAAGGGAAAATGATAAAAATAACCATTTTCAGAAACATACTTCACAGAATATCCAATTTTTTTCAAAAAAGCCAAAATACTCATAAAATTCGCAAAGTTTGCGATTTTTTTTAAAATATCACAAACTTTGTGAATTTTTGTAAATTTCTCCATTTTCCTTCGGTATTCATGCTTAGCTCAAAACATGAATTGTGGATATCCCTTTTCTTGTTTTGTGGCTTTTTGAATCACTCGAAAAGGAGTTCATATGAGAAAGTTATTGCCAAAATACCACAACAATTTTTTCTCGTTTAGTTGTTGTGGTATTTTGGCCATAACTTTCGCATACGAACATATTTTTGCGTGATTCAAAAAGCCACTAAACAAGGAAAAAGGATATCTACAACTTTATGTTTTGAGCTAAGCGCCAAAACCAAAAGAAAAGAGAGAAATTTGTAAAATTTGTGATATTTTTAAAAAAAATCGCAAACTTTGCGATTTTTCTTTAAAAAATCGCAAACTTGACGAATTTTATGAGTATTTTAGCTTTTTGGAAAAAAATTGGATATTTTGTGAAATATGTTTGCGAAAATGGTTATTTTTGTCATTTTCCCTTTTCAAAATATCATTTCGATTAGCTTGATTATAGAAGCTTATAGTTTATAAAAGCTTTAAAAACCGCGTGCGATAAAAAATAAAAAGCCTTGTCTTTTTTTAACCAAAACACATAAGTTGAGAATTGCAAAATCATTTAATGTAAGAAAATGACTTCTTATTTATACTCTTATAAAAGGTGAATGTTGATTGTTTAAAGGACAAATCGCATAAATATGTACTTTATTTTTAGTTCGATTTAAATTGAAGATACTTAACTATTTTTTTTTTAATTTAAGGTATCGAACTTAATTTTACGTGCATGTTTTTTTTTGACTTTTCGAAATAGGTTATCGGTCATAATTTTATCCGAATTGACTTTTAAATGCTCAGTAATAATGATACATCACATTAATTAATTATTTAAACGAAATCAATGACGGAAACGTCTTTTGGAAAGTAGAAAAAACCTCAAAAACTTTACATTGTACATAAAAATAACTTCGGTACCTTAAATTAAAAAGGAAAAAAAAAATTAAATACCTAAAATTTAAATTGACCTAAAGTAGAGCTAGTAATTTTTTATTCGATTTGCCCTTGTTTAAATCTTGAATCTACTTAATGTAGTTGGCTTAGATTACCTCAAAGTATCCCTTAATATACCTTAAGCTCGATTAATTAAAAACTTGACAACTTTTTAAAAATACACTATATTAGATTTAAAAACACATGCTTTATATTTCAAAAGACATACGTTTTGCATTAAAGATCGAACCAAAATCATGATTTTACAAATATAATTATTTGTCGCTATAAACCGTCGTCTTTACGAGGGTACATGGCTAATTTATATAAAATGTAAGAAAATAAAAATGAAAATATATCAGAGGATTTAACATTTGAAAAAGTTTATTTACCTTCAGTTATGCTATATAAGTCTTTTGCGTTTTGCTAAACGTAACCCTAATAGTTAAGTTTAAGAAAATAAAAATGCATAACTGATGTTATATAGAGTCGGTTGAAAGATGTTAAATTTATGAGCGTGCAATTATCATTTGAATATATAAACAGTTAATGCGAACCTAATTTACCTTAGATATATCCCTTAAGGCTTCATTTAGCAATTTCCAAATCTTTTTTATCTTATTTTTTTGAACGGCAATTTTATAAAGCTAGCAAAAAGCTAGAAACATATTACAAGGAAGATGAAAGCGAAATTAAAATCTTTTTTTATCTTATCATATGATTCATATCTTACGACAGTGAAATTAAGTTTTATGTTGTTATGGTAAGTTTTGATTTAAATTAAGAATTAAAATCTTGGGGCAATTCCATATATACCCAAAACAAACATCATAATTCCATATTTCCTCAACACATGCTTTAAAAGCATTGTACTCATACATTGAAAACTTGTCATTTGGATAAATATGGAATTATGAAGTTTCATTTGGGTATATACGAAATTTTCCCTAAAATCTTTGTATCTTTTAGAATATTACGAGACACCTATAATCGGTGGGTATATATATATATATACATGTGAGAAAAATAACAACGGTAATTATTTGGTCAACTTATTTTTAATAGAAGAACCAAAAAAAGGAATAATCAAAAAAAAAAAAAAAAAAAAAAAAAAAATCAAAATTTCCAATTATCCACCTTTGTAGCACATTTCACATTTGCATATTTTTCAAAACATTTGCTGAGTTACAGTAAATTTTTTTAGTCTTCTGCCTGTTTTACAATGATTTTTTTTTTTCTTTTTTTTTTTGACAAAAAAAATTATTTGAATTTAGTGAATTTTTAAGGTCAATACAAAACTAGAAAACGTATTGCCAAAACACTGGAAACATAAACCGTAAAGTTTGCGAAAAAGAATTAGTAGTCGAGCAAAAACTTATTTTTTCAATAATTTTAAAAGAAGAATGTGAAAAAGAGTTATTTTTATCATTGTTATCTATAGACGAGTACCCGCGCCTAGCGGCAGCGATGTCTAGTTTTCTGCAAAGTTCCGATAACCCATAAGTTTCTTTCAACAAACTGTATTTGTAACATTAGAGAATCGTTTTTGAATAACTACAATTCTGATGCGACAGATAGCAAGATAAATATATAGTTTTTAAAAAATTATGTGGAGTCGATCTAAGTGTGTGAGTATATTTTCTAATAGGATTGTTTTAAGTTATTAAGATTTTTAGTAATAATAGATTCAAGCATTACAAAAAGCAAAATAAACCAAAAACTACAATTACTTGGTCTCTCCTTTCAAAAAAATTGTCACGGGTTCCACAACTACTTCATCATTTCTCATATAATTTTGTCAAATTTGAAACCCGATTTCACTCGGGTGGTTCAACTGTTGAACCATTCCGATAAAAACAGTCGATTTAAACCGAAGTCAAACCGATAGGTTGGGTCGAAAAAATGTCAAATTAAACCGGGTTAGCCCGCCGGGTTTGAAGCGTCCCGTCAACCCGTATCGTTTCAACAGTCAACCCAGATTTCGGTTTCAACGGGTCAACCCAGATCGGTTTCAATTGGTTGTTTTTAATTTGGTAGATGTGCTTTTAATTGGCTTCCACAACTACTTCAAAAAAATTGTCACGGTTCCACAACTACTTCATCATTTCTCATATAATTTGTCAAATTTGAAACCCGATTTCACCCGGGTGGTTCAACTGGTTGAACCATTCCGATAAAAAACAGGTCGATTTAAACCGAGTCAAACCGATAGGTTGGGTCGAAAAATTGTCAAATTAAACCGGGCCCGCCGGTTTGAAGTCCCCGTCAACCCAGATCGGTTTCAACAGTCAACCCGGATCGTTTCAACGGGTCAACCCAGATCGGGTTTCAATTGGTTGTTTTAATTTGGTAGATGTGCTTTTAATTGGGTGTACAATGTGAATAAATTTTTATACTTTTAAGTAATGGGGTGTTTTAATAAGAGTATTAATTATATTATTTATTTCTCTCTCTATTGACCATGTTTTCAACATTTAACTTTTAACATTTTTCACTTTTTCCACTTTGACCATTTTTCCATTTTATATAGTATAGATATAAATATAGCTTTGTGTATTCACGTGTATCCTAAGTTGTGTAAGAAAAATGTGTGGCATCTTGGTCGCATAATGTGTGTAACATAAATGGCCGTCGTGTTAGGTAGATGATGGAATGCCACATTTTTATTGCTTTTACACAAGGGACAGTCATGTTACATGATGTCATGCACAGTATGCACTCATGCCTCACTACAGATGTTTCGTCGGCAACAATTCATTTAGATTAGGATAAAATTATACTGTAGTCAACATCAATACTTCGATCAAAACATTTAAAGGCGTTTGGTCGGTAACAATTCATTTAGATTAGGATAAAATTATACTAGTCAACATCAATACTTCGATCAAAACATTTAAAAGTGAAGTTTTGATTTGAGTGATTATAGAGTGGATTTTGGGTGTGTGAGTGAGGAAAATGATGATGTGACATCAGGGTCGGATTTAAATATGTGCGGGGTATGCGAAGGTACAAGTCTTCCATTTTCGTAAGGCTCTAATTTCTAAATCTGTGACGTTAGTATAAATTAAGTTTTTGCCCTTTTTTATACAGTAAATGGTGTTTTGTGAAGGAGTAAATACGTTTTACAACGTTATAATTTAATGATTTTAGTCAGAGATTGGAGAAAGAGAGCTTAAATATTGTTTCGAATGGTGTAAATATGCAGGATATAGTTTCAAACTTTTAGCGGAGAGGATGACACAAAACCCAATTTTTTTGTTTTACTTTTGGTAAATTACAAGTTTAACCCCTATATATTATGAGAAGTGCTACGCTCACATAATTTTTACAAAAATAAATCCACACATACATGCTACTTAATCATTGGGAGTAGAAATAAGAAAGATAAAACTTAATTTAATTTTATTTGTACAAGTCATTTGCCACATGTATGTGTGGATTTCTTTTTGTAAACATTATGTGGGTAGCATTTCTAATATATTATAGTATGGCAATCTAGCCATGTTTCTATGATATTTTGTTTAGCACTTAAGAATCTTTTAAGAAAAGGTCAAAACAACTTGAAGGTAGAATATATAAAAATTGTATTTATCTTTAAAAATTATCTCGATAAGCTACCATCAATTTGTAACAAATGTTTTGAGTATATGTATGTTTCAAAAGATTGTGCACATATATTTAAAAAAGAAAACTCAATGTTAATCTTTAGGGCTTAAAAGATAATTTTTACAAATCTTGAAAAATTGAATGGATTATATTAAAAAAATAATAATAATAAAAATAAAAAATTACACAAGATATATCATAAGACGAACAAAAAAGTACAAAAACTATTATTAAATTAATTAGAGAATTTAATGTGCATGATTAGTCAAGTTTACTGATTTTGTTGCACATATATATTGTTCAAGGGCCTCCGGCATAATAACGCACAGGGCCTCCAAAATTCATGAACAACCCTGTGTGACATGACGTGTTACTAAAAATGCTTTAGCTTGAGCCACGACACATGATGCTTTAAAATGAGAAATTTAATGTTTGTTGATCGGTAAAACTTGTGTTTTAGAATGTTTGAGTTGGAGAGATGAAAGATACTAACGTAAGAAGAGAGAGAAATGTAAAATATAAAATTGATTATCTTTACTATCTAAAATGGAAAAACGGTCAAAGTGGAAAAGTGAAAACTTGAATATTGAATATTGAAAGTCAAATGAGAGAGAATGCATAGTGTAGTTAATACTCTTATTAAAACACCCCACTACTTAAAAATACAATAATTTATTCACATTGTGCAACCAATTAAAAGCACATCTACCAAATTAAAAACAACAAATTAAAACACCCCTTACTAAAAAGTACAATAAAATTTTCATAATGTACAATATAAAGAAGCTACAACATAATCCAAAATATAAAATAATTAAACACACTAATTAATGATATTTTTAAAACATCCTAAAATGAAAAGTACATGTTATTATACACATTATACAAATTAATAAAACACACAAAACTTCATACAAGCTAACAAGTTGATGTTACATATATAGTTTTGAAAATCGACCGACCGAACCAACGTGTTCAACGGGAACCTGTCGCCACCCTCGGCTAACCAATTAAAGCCGTCCTAAAACGAACCGAGAGGACCCTATGAAACCGATACAAATGTTGAAGACATATATTTCAAATGGAAACTATTAATACATATCGAAAACCGGTTGACCGGACGCCTAAACCCGGCGGGTTAACCCGATTTAATTTGACTTGTTTTCGACCCAACCTGTCAGGTTGACTCGGTTTAAAATGACCCATTTTTTGATCAGAACGGTTCAACCGGTTGAACCACCCTGGTCGAACCAGGATTCAAATTTGACAAAATTATATGAGAAATGATGAATTAGTTGTGGAACCCGTGAAAGGTTGAGACATAAAAACGAAAGATAAATGTTTGTATTCGCATTTTTTTTGTTTATGTACACTAACTATTTATGTACTACAGTGTCTTAGGGATACAAAAAAAAAAATCTTGTTAATTGCTCCTTTCAAAAAAAAATAGCGTTATTATTATTTAATATTACTGTAATTGATTAATGCAACTTACAAAAATGCTATTAAAAAAGACAATCTCAAATACAAAACAACGCTATCGGAAAAACAATATAATCATTCAAAATGGATTCATTAACACTTAAAATTCTGATTCATGAAACAAACTTAATCACCGCTAAAATTTTGTCGAAACTAGATACCGCTGCCGTTAGGCGCAGGTACTCGTCTAGTCTAAGCAAAAGGCTCGTAAGGTTGGGTGAAAAAATACTTTTGTAAATGGGAAAGCAAAACTTAGAAGTGGCAAAATAGACGGGTCAGCTCAAGTCACAGGTTTATATGAGTTTTGATCTAAACGGGTTCGGGTCTAGATGGTTTTGATCTAAACGGGTTCAGCTCAAGTCACAGGTTTATATGAGTTTTGACCTAATCACTCAATCATCACCGATAACTATTTTCATGCTGATTATCTAAGAAGACTATTTTGGAACTTCAAAATATTTGCGCCCTAATAAGGTGACTCAATGTACTTCCAAGGGTGCAGAGTTATTGGACACATATCTCTCATTTGTTTTCATAAAAACTGAAAAAACACAATAACATACATGTCTATTTTCTCGAAATATATCGAATTTGACTCTTAAATTAACCAACAAATAATCTTTGCTAAATGTGTGCCATCTACACTTTGCCATATATAATCGATATCATCCATGTTACTCGTGGTTGACATGTATTCTTTTAGCGGGTGTTTGTCTTTGCGTTTTGGAGTGGATTATTAGATTATCACGTTTTGAAAACGTGATAATTTATTCAGAGGTGTTTGGATGACTTATCTCAAAACGAGATTATTTACTTTTTTTCCTCTTAAAATGACGTTTTGAAAAAGTAAGGGGAGGGGTGCAGTTGAAAAACCTGGTTTTCCAAACTCACTTTTTTAAAAACGTGAATTTTGATAAGCAAAGACAAACACCCCCTTAGTTTGATTACATCAACTCTCCAGCCAAACATTAGTATGAATTGTCATTTCTTTCTAGAACCAAACAGATTCAAACAAGTCTAACGCCTAGGTGATACTTCTGGCCATGCATTCGCACTAAATCTATCGATTCTAAACCACAAATTGGTTGACAGGGCTACATATGTGTAACAGGTCGAAAATTTATCCAATGGGTCAACGAGTAACGGTTCGAAAATATATCCAATGGGTCACAAAGAGTTTAAAGTTGTCAAAAGTGTATTTTAATCCATACAAATCTCCTAAATCATTGCAATCATGTGAAAATATTAGTATATATCAAGCACTGCTCATCTATTCTTATAGCTGGAAAAATGTTCAGATGACAACCTAACGCCAGCCATTTGACACCACTGATGTGCGCCATTAGCATCAACTTCTATCCTCATGCACATGAATGTATGTTGGTGCAATATCAATTGCAGGTCTTAATAAGTAAGATTCAAGATAAAGTAACCATGAAGGCGAATGAATACAACAAAAGAGTCGACCCAGATAGACATAATTCGGTCCATAATTGATTAAAATAGAATTAGATAGCTATATGATTCCAGCATAATGTTTTGACAAATTTGAACGACAAACAATCAGAGTCATAGTACAATAAACCTTTCGTGACAACCTCAACTACAGAAAGAAGATTCAACAACTGATAGAGTCACGCAGCAGTGATGTGCTTCCAATTCCATCTGTACTTGAGTTCAAGGGGTTACAGCCTTAAATGTGGACGAAGGCAAGGACGTTCCACACAATTATACTGTAAGGTTCTTGAGGAGCGCACAGCTTAGCATAGCACATGGTACTATGGTGATAGGACAGCTGGAGTCTTTTAGCGAGCGGTTATCCTACAGAAAGTTCACATGTAAAGCATTCTAACATAGAACATTATCGACATAATCAGTTAATATACGTGTCTAATCAGCATGTCCAATGTTCCAAAAAGATTAACCATACGGCATTGCAGATGGAAGAGGTCTCTGGAACTTATTTATACCAATTTTAGACAAACAAAACAATAATGTTCTCACTGGACGTTATTCTCGTCACAACATATAACAACTTATAATCGTGAGAAGATTATTCATCTAACCCTGTTGAGTGGGATACTTAAGTAAAATGTCCTCCTTTTAAGATATTTATACAAAATAACCCCATAATTCGCAACCTACCAAGATCCGCTTAAAGATGATCTTGCATATTTGTTATTCTTAATCATTGAAAAATCGGCAATTACTCCTTTAAACGGAATTTTTTGGAAAAATTATGTTATTCGAGTTTTGGACGGTTTGTGAAATTTAAAACATTCACAAAATATATTCAAAAGCAGGACATTTTGTTTTATATCCTAATCAATATACTAATGAACCTATAGTGTCACTCTAACCTTTGTATATAGGCTTGCAAATTGCAAGTTCACCTACGGGATGATGTGTTCGACGTTGGGTATGCCATGGGACCCGGGTATGTCATGGGACCCAAATGTCCTGGAGCTATGATACCATAAGCCATATGTGATTGTGGTGTAATATTTACAGGCATGCCTACTGCTAGTGGTAGTCCTACTGTTGTTCCTCCATCTGAAGTGGCGTGAGGGGGTTGGTTGCTTGATTTACCTGCAGGAGAAGCGTTTATTTGACCAGTGATAGGCGATGATGTGCCACCATTGTTGACACTAGTTATGTCATGAATGCTTGTTCGCCTCCTGTCTCTATTCATCGAGTTCTGACGAATGAAATACTTCTGAGCATGGCTGGCAACTTGAGTGGGCGTTCTCGTCACCACAAAGTTTCTGGATATACTACGCCAATCGCCTTTCCCATATTTTTCCAAACCGAGAAGAAATAACCTGTTTAGTTCCATAAAATGAAGTCGATAAGAGCTAGTATTGCATAAAATAGCAACTTACTATTTCATATATCCTGTGTTAGTCATTGTAGACATTAAAAGATGGGCTTATTTACACATAAATGTAACATCTTTTATGTGAAAGTTATCACTTCTTATTCACAGGTCCTACTAAGGCTAATCGCAAATTGAGATCAGGTTTAAGGTTTCTTCTAATTTTGAAGCTAACTGTACCCGTGAATACACCTTATTTGATGATTAGAGACATCTATCAAATTCCAGTCAAACGTACTAGTTCTTTTCAGGATGGAGGGAGTAAATCATCTCTAATCTCTCAAACAACTAGAAAAAGAGAAAAACCACAAATAGACGTTTAATTGAAATAGTAACAAACCTGTGTTCATCCTCTGTCCAAGCAACACCTTTACGGCGCTCCTGATCAGCCTTTGAGGCCTTGCCTTCACTGCTATGGTGCCTCGAAGTGCCGCTTTTCTTGCTGCTTCCATCCTCACCTCCATGGCTTCCTGAGTCATCAGAAGATGCAGTATAACAAGGCAGAGGAACAATACCAGATTCAATACGATCCAAATCATCAACTAACAGTTCATAGTGATGCTTAATCTCTTCTGCAGTTTTCCCCGGAACATCAATGGCAATTTTATCCCAACAGTCCTTAGAATCCTCCTCAAAATGTGCAATCAGGGCATCCTCGAAAGCCCTATCCTGCTCTCTAGTCCATACGCCTATTTTATCTGCCATCATTCAGTACTCGCGATATTTTTTTAATTTCTCAAAACCACAAGTAGTCACCCTATAATAGAATCACGGGCCTTAAATGGATCCTGAACTATTTCAGTTTCACGTCAGTACACAAAACTAGTCAAGTACACCGCCAAAGAGATGATCACATTAAATGATCTTTATGGTGATCTCATCATCAAAACAAAAAATATTGATTAGTCTTGTGACGTGCTGATTCCTGCAGATGGATTTAAAGCCAGTCAAAATATGAGAAAGTCATGGACATTAAATAGTGCACAACTAAACCATGGTGACTTCATCATTTACACGACATTAATGATCATGTGATAAAAATAACCTCCATAAAAATTAAATCAGATGTATGAGCTCAGTATTTTGACCATATGAGTTATCAAAGTCAAACTGTTTTATAATCTGATATCAGCAGAAAATCAAATGGCAAAAATAATTTACTAATAAAAGAGTGCCTGGCATAGCTTTTTCACAATAACTATCTTATATTATCGCGTTCGGCAGTCTAAGTCTAGGTGACACTAATTCATTATTACGGGTCGAAAGAACAGTTTTGGATGATCACACTACTTCACTATATCACAACTAAACTGATATAGTGATTCCTATTATTTGACCAGTTAGAATTGCTTATCAAAAACTGCTTATTTTCTACTTATCCTAAAGTTTCAAAAACTGCTAAATCCTTAAATAATCAAAACTCTCCAAACAGATTATTATATCATCATCACAACTTTAAACAACAACATATATTATATTCCATAACTTAAGTACAGTACATAATTAACAAAACTAAAAAAAGTTCATACCTTAGATTTAGAAAAATGATCTTTTACCAGTAAGAACCTTAATCAAACAGCAACTGAAATAAAAATAAAAACACTAATAAAATTAGGTTGAGATTATTAATTAATGTAAACAAAAGTGGGGTCTGATAATATAACATAGATGATTGATAAAATAATGGGCCCCTACATAAAACAGTCAAGTTGTGTTGTCAGCTATTAACCCATAAACGTCAATTTTTGTGTACTTATTATTATTTGACTATGCTTAGTATTCGTTTGCCAAAATTATGCAAACATTGGTCATATCTTTGGTTAGTGATATCCAAATAAGTGTCGTTTTTTATGAGTGTGATTGATTTGTGTTTATGGACTCACTTTGAATGTTAATTTCGTGGGGTACTTAAATACCACATGTTGTATTATTAACTTTAGATATTTTTCTCTAAGATATCTATAACTTTTCTACACCATTAATGTTGATTAAAGTATCTATATTATTTATAGTGTAAAAATAGTTAATCTTAAAAAGTGAAAAAACTTAATTTGATCAAACATGAAAAATGAACTGATTTGAAAGCTTGTGTTATTTGGGATCGGGTGCAGATTGCATTTTAAGTAAGGACGGTGCACATAATAATCTAATATCATACCTTTTTTTTTTCAAAGAAATCTAAAAAATAAATAAAATAAAAAAAAACTAAAAAAATTATTAAAAATCGCTGGAAAAAAAGTCGTTTTTATGGTTAAAAGTATTGCGATATTAGCGACTGACGGCTAATCTTGACTTTTTTTTTACAGAAGTCAAGATCTGATCTTAATATCACATAATTTTTTTTTATAAAAACAGTTAATATCACAGTAACTTTTTTTTTATATCATTTTTAATTTTTTTACTAATATTGTTAATATCACCGTTCCTTTTTTAATAAAAAAAATGTTAATATCACGATTCCTTTTTAATATTGTAATGAAATCAACAATAATATTAAGTCTTTTTACTAATATCATCATTCCCTTTTTGATATCACAATTTTTTTTTAGTAAAATTATTAATATCACCGTAACTATCATAATTTTAATAACACCGTAACTATCATAACTTTCTTTTTAATTTTATTAATATCACTATAACTATCATGGTTTTTTAAATATCACGGTTTATTTTTACATGTAAAAAAACTTAATATCACGGTTGGTTTTATAATATCATCGTTTTATAATATACCGTTTCATAATATGCTTAATATCACGGTAGGTCTCATTAAAAAAAATTGCTCAGAAAAATCTGTGAAAATAAAAAAAAAATAAAAGAAGACACTAATAGCATGGATAGCTCAAAAGGAAAATAATTAAAAAAATTTTGCATAGTTAATTGGTACCGTGAAGTTAGCGTTAAATCTTGACTTTTTTTCAAAATTCAAAATCAGATATGGAAATGGGTGGTCCAGATCCATCCGTACGTTCGCACGAAGAAAAAAAATCCGCACCTGATCCTCAGTCTATATATATATATATATGTATGTATGTATGTATGTATGTATGTGTGTGTGTGTGTGTGTTTCTGATGTCTTTTGTGAGGAAGTTGAGCAAAATGGTAAAATAGGTGAATGATAGGTGATAATAAGAGTTGTTTTGCATTGTATTTTGATTCATATTCAGGTAGCATGTATAGAATTTGTTTGCTTCTGTTTATTTGTTGTTTGCAGTTTTATGGGGTGTTTGAGATATGCTCATCAAGTCTGGTTTCGGCCCCATGCTCATCCTTACTTTTGCATGGCAAAAAAGTGAACCTAGTTAGTAAATTAGATAACTAAAGTTGTGATTTTTGGTTTCTCATTGATTTGGCGCAACAATCCCATTGTACTTTTCACCTAATTAATTTATGGGAATTATAACATCAGTACTGTTCAGAGCAATACACAATATAAGTGCATCAAGTTTTAATATTGCCCAGTTTTCATGTGATGTTTTATGCCATTTTTTTTAATGTTATTTTTTAAAGGCACGGATTGATTATCTATACCCTCAAAAATGATTGTAATACCTTCTTTCATTTTTTTTATAATTTTGTTTTTAATATAAAACTGCAAAATAAAAAATACAAAATATACAATATAAAGTTTGATAAGTCAAAAGTAGTAAGAAAAAAATATGGATCAGAAAACCTTTAAAACTGCCTTACCATATTAATAAAGTGGATAAAATTACCCAAAAAAATTACTAAACATAAAATAAAGTTTAACAAGTTAAAGTAGTAAAATACAAAAAAAAATAATAATAATAATAATAATAAATAAAATATTGTAATAAAATTATCTTTGTTCTGTCAAGGTAAAAGGGGTAGAAAGAGTAAATAGTTACACATAACAATACCCTTTCCGTTCATTTATTCTTTTTTTAAGATAAGATATAGAACATATTTTATATTTTTTTCACTCATTTTATTTCTGCATCCAAACCGTCAATTCTAACAATTGTCAAGATCCTGTGAGTAGGAGGATTATTAAACATATCAAATATGATATTTATTATTTCCCTAAGATATATTAACAACAAATGGAAAATATGTACAAACTAAAGTCCAAGTAAAGGAGCAAAGTAGGACACTTCCCTAATAAGCTACATAGACGAGAAAAAGAAACGAAAAAACATATGAATCTATAAATTTGAATCTATAAATTTGATTTATTTAGTTATTTAGTTATATTATATTAATTATATATTATTATATGATAAAACCGGTTCGATTTGGTTTTTGGACGAAAACTGAAACCGAACCGAATTTTTTGGTTTTTGAAAAAGTAAAAACCGAACTATCGATTTTAGTTTCGGTCAGTTATTTCAGTTCGGTTTTTTCGGTTTTTGGTTTTTTCGGTTTTATTTGCTCGCCCCTATTTTTTGTTCAAAGGGTTTGGCATTAAAGTAAAATTACACGTTTGGTTTGAGGATATGTGATTTGAAACGGTGTTTCATACCCTTTTCATTAGGGATGCAAAATTCCTTAGGTGCAAGTATGGTTTTGTATGAAATAGTATGGTTTTGTATAAAAATGTGTACTTATCATTGTCCTTTTCTTCTTTTTTTGTCTCTTTCTTACTTTTGTACGAGGCATTCAGAACCCGTGCTACGCACAAAATTTCTGTCTAAGTGTTCATCGCGTAATGTTTGTGTAATTTACCGAATAGACAACAGTTTATAACTAAAACTGCCGCGGGAGATCTTTGCTAATTGTTGAAAGGATGGTAGAATCACAGAGATACATATATATATCTTAGCTCATATATACATGAAAATGAAGGCAGTGCACCGAAAAGCGACACATGCATTCATCTTCAATAAGCAAAGTCAGGTTTAACACGGAGTCTAGACTTGTACCATTTCAACAAACCCCATTTGCATTTTTTTTGTTAGTGGGGTAATTTACTCCCACACCCCACTCCACCCTATGCCTCATTCTCCCAACTTTTTTGTACCTATAAGTAGCCACCGTGTCCACCAAAAAAAGCCATCATATCTGATGCGGGTTCTTGCAAACCTCACAAGAAGTTTTACAATCCTCCTAGACAGTACTTAACCGTTATAGTGTAATATAGGTAAGACTCGGGGGATTCATCGTTCTCTAAGGGAATAATGTTGGGAAGGTTGAGATGTATGACGAATAGGTCTAAGGTGAGAGATGATTCTTTTTATCTTTTTATATTTTATGAAAGCAATTAAAATCTTGGTATTAGATTAGGGGTTTGATTATCAACTTCTGAAACTATTAATTAAACTAATTAATACTAATAATTAAACTAAATGACAAGTAAATTAAATGAGATTCTTATGATAGGTAAAAACGTGTTTAATTAGATTTTACTACTCTATAGTTATCTCCTATTGATTAGTCGAATTGTCACATCCTTGTTTAATTGACGCGTTGTATTCCATCATTCGTAAGGAGGTGCCAAATGCCCTAACTCTATGAATGTATTGATCTCCTCTAAGAAACCGAGATCGCCAAGTAACCTAAGTTATCTCCCCCAAATCTCCTATTATCAACAATCGCAATTCACGCAATAAACACAAAGAAAAATCTACTAGTGCACTATGGGACATGAATACGTTGTTTAGGACGTTCAAGCTCGCAACACTAAAGGAAGAAACAAGTTTTCCTAACCTAACGTGTAAAAACCAATTAAACAAGAGACGACAATCAATAGTTAACAACTAGGTTTCATTAGATCTAAGCAAAAACTATATTGAATTAGCTAGACATGTTAAAGATAATGAAGCAAGTAATCATAATTAAGCGTGAATTAAACATAATGATAGAATGAATTAAGAGACTTATCTCTTAATGAATGAGGGTGTTAAAACCTTAAAGTAACTATAAAAACCTAATAAAATTCGTACACCACAATTACTCTCCAAGTATGCACACTAAATGCATAAAATTCTAAAACTATATATAGGAATACAGATGCAACGACGTCACTTTATAATTGTGACGCCATCAAATCACCACCATTAGGGTTTCGTCTCTTCCAAGTCAGCCTTGTGGCGGGGTCGCTTTATGCCTTCAGACGCCGTCCAGAATGCTCTAACGCCGTCGCTCTTTGATTTTTCCAAGCCGTCACCTTATGATTTCCACAGAGAAATCCAGCTCCTTTAACAAGTGACGGCGTCACTTGTTGTTTCTTCAACTTTTCACTGAGCCATCTCTAGTAAAATCTGGACTGTTTTGATACTTTCAATTGCAAGTGACGGCGTCACCTTGTAGGTTGTGACGTTGTCTGGTGCCCTTTTCCAAACTTTTCATGACTTGGTCGTTTTCTTCACATTTTCATCCCTTTTCATCCAAATATGCATGATTTCAAGATTTTACTTCCAAATTACCTAAAAAGTGAAAAGGAACGAATTTAGGCAATGTTTGATCATAAACACATTAGTTTAGAGCTTAAATGACCCCCTAAAAACGTACGTTTTAAATCCTTTTCAAATATCTCTACACTTGGGATTTGCTTGTCCTCAAGCAAATGTGCTTTTATCTAATCAATTTTCATATTAGGGGTCATTTAACATTGGTTTAAAATAGTTTACAACAAATACAAGCTCTACAATAGTCATAAAAAGCACGAAAATTATACACTAGCACATCATATATAGTGTTTGGATTCTCTCATCTCTCGGGTGTATAATGAATATAACATGTATGGAAATGGAAGATAACACTCTTTACCTGACATAGCACATAGATTACCATAGGCTTGAGACTGGATCAAACATCTACCGCTTTGGCGTAAGCACCTAAGATAAACTATCAAAGAGGGCTTTTAAAGGGTTGTAATGTTAGGTGTAAGGGTATGGAAAAACACGGGTTTGTTGGATATGGGGAATTTACTAGTGGCAAGTCAAAAATATAAGCTAATTACATGTAAAACGAGGCGTTGCTAAGCAAAGACTCGACTCACTAAACTAACTCTTTTTGTATTTTTCTTGACACTTTTTTGACTTAAACAAAAGTAAATGATAAAGGATAAAGGCGGGATGATAGTTCGTATGTTTTTCTCTTTTTCTTTTTTTTTTTCTTTTCATTTTTTCGATTTTTTTTCATACACTCTTACTTTACCATCCGCAAAACATAACATCGTAGCAAACGGATTTATAGTAGCCTCCCTACACTTGAGTTTTTATTTGACTAAACTAATGACTTGAATTGCAAGAATCAAAACACTTGGAGTAATTAATTACGTAGATAAGGAAAGTTAAATTAACACTTCTTCTTGTTACTCCATAAAATACTACTTAACCCATGAGTTCCAATCATCCCAAAACTATAGTTACACAAGATATGACTCGACTTAGCAACCATGTAATCAACTAGATAATTGAACTAAGGGTTAAACATAATACAATAATGCACTAAAGATGAGTGCATACAAGGAATGCTAAGGCGATTTGGGTGTAACATTTGGGGTGGATTGTAAACAATGCTTTTTATTGATATTTTGGAAATCAAAACATCACGAGAACCGCAAAAAGATAGGCTCTGAGGGGTTAACTAGGGGTATCGTGTACTAAAATGAGTACTTCGCAAGGGTGTGGGGTAATTACTTAACCGATGTGGTCAATGTAATTATTTAAACAGGTTTAAAACAAGGATTATCCTAATGCCTCTTATCATTTAGTAAATCCTAACTATATGAATGTAGTCTCACTAGCGATCTCGGAATGCATCACAAAACAAGTTCTAGAATCTATATACTACCGGTACACTCAATAAGCATTAAAGATGAATGCTTTTATCTTATATATTGTGACAACTCGTAAATTCCTCGATGCGTCGTAATTAGAGAAACGTCGATTAGAGCGATCGTTTGATTTAATTTGAGATACGAGTCGTGTTATATATCGTTTTTATTGGAAAAATTATTTTAAGAGCATCGGCGTAACTCCCGTGTCACGAATCGTTCGTTTACTAGGCTAAACGAGTCCTGAACCTAATACATCTAAAGTTTAGAGAAGTTACATCAATGGTCCTTGCAATAAGTTACACCTTCACCTTTTTAGTTTCTATTGTACAAATTAGGACCCTTGTAGGAGTATATATACCCCAATACTTCCACCTCCCCTCATTTTTACTAATCCCTTTCTCTCTCTTCAAAACACACACACCTCAACACCCTCTCTCTCTAGAAATATTATCCGGCCACCCCTTAGGGTTCCGGCGCCGTCACGGGAATCCGGCCAACTTCCGACCACCTCCTACATCAACACCGCCTAACCCATCTTGTAGATCGGGTTATGGTGGTTCTATTTATGCAAACGACGCACCCACAATCCTTTACACGCGCCCTAAATCTAACTTATTAGATTCGGAGGGTTAGGGTTTCTTGGGTAAACGAGTTTCAAAGATCTCTAGAGTGGTTTGGTCACGAGTGGTACTCGTGAAAGACACCACCAACTCTTGTGCACCTCTCTTCTCTCTCGGTAAACCAAACGCACCATAATATTATTGTTATTTTCTTTCCTTTTATTATGTAAAACGTATAATTAATGTGTTTGTGATTCGTGGATAATTAAAACGAGAACAAGGCTTGAAAACATTTTTGAAAACGTTCTTGTGAGGTAAAACGAATTAAAAACAGTTTTAGGGTAAATAATCGTGTGGTATATGGGAAACGAAGGTGTGTGTTTGGCTGTTTTTGATGAGTAACTGGATCGGGTCAGACTCATGTGGGTCTCGTATGAGTCAGGTCTGATGACCTAGTGTCGTGACCATGGGCTCCAAACTTGTTCTCCGTATTAAGCTTTGGATAGTTAGTATCAGATAGTTAGTATCGGGTCAGGATGTGTATGGTGGGCATGACTCATCTTGGGATTTCTTGGTCTCAAGATTGTAAACGTAGTGTTACCTAAACCTTTGTTTCGAGTTTGATCTAAAAGTTGCAATTGGTTCCTGATCGGTTAAGGATCCTTGGGGTGTTTGTTTGATTCTTTTAAAGTCGAGTTGACTAAGTCACTAAGTCGAGTCAGTGGACTCGGTCACGAGTCGGGTCGGGTTGTATTGGTACAGCTTAGTGTGGTAAATCTTGATAAAAACAAATTTAAAGGTTGTGAGGATTGGTATTAGAAATACATTTAAACTTATTTTGAGTTCGCTTATCTCCCTACTTTTGATTAACTATTGTAAGGTTACCAAATTTTTGGGTACATTGGATTTGCGATAGGCTCAGTAGCCCATGATAAGGGGTGTATATTAGTTTGTTGTAACTATGTTCATTAGCCTAAATATTTAAGGATGCGTTAATAGTTAACGGGCTCAAGGGCTCAACACATTTTTTTTGGTAACGATGAGATATTTGATATAAGTGACGGACTAAAGATATATATATAAATATGTCGTTATTCGGACATATTTGATTTAATTATTGGACTTGAACGGGTAGTGAGCTAGTTATTATAAAACTGGATAATGATTATTTAGAACTAACTACGTGATTTACAACTAATATCGGATATTATATATATATATATATGTGTGTATATATATATATATATATATATATATATATATATATATATATTAGAACTTATAACGTTTAATATGGTTTATACATTTAAAGTAACAATTGACACGCAAATTATATTGGTTATAAGTTGTGCTTTATTAAACGTTTTGAACTAACCAAATATAATATTTTAGACTCGACGCAAGTTTAATATATATTTTGAGGCGCGATAAGGTTAAATATTCTATTTTCACTAATAACGAGACATTTACCTATATAATATCGACAAATACGGTTTTATTTAATAGAAACCCTTATCAACTACGATAATAACTCGTTTTTACTACAATAATAACTTGTGGTTTGGAAATACATGATTAGCTTCTATAACTTGTTGAAAACGATTATTTTGGATAAGTCAACTTATTGAAGTCGTAATGGTTTGGGAATAAACGAATGTGTCATTTATAGTACACTATTTACTATACCTTATATGAAGTACTTTCGGGTAAACTTGTATAATTATGAATAGCGATTGAGAAACCTTTATTAATTGAGCAATAAATGGAAACTTGCCTTTTATTAGTAAACATGTACGTTTGGGGAATTATTGGGTAAATTGCCGAAACTTATCAATTAACCTATTTATGCATCATAAATAGATGTCGTCATTTCCTAGTCTTTGACTAGCTTGAGTATTGTCTGTATTTCTTGGCTTGGTCGACGTCTTGTCTTTTTGGCGTGCGTTCTAGTAGTATGTCTCAACTATGTCGATGTCTTTTCCTCTTTCGCGTGAGTTATGAGTCGCATCTATGTTTCTTACCACCACACGAAACGTTAAAACTAAACTTTTGAGATAACAATTATAAGCTTTTGGGAACAATAACGTACTTTTGAAGATAACGACATGAATGATCCACGAAAACTACAACACATTTCTTTGATTGATTTCTTTATCATATGAGCCGTATTTTAAGATTATCGTATACGCATTAGGTTGCGTCGCTTCTATTCTATCGTACTCGTCGTACGTTCTGTTGGATGCCGTGATGATTAACTTTAGATGCCAGTCGTGTCAATAGTGAATAGTGCATTGCTGTGGCTAAGGTGAGTTTCATAGCCCCTATTTTCAAATGTTTTCATAACTATTTTGGGGGAGAATACATGCTGCTTTTAACGAACCGTAACGGGATACATGAATATGATTTGTAAATGATTGATGTTTGGTATATTGATATGGTGATTGAACGTTTTACATGTTTATGAGAATGCAAGCTATTTCTTGGACGTGCCACTACTCTTTTGAATTGCTAATGTGTTGACTAGGAAAGGCTAGACGTGCGACAGTTGTCGACTTAGACTAGGGTAGCATTCCTATGCTATAACGTGATGCCTAGCTAAGTGTAACCGACTTAGACTAGGGTAGCATTCCTATGCTATAACATGATGCCTAGCTAAGTGTAACCGACCTAGACCAGGGTAGCATTGCTCTAAGCTTTGCTATAACGTGGTGCCTGGCTAGAGTCGCTGGGGGCCCCGTTGAGATCTCGGCTGTGTTGTTGATTATAGATTGGATTGATTATAGATTGGATTGATTGTTGGTTGGAACGCGTATTATCTATTTGCCTTAGTCGCATATGGCAATTAAACCTTATCAGGTCCACTACTACATTTTGTAACTAAACTCTATGAACTCACCATCGTAAGCTGACCTTTTTAGCATGTGTTCTCAGGTTTAAGGCGATAGCTCACTATTGGAAGACGCTTGGCAAGGGGCATGGTCATAGGCAACTCTGATGAATGAACGAGACCACTTTAATTATATTTTGGGCCTATTTCCGCACTACTTTCATTAATGTAAACTTATGGTTTTCAATTAATGAATCTTATTTAAATAAATGGAATAAAAACCATTCTTTGTACCTTATGTTGTGATACCAAGATTGTAGCACCCAATGGCTCATATGCTTCCGCTAGACCGTGTTTTTGGGGTGTTACAGATTGGTATCAGAGCCTAGGTTATAAAGAACTGGTTATATTTTCAAAACCTAAACTATAACCACTTTTCGAAAACTTAACCCTATGACCGCCACGTGCCTGCCTGCCGAGCTGAAGCCTTGCGTATGACTAGTTTAAGGATGTAGATAATTGAGAACACATTAGACGAATTGATTGATAAGATGATTGATGAGATGTTTAGGGCTGATTTGATGAACGGTTTGATTGAACACTGGATTGAGCGTGTGCCTTGTTAGTAGACGATTTAAGTCTGCCTATCTTAGTAGTTCACTATAAGCATTTCACATGCTTATACACACAGTAAGCATGTCCTCATGCTTACGCATACCCCATAAGCATTTCTATATGCTTATGCACCCCCTATAAGCATGTTCTCATGCTTATACATGTACAGAAAGCATGTCCTCATGCTTTCGCACGCGCTATACCTTTCACAGGGTGTGGAGTCCCAAACCTTAAATCTATAACACTTAACTTATATTAAGTAGTTGCCTTGGGTATATCCCAAAACAATAAAGAGAAAACTTTGTATGAATATACACCAATACGTGGGATCTATTGGAATGTATTTGGAAGATTAAAGTGAACAGATGAACACAGAATGTGATAACCAATAATTCAACATTATTTAACAAATAATGCAGATACTTTCAAAGTATCAGGGTTACGCAATTTCCTGGCGTAATCTCACCACTTGATTTAAAATTTGCACGTTAGTAGTGGCCGTGGAAATGATTTGGGAATATAAAGGAAATGGTACTATTGTAACTAAGTCAGGGAGTCACAAACGAGGCCCTTTTGTCTCGTGAACGTGAGTTCCATAATTAAGTTTTGATGGACACGAGTCTAAAACGCGTTTAAAACTAATAAAACGTGTAAACTGGTGTGTTGGTATCGTGTGTTGTGTCATGTTCACGTGTTTATGCATCTTATCATGTTTATATGTCTTTGGTTGTAACTAGATGATGGATATTAATGATTTTGATGATGTCGATTGGTGATGGCCTCGTGTCACGATTTTGAGTCGAAACTTTCGTAAACCGTTGTTTTTATTCTTTAAAAATTTTCGAACAAGTGGTAATTGGTTTTGATTACTAATAATGAATTCATGTCCGTTAATGTTATAATGATATGTGAAACCAGTAAGTGTTTTCAGATGATAAATTGGCTAACGTGTGATTATTTGGTTAATGTTGAATCATTGGCATGAATCAGATTTTTGAAATCGAGTGACATTTCAATTAACAGCCTTAATTGAATAACAAATTAATCGTGGTGTTTTGGGTAATTGGTAAGTTATTGACAAACATTAGATTTGATACCCGTTAATCGGTTGTGTTTGGGAAATTGAAAGAGTCGATTTGAAATGTTTATTGTGTTGGGTATGTTTGGTTTTCTGTTTAGATGGCGATATTGGTATGAGATTGTTTGGAGGATTAACTGGAGTTGTGAAAATTGTTTATTCTGGACTTAATGATATATATGTCAACCTTGCGCTACGTCAGGTGTCATCGTGACTTTCTAGTCTCGACTGACCCCGACAATGCCGTATCTTAGTCTTTGGTATTTATTGAACAATATGAGGTATTGAGGTGTAAAAGCCGAGAGTCATGACTCGGACTTGGGAACTCGAAACGAATAATGACTCGAAATTTATATTGAAATTTTTTTATTGAAATTTATATTGAAATTTATAAGTGAGATGAATGAATTTATATCGAAATTTTATATCAAAATTTTATGTCGAAATTTTATATCGAAATTTATATCGAAAATTTATATTGGAATTTACATTGAAAATTATATTGAAATTTATGTCGAAACGAATAAATTTTATATTGAAATTTATCTCGAAATTTATATATATATATATATATATATATATATACTAGTAAATAGTACTGGAAGATATAGATGATAAATGGTTTTGTACTAAGCATTCGATAACAAGGGTCGCATTGTTATTCGACATTTTACAGAGGGAACCAACATTTAAAAATAAAAATGTTTTGTTATAAATGGGTCATTAAATGTTTCGAGGGCACATTTATCGAAGGGTGTCATTTATGAATATTTAATGTCATTTATGTGTTGTGCATGGGTTACGGATGACCTAACATTAATAGCGCCGATCCACGTGGATAACGGACTTATTAGGTTGACGAAACTAATAAGCACCCGCTATGCACGTAGGATGACGTTATTAATGGGTGAATTATCCTTATGACTCGTTAGGATGTGACTGGTTTGTGGATAATAAGCGACATGGGTAAATGGTTGAGTTTATCGAATTGACGAATTCAATAAGATCTACTATTCATTCCGAAACTTATTAAACTATAGAGTTTAGTATTTAGACGTCTCATTGTGTCATTATGGGTCGCATTGTGGTTATTTGAGTGCATTCATGGTGTCCTGTCGAGTCGATACCACACACACACACACACACACACACACACACGATGATACCTAACGCTAATAACTAAATGGAACAACGAGATATTTTTTAGATGAGGAAATGAATACATTTTGGGCATATAACATTAAAGTTGGGAATATATATTAAGAATTGGTTATAAACTGGTTGTGCCTTGCTTAATAAAATTTATCGAACCTCGATTGAATATAGACTGATCACCTATATTCAGCCAGAGACAGCAGGACATGGACTGATCACCTATGTCCGTCTCAGAGGTGAATTTTCCAAATACTGGGAATTGTTATAACAAAATTGTGTTCGGATTTGAGATTGGTTTTAAGAACGATAAACTTAAGGTGGAATCGCACACACACACTCGCTAAACATCACGAAAGCCCGCACTCACACACGACACACTGGCATCGTAATACCTCTTGAATTGTAACACTCCTGGCATCACTATACGTCTCCGTTTATGTGAAATTCTTGGTTGTAGCAGTTGAGCATAGTTTGCCATAAATCGGGTGAGACCCGATTGGCACTGTTTTCATCCGAATTGTTTTTCGACATAAGCCTCGTCGATCTCTCTAGAGCGTTTGAAATTATTTTGGGCTATTTTTGGATTTGGTCTTGACTATTTTGGATTAGGTTTTGGATTTTGGTCTTTGGGTTTTTGAAATTGGAGATTTTGATCTCGTTCCGAGTTTTAACTCGACATTTGACTTCGAGTCATTGTTTGGCCTCGAATTATTATTCGGCTCCGTTTCGTTGATAACTTTGTTAAAAATCATCTTTCGACACGTAGTCGTATTTGATTTCAAACATCATCCGGTCGCATTACGATAGTAACCGTATTGGAATTATCATTCCACCGTATTTCGATAAGTAATCTTGTTGGAATTATCATTCCACATCGTTTCGGTAGTAACACCGTGGATTTGTCATCGAGCCTCGTATCGTTGGTAACCCTGCACCGATACCTATACCTCAAGCCTAGTCTTGAACCGATTGTTGAGATAACTTCTGAAACCTTACCATTCACTTGATGTTGATTTTAACGACGTCATCCGTCGACGCTGCTTTCGCCAACAACTTTCGTTAAGGTAGTCCCTACGTGTTGTTGATGTCGTACCTTAACCTCTATTTAGGTACCTCTATCGATAATGATCTAACGACTTGTTTTAGTGAAGTTGTTCACCTGGGATTATCCTTAGATATTGTTCCATCGATGTTGACTCTAGCAACATTGGACCCTCAACATTGTTTGTCAACAATAGTCTGCTACGTCACACCACCGGTAATGGTAATACCTACCCTATTCTATCAATATGGTACCTTACACACCATAGATGAGAAATTCTCTAGCATCCCTACTTAGAGACGTTGACGTTCACTCGTATGAAGGAAATGATTTGGATATCGATTGGTAGTTGAACTTCTTTTAGAGATTATGATTTTGAGGTTGAACCTCGAAACCTCCTGCGTTAAGTGTTAAGTGCACCAATGAGACAATCGGCTGACTGTGGTTAGTAACCCATACTCCCCTTTAGGAGTCGTACTTTTGCCTCTAACCTAGATATCATGCTAAGTCAACCGACCGATTGCTGGAAGCAATCAACACTTTCTAATAGAGACATACTCTAAACTTCCTAGACTTCTCGTCTAGTAGAGATTTCGTACTCAGCAGAAATCTTGAAATCCTAAGGAGAAACCTGAACCACGTTCTCTAGGACAATCACATAATCTTTCTCTCATCCTTCGGGAAGCAACTGCTAACCTTTCGGACCTCTCACCAAACGATAAGCTACACTATAGACGAAACCTTGGAAGTAGATTCCCGCCTTTACCTAAGTGGTTGTTAGTAGCCTTACCAACCTATTCATCTCCCGCGAATTAGTAAAAAGGAAAAGTATGGACGACAATGCTCGTCTCTCCTCATATAGTTATAGCAACACTAGAGAACCCAACTATATTCTTTTAAGGAGGTGAGGTAGTACCCAACCCTCTCCCTCCGGTAAAGTGACTTGCTCCGATAAGCTAGACCTCACCTTTGAACTCTAGCTCCTTACCTTCTTTCCACTATGGCACTTCTATTGGAAAGAGGGAAATTCCCTTGATCCACTTTATCTACCTGAGATTCACCATGTTAGAACACATCTGAATCTTCTTTCTCAACCTTCAACTCCCTTCGATACTCTTTAAGGAAGAAGTGCGATCGAAAAACCTAAGTTATACAAATGGACTTCTCCACAAGTAAAGGAAACAGTGTGCTTTAGGAAATGCTGATTTCTTTCCTTTCCGGATTATGGCAATCGCCACACACCCATTTTTCATCTATCACTTCCTAGAGCCGTGAAAACCGATCTGGATAAGCTTGCAGCGTATCATCTCCAAACTAATGGCTGAAGTAGAGAAACCATTCGAACCCTAGTAGAACACGTCGCGTGCCTATCAAGTTTGGCAATGGTTAGGATAAACACCTTCCATTGGCCAACTTCTCCTATAACCGTACCTATCACTTTAGTACCTCAAAGGCACCATAAGAGATCCTCTATGGTTGTAAGGGTAAGTTCAGATTGTTGGGTAGAAATGGAAATACCCAACCTACCAACTCTGAACCTATTTGAGAATATACCAAGGAAACTGTTTTAAGTTGAGATGGATATGTAGACTGCTCCCAAACCATTGGGAGACACAAACAACGTAAACCTTTTGACTTCCCGGATATGACCTAGGTTAAGCTCAGAGATTCACCATGAAAATGAGTGAAGCGTTTAGTAAACGCGAAAGCTTAGTCCTTGCTATATCAATCTTTTGGAAAATCCTTGCTAGATTGAGACCAGTAGCTCAGAGCCTTAAGCTACCATCGAGGCTCAGTAGAGATTTCTCAGTAGTTCATGTGTAATAGGAAGGAATGACTCGCCGATGAGGAAATCGTTATCCCTTTGGAAAATCTTAATCTTTGGGCGTTTAAACTTCGTTGACCTATCGAAACCATAGACGATGAAACCTAGCAACTTTAGTAAAGTTGCCCCTATGTCTTCGAAGTTCATAGAGACTCGCAGTAAGATCCTAGATTCACGCAGGGAACGCGAAGATAAACCCTCGTGTTGTTGCACTCACCCCTTCTAGACTTTAACGGATAATTTGAATTGAATCGCGAGGACGCGATTCCTTTTAAGGAGGCGAGGCTGTGACAACTCGTAAATTCCTCGAAGCGTCGTAATTAGAGAAAGGTCGATTAGAGCGATCGTTTGATTTAATTTGAGATACGAGTCGTGTTATATATGATTTTTATTGGAAAAATTATTTTAAGAGCATCGACGTAACTCCCGTGTCATGAATCGTTCGTTTACTAGGCTAAACGAGTCCCGAACCTAATACATCTAAAGTTTAGAGAAGTTACATCAATGTTCCTTGCAATAAGTTACACCTTCATCCTTTTAGTTTCTATTGTACAAATTAGGACCCTTGTAGGAGTATATATACCCCAATACTTCCACCTCCCCTCATTTTTACTAATCCCTTTCTCTCTCTTCAAAACACACACACCTCAACACCCTCTCTCTCTAGAAATATTATCCGGCCACCCCTTAGGGTTCCGGCGCCGACACCGGAATCCGGCCAACTTTCGGCCACCTCCTACATCAACACCTCCTACATCAACACCGCCTACCCCATCTTGTAGATCGGGTTATGGTGGTTCTATTTATGCAAACGACGCACCCACAATCCTTTACACGCACCCTAAATCTAAGTTATTAGATTCGGAGGGTTAAGGTTTCTTGGGTAAACGAGTTTCAAAGATCTCTAGAGTGGTTTGGTCACGAGTGGTACTCGTGAAAGACACCACCAACTCTTGTGCACCTCTATTCTCTCTCGGTAAACCAAACGCACCATAATATTATTGTTATTTTCTTTCCTTTTATTATGTAAAACGTATAATTAACGTGTTTGTGATTCGTGGATAATTAAAACGAGAACAAGGCTTGAAAACATTTTTGAAAACGTTCTTGTGAGGTAAAACGAATTAAAAACAGTTTTAGGGTAAATAATCGTGTGGTATATGGGAAACGAAGGTGTGTGTTTGGCTGTTTTTGACGAGTAACTGGATCGGGTCAGACTCGTGTGGGTCTCGTATGAGTCAGGTCTGATGACCTAGTGTCGTGACCATGGGCTCCAAACTTGTTCTCCGTATTAAGCTTTGGATAGTTAGTATCAGATAGTTAGTATCGGGTCACGATGTGTATGGTGGGCATGACTCATCTTGGGATTTCTTGGTCTCAAGATTGTAAACGTAGTGTTACCAAAACCTTTGTTTCGAGTTTGATCTAAAAGTTGCAATTGGTTCCTGATCGGTTAAGGATCCTTGGGGTGTTTGTTTGATTCTTTTAAAGTCGAGTTGACTCAGTCACTAAGTCGAGTCAGTGGACTCGGTCACGAGTCGGGTCAGGTTGTATTGGTACAGCTTAGTGTGGTAAATCTTGATAAAAACAAATTTAAAGGTTGTGAGGATTGATATTAGAAATACATTTAAACTTATTTTGAGTTCGCTTATCTCCCTAAGTGAAAATGTGTAAACTAATTACCCTAAAGTACTTTTGATTAACTATTGTAAGGTTACCAAATTTTTGGGTACATTGGATTTGCGATAGGCTCAGCAGCCCATGATAAGGGGTGTATATTAGTGTAACAACTGGCAATTTAGGGAGTCTATTTTAAGTAACCGCATTACGTTAAATTAAACTGAGATTTGCCTTTATCACTATTT
This sequence comes from Chrysanthemum makinoi, assembly GCA_910596185.1. Taxonomy (NCBI): domain Eukaryota; kingdom Viridiplantae; phylum Streptophyta; class Magnoliopsida; order Asterales; family Asteraceae; genus Chrysanthemum; species Chrysanthemum makinoi. The sequence goes on along the minus strand of OU343219.1, from coordinate 205,871,417 downwards.
TATAAACCGTGACTTGATTTTATATCGTCGATTGGTTTTTATGGTTTATTTCATTATTAAATGAGTTATCGTATGCGTTTTAACTCTATTTGGTAGGCACTATTCGATTCGGCACTAGAAAAGCCTAAAACAAGAGTTATTGAAACTTTTAGACCGTAACTCAAAAATTGACAAATAAATAGTCAAAACTCGTAGAAAAACGTAAGTAACGATGTTGGAAAGTTAAATAAATGTCGTGGGACACTCGGGGGACGATATGTGAGCTCGGGAATGGGTAAACGAGATAGATACGAAAAGTTTCAACCCGAACCCTCCTCTTTTTACTTGTAGCCGGCGGCCCCCCCTCCTCCTAATTTAATTATTTTGAGGTCCCTAAGTCCCATGTATATCACCCTCACTTCCACCTTTCATTCTCTCACTAAAAACACACACAATACACCTTTCTCTCTCTTGATTCTCTCTCTAAAAACCCTAGCCGCCCCATTCATTAAATCCGGCCACCACGGCCGTATTCCGGCGAGTGAGCCCTCACTTCCACCACTTGGATAAGTGTGTGGAACACTTCGACTTGTGAATATCATTTACGCTGTGATAGTGTAAAGGATTTTTTGTTTTAAACCTAAGTTTACGCATAAGCATAAACACTTACGAGTAACACTCTACGCATAAGCTAACACTTACGCGTAAGGTTTTTACGACTAAGCATTTCTGTTTACGCATAAGCTTACGCTTAAGCCTAAAGGTTACGCGTAAGATAATGTTTACGCATAAGAATCCTACGCATAAGCAATCCTACGCATAAGCACTAATTTCTACGCTTAAGAACAGTTTTACGAGTAAGATTTTGAGCAAAACTTCAAACGGCCATAACTTTTGAACCGTAACTCCGTTTTCAGCGTTCTACCCATCAAAACGACCGTGAGAACGAGGAGAATGACACGCCGAATGAACTATTTGGGTCAACCTTCAAGTACTAAAAACGCTCCGAACAGAAGTTATTGAGGTTTTTAAGTTTTTCGACCAAATTTTTACTACAACAACCAAGCTTAATCGTCATCAATCACTACTCCTTTATCGTTGAATCGATCCTACATCAACTTTATCATATCATACCTTCATCAATGGAAACTCAACAAGACATTCATGCAACCGGTGCCGAAAACCGTCCTCCTATGTTGGAAAAAGGTGGCTATCTTCAATGGACAAGTCGTATGCTTCGTTACATCAAGACCAAACCTAATGGAAAATTGATGATTCAATCCATTCAGAATGGACCCTTCATACCTCGACAAGTCCAAGACCCTGGAAATGCTGATGCAACACCTCCCGTCCCACCATTTTCTCGTATTCAACAAGAATCAGAATACACTGCAGAGGATCAGAAACAAGTCGAAGCAGATGACATTGCAATTCATATTATACAACTGGGTTTACCAAGAGACATCTTTGCTGCTGTAGACAGTTGTGAAACTGCTTTCGATATGTGGTAACGTGTTAGACGACTTTGTCATGGAACAGAAATTGGTTAACAAGACACAGAGAACAAGTTGCTAACTGCAGGAGAATCCATTGAATCCTACTATGGAAGGTTTTGCACGTTAATGAATGAGCTGATCAGAAACAAGTTGACACCCAGAACTATCGTGAGCAACATCAAGTTCTTGAACAATCTTCCAAAAGAATGGGGACGATATGTCACTATTGTCAACTAAACAAAAGACTTACATCAAGTGAACTTTGATCAAATTAACGATTTTCTGAAACAAAACCAAAATGAAGTGAATGAAGTCAGGCAAGAAAGATTGGAAAATAATCATGATCCATTGGCACTCATTGCAAAGACTCAAACTCCAGTGAATACACAACAACAAGCTTCATCATCTTCCACCAACAACAACTTGCAGCAATACATTCCACAACAACAAGCTGTTATTCCTCAACAACAATTCTATCCACCAGAACAACAAGTCAATCAACAACAACAGTATCAACAATACCAGGAACAAGGAATCACTGATCTTGAAATTGAACAAGATGAGGCTTTGTCAAATGCATTTGCATTTTTTGGTAAAGCATTCAGAAGTCGCTATTCCACACCAACTAACAACAACCAAAGGATTTCATCAAACACTCGCAACAGGCAAATTGCACAGCCGGGTCTGAATATGGGTCATCAAGGACAAATGGTTAGAGTTATTGAGAATCAACAGGGATATGCTACTGGATTTCGTATGGGTAATCAGGCGGTTCAGTATCAGGGTAATCAGTTGGTTCGGAATGTTGGAAATCGATGGGACGAATGTTGGGAATAGAGCGGTAGGTAATCAGAATGGGAATGTTGCAGCTCCAGTCATTGGGAATTATGGAAATATGAATCATGTTAATCATGTTAAGTGTTATAACTGTCAAGGAGTGGGTCACATGGCACGAAATTGTCCAACTAAGCCGAAAAAGAAGGATCTTGCATATCTTCAGAAAGCTATCATGTTGGTACAAAAGGAACAATCTGGACTTCAATTGAGTGTTGAGGAACATGACTTCATGGCCATTATGGATGATTTGGAAGACCTCGAGGAAATCAATGCAAATTGCATCTTCATGGCAAATCTTCAAAAGACTAAGTACGACTGACGAACGACTCGACGCGCCTCTGTCTATGACGCCAATGCATTATCGAGGTTCCAATCATTGATCCATGCTATAACAATGTCATATTTGATGTGTTTACTCATGACGAACAACATTCTGTGACATCAGCACCTACTTATGATACATACCTGGACAATCCGAGTTGTAGCAATACTAACTCTGAAAATCCAGATGTGGATCCTAGTGGAGACTGTGTAGCACAAAATACTGAGACTGATGAGGAAACACGTGCTTATTTTGAATCATTAATCAATAACTGTGGCATTGAAATCGAGAAAGTTAGAACGGTCAATCGCGAAGTTAAGGCCGCGAATCCTAAATTGACCGCTGAGCTTGAGAGTTACAAGGAGAATGCAAAAACCTTTGAATTTCAGAAAAACAAAGAATCAGAATTAGAAATTGGTTATCGAAATTTGGTTTCTAAAGAAAAAGAATTGCAACTCAAGTATAACACACTTGATGTGAATTCAAACTTGAAAATTAAATCTTTAAACAAGGAAATCTCAGATCTAAATGACCAACTTTCAAAACAAAATGCAATGTTTTCTGATCTTGAAAAAGAGAAGAAGCAGTTGATTACTGATTTTTCAAAACGAGAAGATTCTATTCTTGATGAAATTCTTGACAAAAATGAGAAAATCAAATCCTTGGAAAATTTGCTTCTTACAACGGGTCATTCAGCTAAATCAAACAAGATGCTTTCTAATCAAGTAAATCCACGTTTTCATACTTCACATAGAATGGCACTTGGTAACGACCCTTCTTCGTTCCTCAAGAAAGCTCAGAAACCTAAGAATGTGTTAAACAATGGAAATGCTTTACATGAACCCATTATTGTTCGTGATTCTCTTGAAACGTTGGAACTATCTAAGGAGAGTAGAGAAAGAATGAAACAAAAAGGTCCGGAAATCAAACCTATTGATTACAATAAATGGAACAAAATTTCTGGAATCACTTTTGTTAATCAAAAAGAAACGTCAAAGTTCTCCATCACACCAAATGTTTCAAACAAAGAGTCAACACCAGTTTCAAAACCAGTTCCAAAACCAGTCGTTGTCTCTAAATCTCTTTCGAATATTGAACAAATGTCTTCAAACAATCCTTTTAACACAAGTGATGCGAGAAGTATTTTAGATAATGTGAAAACTCGAATTGCGGATCTTCAAGAGACTGTTAAAACTAAAACCACTATTACACCTAATAACTGGTTCTCTAGTTTTGATATCGAACAGAGAAAGTTTTTTGAAACTCAAATTGCCCCTCAGCTGACTAACATCAACTCCAGGGTAATTCATTTTGAACAAGCTTTTTTGAAAGAAACAGCTGACTTTGTCAAGGACCATAAATCCCTGGTAAAGCAAGCTAATGACTGTGTTGAACAAATCAAAGTTTTGGAATCTTTAAATGACTCTCTCTTCGAAGATGTTCTGACTACTGATATTATGTCCATTATTTTACAAACATATTCTGTTGAAGATCATGAAAGACTCCAGTCTGAGACCTCCGAAATTGTTTCAAAATATGAAAAAGCTCTTGAGAAACTTGAAAAAGAAAATGTCTCATATTTTAAACAACTTGATCGAAAAACTGAGGAATGCAAGTATGACAAACTGTCGTATGAGCGTGCCTACAATGACATGAAAGCAAAAAATGATCTTTTGAGGGCTCAGCTGGAAAGTCAAAAAGGAAAGGCAGTGGATACTAAGAATACAAAACCATTGACTAAGGAGAAAGCAAATGTTCCCAAACCGGTTTTCAAACCAAAAATGTCTGTTTCTATGCCTCCTCCAAAAGTCAATGAGAAAAATGACTTGTCAAAACCAGTCACTCCACCTGCCTTGCCTATACAAAATGTTGACAAAGGAAAAGCGGTATTAGAGAAACCAACAATTTTAGCACCTGGACTTTTTAAGATGAGTACCACTAATGCGTCTGCCTCCACATCTAAAACATATGGAACAAACGACATAAGTTTAGAAAAGCACTCTAAAGAGACTAGGAAATCTGAAACCACTTCTCTAGATAAAAATGTGAATCCTAATGAGTGTGCCTTACCTTCTACAGGACTAGGAAGCACCTCTAGGAGCAGCAGACTAAAGCCTAAGAGCAATACAAGGAACAATAGAGTCTCGCATGCCTCTACGAGTAGTTGCTTGAATAAAGAAAAGAAAGTAAAGAACACCCTAGGAATTTACCGCTTTGTAATAAGAAAGACATTTCATCTGAATGTAATAAACCTATGAACTCTGCAAAGTTTAATGTATCTGTTGAATCTGTTTGTTTAACTTGCGAGAAATCTTTACCTAATGTTCATGATGAGTGTATTTCTAAGAATGAGGTTGTTAAGCCTGCTCAGAAGAACGTTCCTAAAAGATCTTATGCTAAACGAGTAGGAAGACTAGTTGCAAGACTTAGGCTTTACACTACTGATAGGAAGCATAGTGTTTACTTTAGGGATGACATTTGGAAACCTACGGGTAGAACTTTCACACTCTAGAATGGTAGAATGAGTGAAGAACCTGCTTTCCCAGTAGATAACTTCTATGAGTGTGATCAGGATTTTACCTCTAACCCAAAGGAACCAAAATCAAAACGGTTTCCAAAATCTTCTTCTTCTGTTATTGGCAGGTTATCGAAATATGTCTTTGGATCGTCGAATCGGGTTGCTCCAAGCACATAACCGGGAATCTGAAGCTGCTGATCAACTTCGTCTGGAAATTCATTTGAACCGTTCGTTTCGGAAATGATCATGTAGCAACTATCATGGGTTATGGAGATCTACCTTTCTGAAATTATTTAATCACTCGGGTTTACTATGTCGAAGGGTTGGGACACAATTTGTTTTCAGTCAGGCAATTCTGTGATGTAGATTTAGAGGTTGCTTTTAGGAAAAATGCTTGCTTCGTTAGAAACATGGATGGCACTAATCTCTTAACTGGGAATCGTGACACAAACCTGTACGCTATCGACATTAACCAAATGGCATCTTCATCACCAATATGTCTTATGACACGAGCATCTGGAACAAAGTCCTGGTTGTGGCACAGACGTTTATCCCATCTCAATTTCGACACCATAAACAAACTTGCCAAAGACAACATCGTCAACGGACTTCCAAAGTTCAAATACACCAAGGATCACTTATGTCCATCATGCGAACAAGGAAAAAGCAAAAGAGCATCATATAAACCCAAATCCGTACCTAGTTCGGAAGCAAAGTTGCATATGTTGCACATGGACTTATGTGGCCCAATGAGAGTTGAAAGCATTAACGGGAAAAAGTATATTCTTGTTATCGTCGATGATTATTCAAGATATACATGGGTTAGGTTTCTGAGATCAAAAGACGAAGCACCAGGCATCATCATCACCTTTCTGAAACGTATTCAAGTACTTCTTCAAACTCCAGTAAGGGTTGTAAGAACAGACAACGGCATTGAATTTACAAATCAGGAGTTAAGAACTTATTTTGAAGATGTTGGAATCACACATCAGACATCAGTTGTTAGAACTCCACAGCAGAATGGGGTAGTTTAAAGAAGAAATCGAACTCTTGTGGAAGCTGCTCGCACAATGCTAATTTATTCCAGTGCACCGTTATTTCTATGGGCTGATGCTGTTGCCACTGCTTGTTTCACTCAGAACCGATCCCTAATCCATCCAAGATTCAATAAAACCCCATATGAGCTAGTGAACAACAGAAAACCTGATATCTCTTACTTTCACGTGTTTGGCGCGTTGTGCTATCCGACAAACGACAGATAAGATCTAGGAAAACTGAAAGCTAAAGGTGATATTGGAATCTTCATTGGATACTCAGATAACTCGAGGGCATTCAGGGTGTATAACAGAAGAACTAGGGGGATTATGGAGACGATGAATGTGAATTTTGATGAACTTTCACAAATGGCTTCTGAGAGACTCGCTCTAGAACCCGCACTAAACCAGCAGACTTCTGGACACATCAGTTCAGGACTCGTACCTCAAAGAGCTCAATCAACTTTGTTTGACAATCCTAGAGAACAAGAATGGGAGAATTTCTTCGAGTTAATGTTCGATGAATACTATGGTGGAACGTCGACAAATGCATCAAACCATCATTCCGCTGCACCCGCTCAAAATCATCCACCACCACCAACAGAAGATGCATCTACAACGGTCGAAACCAATGCACCAACTCCATCTACATCATCTACATCTACTACAGTGATAACACCCATTGTACCAGCAGTTGATGAGCAAAACCAAAACCAGAACGATGCAACGTTAGTTGAAGACTTATTTGAAAACCCGTTTGCTACAGAATCAGCTGAATCATCTTCAAGCTTACGAGAACCATCTAACTCACATACATCAAACCAACGATATCCTTCTACTCTGAAGTGGACAAAAGACCACCCAATTGAACAAGTTATTGGTGAACCTTCAAGGCCAATTCAGATGAGACGCCAACTTGCCACCGATTGCGACTTATGCATTTACCTTTGCTCGATTAGCAATATAGAGCCAAAGAACATTCGCGAGGCATTGGTAGAACCCGCATGGATAGAAGCGATGCAGGAGGAACTTCTCCAATACCGTCTACATGACTCTTGGGTAATGGTTCCAAGACCAATTGACATTCACGTCATTGATCTCAAATGGTTATGGAAGAACAAAAGGGATGAAGAGATGACTGTTATTCGTAACAAAGCTCATCTTGTGGCCAAAGGATACAGACAAGAGGAAGGGATAGATTTCGAGGAGTCATTCGTGCCAGTAGCTAGACTTGAAGCAGTTAGGATATTCTTAGCCTATGCAGCTCACAAAAACATCACGGTTTATCAGATGGACATTAAGACCGCGTTCTTGAATGGAACTCTGAAAGAAGAAGTGTATGTGAGTCAGCCAGAAGGCTTCGTAGACATGGAACATCCAGACTACGTCTACAAACTCAAAAAGGCAATCTATGGTTTGAAACAAGCTCCGAGAGCGTGGTATGACGAACTGTCCTCTTTCTTATCCAAAACAATTTCACCAAAGGAACAGTTGATCCTACCTTGTTTACACAAAAATGCAAAAACGACATTTTGATTGTTCAGATTTACGTGGACGACATCATCTTTGGGTCCACTAATCCGAATCTTTCAAAACATTTTGAAAATCTCATGAAAAGCAAATTTGAAATGTCCATGATGGGGGAACTTAAATTCTTTCTTGGTTTACAAATACATCAGTCCCCTCGTGGAATTTTTATAAATCAAGCTAAATACACAACTGAGATTTTGAAAAATCATGGTATGGATAATTGTGACTCGGTTGGAACACCAATGGTAACTTCACCAAAAATTGGAGCCGATTTGTTTGGGAAACCTATTGATCCGAAGAAATATCGGAGCATGATTGGTTCTCTCATGTACCTCACTGCTAGTCGACCCGATATTCATTTTGCTGTTTGCTTATTAGCACGGTTTCAGGAAAACCCTACCGAACTGCACCTCAAAGAAGTTAAAAGGATATTTTGGTACCTGAAGACTTCCATTCACAAGGTTCTTTGGTATCCGAAGGAATCCGGATTTGATCTAATTGCTTTTTTAGATGCGGACCACGCAGGTGATCAAGTTACAGCAAAAAGTACTCAGGAGGAGCACAATTTTTGGGTGAAAAGTTAGTAAGCTGGTCTTCAAAGAAACAAGATTGCACTGCACTTTCAACCGCTGAAGCTGAGTATGTGTCTCTATCTGCGTGTTGTGCTCAAGTTCTATGGATGAGAACACAACTCACAGATTATGGCTTTACTTTCGATAAAATACCTATGTATTGTTACTCGAAAAGTGCCATAGCCATATCATGCAATCCTGTTCATCACTCAAAGACTAAGCATATCAGAGTCCGCTATCACTTCAAAAAAGAACATGTGGAAAAAGGTACTGTCGAATTATTCTTCGTGAAGACAGATTACCAACTCGCCGATCTATTAACTAAAGCCCTTCCAAAAGAAAGGTTTGACTATTTAGTTCGACGAATTGGAATGCGAAGCCTAACCCCTGAGGAGTTAGAAAGTCTTCTCAAATCTTCTTGAAAATGATTTTCCAAAAAGCTTCGCTGTAAATATTTTTGAAAAACAAAATACAAAATTTGAAAAACCAACAAAAGCAAAATATAAAAATATAAAATTTTCAAAAATACAAAAACATTATAAAATCAAAAATCCAAAAACATTCTTCTCACGACATGTCTCTCGTATAATCGATATTCTGTACGTTTCTAGAAATGTCATTCAACAATGATACGGGCATGTACAGATGCTTGAGCGAGAGTTCTTTTAATGTTTTCTAAAAACATGTCGCTTCTAATCATTTCTTAAAAATGGCTTTCGTATACTCCAGTACGAAACCCGGACACAAATGATGACTTTTGATTATTTCAAATCAAAACTCGTGCTTTTAAAGAAAAATCCAGTGTACGCTTCTGTGCACTACATTTAAAAATGGTGAGAAATCATCATCATCTTGAGCACCTTTTCAAGTTTGTTCAAAAAGATTTTTCAAAATCTTTCAAAATATTTTGTGCTCAAGATAACTCCCTCTAAAACCCTTTAATTGACTATGCTTTATTAAAAGGGGAGTATAAAACAAAAATGTTCCAAACTCATGCTTAAATCAAATCCGTTTGTCTCCCCAAAATACTCTAAAAATGATTTTAATCCGTTGATATCAAATATATCACGAATATGCTATTTTTGAGGGGGAGGAGACGTGATTAAAATGTGATAAAAATGTTTAATGATCGGTGTTTGAATCTCATAATGAGCTCGACTCAGACGAAACCAATGAATTGACGGGAATCTAAGTCAGTATATGTACCATCTCGAGAAACTTGTGATAGATATGCACCTTCATGGGTCTAACCTATTTTTCAAGGAGTGTTTACAACTTCAAGTTAGTTATTAGAGCTAGTCGTCACCTAAAAACTGACAATGGAACTCTTTAACTAGGCAACGTAACCGTGTCTCGTGGGGAATTGTCTATCATGAGCCGATCAATTCAAAAAGTGCAAACTCTACCCTCGATGTGCATATTTTTGTTAAAACTCATAAGCACATGTGAAGGGGGAGTGTTTCTGAAAATATAAAAACTCTTGGAGTGTCTCAAACATGTTTTCAACCATAAACACTCTGAGAGATTTTCAAAGAAATTGGTTTTATGGCAATATGGGACAGTCATGGAGTTATAAGGTGACTAAGGATAGGAAATCCGTCCTATGATCCGCCAGAGCCGGAGGGATCTAACCAAGGACAATACCCATAGTTAATATTAGAAGTCCTCAGGTATGATTGAAAAAAGGAGTAAAGTGAGAAAGGAGAAAGAAGGGATTGAAGAATTAAAAAGAAATGTAATAAAGAAAGGGTGAAAAGAAATAGCCCTCCATATTCAACCTTAGGGCAGAAACCGAGTTCAACTCATCTGCTACTGGTTGTCACTAGATGACACTGGTATTGAAGACAAAGACGTCATGGACCCAGTGACCCACTGCACTAAACCTTCTAGCTACTCAATTCCTCTCAAAAGGGATTTGTTTCATTCTCACTGGGAACCCTACATAATCTATCGACTTTCTCTTAGAGATCGTTGATATTGAAGAAGGAGACCCTCTCCCTAGTCTCCGCTCAGGAAAACCAAAATGCACTATTGAGTCTAGAGCCACGAGATTCATCAAAAGATCTCATAGGAACACATGACATGACATCGCTTGTTGTTCATCTATAAGGACACAAGTGATATATTCTAGAGTCCTACGCAGATCTTAGCAATCTGCCAGAACATTTATGAGAAGTTTCACTATTATGATTCTTCAGTGATTGAATGGAAATTCCTGCCAGGGTCAACATCAAGCAGCCCTGATAGCAGGTCACTTTGGTAACTCCCCGTGGATTACGCTTAGTGTGTCTCAAACGGTCTACAGTCGTGGGGTGATGCTTCGGTGTATCTCAGCGACTCATCTGAACTGTAGGTGTACTTCGGTATATCGTGTTATCTCACTTGTGGGACTCCAGTTCAGGAACGGCCCTTGTGAGAATTAGAGACGTGTTTTCACACTATGCTGTTAACACTCTCGAAGTTCAAACTTGTAAGTGCCGGAATCCGCTTATTACTAACCGTTTTTATGTTTTTCTTCTTATGGAAGCTCCGGAGCGGATTGATCGTGCAGACTCTCCACATGCTCATACCAACAACACATGAAAGTTCTCATCAAAATCAAAGGCTACTCAAAGTTAAAGATGATTCTTCGTCAATGTCAAAGAATCTACAAAGTTTAAAGACTCGAGAACTACATCATTGGTAACCAAAAGGCAAATAGAAGTGTGAGCATGGTGGAGAAAGACGTGGAGACACCAAACCAACGAAGTTGACAACGGCAGGCAACCACATTAATTGATCACAAAGCATGAAGGAACAAAGAATCAAGACTATTCTATATCTACAAGCAAAGTTCAAGCTCAAGGAAAGTAAAGATCTTATCAAGTGGAGCATCTTTTGAATGACCACCCCTTAGGGGGAGATTGTTAGCCTTAATAGTTTTTATTAGAAGTGATGGTCATTCACATTTAGGAACTTTGTAACGTGTGTTAGATATTGTGATAGAATAGTCAACGGGCTCGTGGATTGGGCTAAGCTAAATGGCTATTAGTTAAGTTAATCTAGCCTTATCTATGTTAGAATCCAATCCAACCCAATCCAAGCCCATCCCAAAGCCCATTAGGGCATCTTGTATTTAGAGTATAAATACACCTCAAATGAGTCATTTGAGGTGTGTGCTTGAATGTGTGTGTGTGTGTGTTTTTATTTTGTAATAAACATCTATCTTGTTTTCATCTTTCTTCACATACACGGTTTGTAGAACATCAAGTCACCATCTTTCCTTTCTTTATTTCATCTTCTTATACGCATAAGTGTTTGTGTTTAACGTGTTCATCTTGTGATAAGGTTGATGTAAAAGTGTGGTCCTACATATGTCAACCTTGCGCTACGTCAGGTGTCATCGTGACTTTCTAGTCTCGACTGACCTCGACAATGCCGTATCTTAGTCTATGGTATTTATTGAATAATATGAGGTGTAAAAGCCGAGATTGGGAATCAAAATTTATATTGAAATTTTTTATTGAAATTTATATTGAAATTTATTGATGAATGAATTTATATGAAATTTTATATCAAATTTTATGTCGAAATTTTATATCGAAATTTATATCGAAAATTTATATTGGAATTTACATTGAAAATTATATTGAAATTTATGTCGAAAACGAATAAATTTTATATTGTCGAATTTATATATATATATATATATATATATATATATATATATATATATATATATATATTATATATATAGTAATATATTATATATATAACTAGGCAGATCCTCGCGGGCAGCGATGGTGTAGTTTTTAAAAAAAAGCCGAGTCATGACCGCTTTTCTTGTTTTGTCCTCGGACTTGGGAATTTCTCTTTTAAAATTGAAAAACTTTGCAAATTGGATATCACCAATAATGACTCAATTTGTAATAGATAAGTTTATATTGAAATTTTTTTTTTATTGATTGTACCTATTTATTTTTTTTTTTTTTAATAAACTTAATTTATATTGAAATTTATAAGTGAGATGAATGAATTTATATCGAAAATTTTATATCAAAATTTTATGTCGCAAAATAAACAAAACATACAAATTTTATATCGTTCCACAACTAAATTTATATCAAATTTTGAAAATTTATATTGGAATTTACATTGAAAATTAAACCCCAACCATATTGAAATTTATGTCGTTTTCAACAAACGAATAAATTTTATATTGAAATTTATCTCGAATTTATATATATATATTTCTCTCCTATATATATATACTTGTTTTTTTATATATATATATATATATATATATATATATATATATATATATATATATATATATATATATATATACTAGTAAATAGTACTGGAAGATATAGATGATAAATGGTTTTGTACTAAGCATTCGATAACAAGGGTCGCATTGTTATTCGACATTTTACAGAGGGAACCAACGTTTAAAAATAAAAATGTTTTGTTATAAATGGGTCATTAAATGTTTCGAGGGCACATTTATCGAAGGGTGTCATTTATGAATATTTAATGTCATTTATGTGTTGTGCATGGGTTACGGATGACCTAACATTAATAGCGCCGATCCACGTGGATAACGGACTTATTAGGTTGAAACTAATAAGCCCCCAAAAAAATAACACCCTATGCACGTAGGATGACGTTATTAATGGGTGAATTATCCTTATGACTCGTTAGGATGTGAGTTGTGGATAATAGCGACATGGGTAAATGGTTGAGTTTATCGAATTGACGAATTCAATAAGATCTACTATTCATTCCGAAACTTATTAAACTATAGAGTTTAGTATTTAGACGTCTCATTGTGTCATTATGGGTCGCATTGTGGTTATTTGAGTGCATTCATGGTGTCCTGTCGAGTCGATACCACACACACACACACACACACACACGATGATACCTAACGCTAATAACTAAATGGAACAACGAGATATTTTTGAGATGAGGAAATGAATACATTTTGGGCATATAACATTAAAGTTGGGAATATATATTAAGAATTTGTTATAAACTGGTTGTGCCTTGCTTAATAAAATTTATCGAACCTCGATTGAATATAGACTGATCACCTATATTCAGCCAGAGACAGCAGGACATGGACTGATCACCTATGTCCGTCTCAGAGGTGAATTTTCCAAATACTGGGAATTGTTATAACAAAATTGTGTTCGGATTTGAGAATGGTTTTAAGAACGATAAACTTAAGGTGGACTCGCACACTCACACTCGCTAAACATCACGAAAGCCTGCACTCACACACGACACAAACGGCATCGTAATACCTCTTGAATTGTAACACTCCTGGCATCACTACACGTCTCCGTTTATGTGAAATTCTTGGTTGTAGCAGTTGAGCATAGTTTGCCATAAATCGGGTGAGACCCGATTGGCACTGTTTTCATCCGAATTGTTTTTCGAAATAAGCCTCGTCGATCTCTCTAGAGCGTTTGAAATCATTTTGGGCTATTTTTGGATTTGGTCTTGACTATTTTGGATTCGGTTTTGGATTTTGGTCTTTGGGTTTTTGAAATTGAGATTTTGATCTCGTTCCGAGTTTTAACTCGTCATTTGACTTCGAGTCATCGTTTGGCCTCGAATTATTATTCGGCTCCGTTTCGTTGATAACTTTGTTAAAATCATCTTTCGACATGTAGTCGGTATTCGATTTCGAAACGTCATCCGGTCGCATTACGATAGTAACCGTATTGGAATTATCATTCCACCGTATTTCGATAAGTAATCTTGTTGGAATTATCATTCCACATCGTTTCGGTAGTAACACCGTGGATTTGTCATCGAGCCTAGTTTCGCTGGTAACCCTGTTACCGATACCTATACCTCAAGCCTAGTCTTGAACCGATTGTTGAGAAAACTTCTGAAACCTTAACATTCACTCGATGTTGATTTTAACGACGTCATCTGGTCGACGTTGCTTCGCCAACAACTTTTAGTTAAGGTAGTACCTTACGTGTTGTTGATGTCGTACCTTAACCTCTATTTAGGTACCTCTATCGATAATGATCTAACGACTTGTTTTAGTGAAGTTGTTCACCTGGGATTATCCTTAGATATTGTTCCATCGATGTTGACTCTAGCAACATTGGACCCTCAACATTGTTTGTCAACAATAGTCTGCTACGTCACACCACCGGTAATGGTAATACCTACCCTATTCTATCAATATGGTACCTTACACATCATAGATGAGAAATTCTATAGCATACCTACTTAGAGCCGTTGACGTTTACTCGTACGAAGGAAATGATTTGGATATCGATTGGTAGTTGAACTTCTTTTGGAGATTATGATTTTGGGGTTGAACCTCGAAACCTCATGCGTTAAGTGTTAAGTGCACCAATGAGACAATCGGCTGACTGTGGTTAGTAACCCATACTCCCCTTTAGGAGTCGTACTTTCGCCTCTAACCTAGATATCATGCTAAGTCAACCGACCGATTGCTGGAAGCAATCAACACTTTCTAATAGAGACATACTCTAAACTTCCTAGACTTCTCGTCTAGTAGAGATTTCGTACTCAGCAGAAATCTTGAAATCCTAAGGAGAAACCTGAACCACGTTCTCTAGGACAATCACATAATCTTTCTCTCATCCTTCGGGAAGCAACTGCTAACCTTTCGGACCTCTCACCAAACGATAAGCTACACCATAGACGAAACCTTGGAAGTAGATTCCCGCCTTTACCTAAGTGGTTGTTAGTAGCCTTACCAACCTATTCATCTCCCGCGAATTAGTAAAAAGGAAAAGTATGGACGACAATGCTCGTCTCTCCTCATATAGTTATAGCAACACTAGAGAACCCAACTATATTCTTTTAAGGAGGTGAGGTAGTACCCAACCCTCTCCCTCCGGTAAAGTGACTTGCTCCGATAAGCTAGACCTCACCTTTGAACTCTAGCTCCTTACCTTCTTTCCACTATGGCACTTCTATTGGAAAGAGGGAAATTCCCTTGATCCACTTTATCTACCTGAGATTCACCATGTTAGAACACATCTGAATCTTCTTTCTCAACCTTCAACTCCCTTCGATACTCTTTAAGGAAGAAGTGCGATCGAAAAACCTAAGTTATACAAATGGAATTCTTCACATGTAAAGGAAACCGTGTGCTTTAGGAAATGCTGATTTCTATCCTTTCCGGATTATGGCAATCGCCACACACCTATTTTTCATCTATCACTTCCTAGAGCCGTGAAAACCGATCTGGATAAGCTTGCAGCGTATCATCTCCAAACTAATGGCTGAAGTAGAGAAACCATTCGAACCCTAGTAGAACATGTCGCGTGCCTATCAAGTTTGGCAATGGTTAGGATAGACACCTTCCATTGGCCAACTTCTCCTATAACCGTACCTATCACTTTAGTACCTCAAAGGCACCGTAAGAGATCCTCTATGGATGTAAGAATAAGTTCACATTGTTCGGTAGAAATTGAAATACCCAACCTACCAACTCTGAACCTATTTGAGAAGATACCAAGGAAACTGTTTTAAGTTGAGATGGATATGCAGACTGCTCGCAAACCATTGGGAGACACAAACAACGTAAACCTTTTGACTTCCCGGATATGACCTAGGTTGAGCTCAGAGATTCACCATGAAAATGTGTGAAGCGTTTAGTAAACGCGAAAGCTTAGTCCTTGCTATATCAATCTTTTGGAAAATCCTTGCTAGATTAAGACCAGTAGCTCAGAGCCTTAAGCTACCATCGAGGCTCAGTAGAGAGTTCTCAGCAGTTTGTGTGTAATAGGAAGGAATGACTCGCCGATGAGGAAATCGTTATCCCTTTGGAAAATCTTAATCTTTGGGCGTTTAAACTTCGTTGACCTATCGAAACCATAGATGATGAAACCTAGCAACTTTAGTAAAGTTGCCCCTATGTCTTCGAAGTTCATAGAGACTCGTAGTAAGATCCTAGATTCACGTAGGGAACGTGAAGATAAACCCTCGTGCTGTTGCACTCACCCCTTCTAGACTTTAACGGATAATTTGAATTAAATCGCGAGGACGCGATTCCTTTTAAGGAGGTGAGGCTGTGACAGCTCATAAATTCCTCGAAGTGTCGTAATTAGAGAAAGGTCGATTAGAGCGATCGTTTGATTTAATTTGAGATACGAGTCGTGTTATATATCATTTTTATTGGAAAAATTATTTTAAGAGCATCGGCGTAACTCCCGTGTCATGAATCGTTCGTTTACTAGGCTAAACGAGTCCCGAACCTAATACATCTAAAGTTTAGAGAAGTTACATCAATGGTCCTTGCAATAAGTTACACCTTCACCCTTTTAGTTTCTATTGTACAAATTAGGACCCTTGTAGGAGTATATATACCCCAATACTTCCACCCCCCCTTATTTTTACTAATCCTTTTCTCTCTCTTCAAAACACACACACCTCAACACCCTCTCTCTCTTTAGAAATATTATCCGGCCACCCCTTAGGGTTCCGGCGCCGTCACCGAAATCCGACCAACTTCCGGCCACCTCCTACATCAACACCGCCTACCCCATCTTGTAGATCGGGTTATGGTGGTTCTATTTATGCAAATGACGCACCCACAATCCTTTACACTCGCCCTAAATCTAACTTATTAGATTCGGAGGGTTAGGGTTTCTTGGGTAAACGAGTTTCAAAGATCTCTAGAGTGGTTTGGTCATGAGTGGTACTCGTGAAAGACACCACCAACTCTTGTGCACCTCTCTTCTCTCTCGGTAAACCAAACGCACCATAATATTATTGTTATTTTCTTTCCTTTTATTATGTAAAACGTATAATTAACGTGTTTGTGATTCGTGGATAATTAAAACGAGAACAATGCTTGAAAACATTTTTGAAAACGTTCTTGTGAGGTAAAACGAATTAAAAACAGTTTTAGGGTAAATAATCGTGTGGTATATGGGAAACGAAGGTGTGTGTTTGGCTGTTTTTGACGAGTAACTGGATCGGGTCAGACTCGTGTGGGTCTCGTATGAGTCAGGTCTGATGACCTAGTGTCGTGACCATGGGCTCCAAACTTGTTCTCCGTATTAAGCTTTGGATAGTTAGTACCGGATAGTTAGTATCGGGTCAGGATGTGTATGGTGGGCATGACTCATCTTGGGATTTCTTGGTCTCAAGATTGTAAACGTGGTGTTACCTAAACCTTTGTTTTGAGTTTGATCTAAAATTTGCTATTGGTGCCTGATCGGTTAAGGATCCTTGGGGTGTTTGTTTGATTCTTTTAAAGTCGAGTTGACTAAGTCACTAAGTCGAGTCAGTGGACTCGGTCACGAGTCGGGTCGGGTTGTATTGGTACAGCTTAGTGTGGTAAATCTTGATAAAAACAAATTTAAAGGTTGTGAGGATTGGTATTAGAAATACATTTAAACTTATTTTGAGTTCGCTTATCTCCCTAAGTGAAAATGTGTAAACTAATTACCATAAAGTACTTTTGATTAACTATTGTAAGGTTACCAAATTTTTGGGTACATTGGATTTGCGATAGGCTCAACAGCCCATGATAAGGGGTGTATATTAGTTTGTTGTAACTATGTTCATTAGCCTAAATATTTAAGGATGCGTTAATAGTTAACGGGCTCAAGGGCTCAACACATTTTTTTGGTAACGATGAGATATTTGATATAAGTGACGGACTAAAGATATATATATATATATATAAATATTTCGTTATTCGGACATATTTGATTTAATTATTGGACTTGAACGGGTAGTGAGCTAGTTATTATAAAACTGGATAATGATTATTTAGAACTAACTACGTGATTTACAACTAATATCGGATATATATATATATATATATATATATATATATATATATATATATATATATATATATATATATATATATATATATATATATATATATATATATTAGAACTTATAACGTTTAATATGGTTTATACATTTAAAGTAACAATTGACACGCAAATTATATTGGTTATAAGTTGTGCTTTATTAAACGTTTTGAACTAACCAAATATAATATTTTAGACTCGACGCAAGTTTAATATATATTTTGAGGCGCGATAAGGTTAAATATTCTATTTTCACTAATAACGAGACATTTACCTATATAATATCGACAAATACGGTTTTATTTAATAGAAACCCTTATCAACTACGATAATAACTCGTTTTTACTACAATAATAACTTGTGGTTTGGAAATACATGATTAGCTTCTATAACTTGTTGAAAACGATTATTTTGGATAAGTCAACTTATTAAAGTCGTAATGGTTTGGGAATAAACGAATGTGTCATTTATAGTACACTATTTACTATACCTTATATGAAGTACTTTCGTGTAAACTTGTATAATTATGAATAGCGATTGAGAAACCTTTATTAATTGAGCAATAAATGGAAACTTGTCTTTTATTAGTAAACATGTACGTTTGGGAAATTATTGGGTAAATTGCCGAAACTTATCAATTAACCTATTTATGCATCATAAATAGATGTCGTCATTTCCTAGTCTTTGACTAGCTTGAGTATTGTCTGTATTTCTTGGCTTGGTCGACGTCTTGTCTTTTTGGCGTGCGTTCTAGTAGTATGTCTCGACTATGTCGATGTCTTTTCCTCTTTCGCGTGAGTTATGAGTCGCATCTATGTTTCTTACCACCACACGAAACGTTAAAACTAAACTTTTGAGATAACAATTATAAGCTTTTGGGAACAATAACGTACTTTTGAAGATAACGACATGAATGATCCACGAAAACTACAACACATTTCTTTGATTGATTTCTTTATCGTATGAGCCGTATTTTAAGATTATCGTATACGCATTAGGTTGCGTCGCTTCTATTCTGTCGTACTTGTCGTACGTTCTGTTGGATGCCGTGATGATTAACTTTAGATGCCAGTCGTGTCAATAGTGAATAGTGCATTGATGTGGCTAAGGTGAGTTTCATAGCCCCTCTTTTCCAATGTTTTCATAACTATTTTGGGGGAGAATACATTTTTCTTTTAACGAACCGTAACGGGATACGTGAATATGATTTGTAAATGATTGATGTTTGGTATATTGATATGGTGATTGAACGTTTTACGTGTTTATGAGAATGCAAGCTATTTCTTGGACCTGCCACTACTCTTTTGAATTGCTAATGTGTTGACTAGGAAAGGCTAGACGTGCGACAGTTGTTGACTTAGACTAGGGTAGCATTCCTATGCGATAACGTGATGCCTAGCTAAGTGTAACCGACTTAGACTAGGGTTGCATTCCTATGCTATAACGTGATGCCTAGCTAAGTGTAACCGACCTAGACCAGGGTAGCATTGCTCTAAGCTTTGCTATAACGTGGTGCCTGGCTAGAGTCGCTGGGGGCCCCGTTGAGATCTCGGCTGTGTTGTTGATTATAGATTGGATTGATTATTGATTGGATTGATTGTTGGTTGGAACGCCAGATATTATCTATCCGCCTTTAGTCGATATGGCAATTAAACCTTATCAGGTCCACTACTACATTTTGTAACTAAATTCTATGAACTCACCAGCGTAGTTTGACCTTTTAGCATGTGTTCTCAGGTTTAAGGCGATAGCTCACTATTGGAAGACGCTTGGCAAGGGGCATGGTCATAGGAAACTCTGATGAATGAACGGGACCACTTTAATTATCTTTTGGGCCTATTTCCGCACTACTTTCATTAATGTAAACTTATAGTTTTCAATTAATGAATCTTATTTAAATAAATGGAATAAAAACCATTCTTTGTACCTTATGTTGTGATACCAAGATTGTAGCACCCAATGGCTCGTATGCTTCCGCTAGACCGTGTTTTCGGGGTGTTACATATATCTAAAGGCGAACCTCACATTTTAGGGGTGGAATTTGAATGGTAAGGGTTTTTGTGCTAGTCATATAACTCCTATCCATGAGATGCTTTATTAAGACTAAAGTTTTGCTCATAAATGTCATATAAAATTAAAAATTTGGTGCTAAAATTACCCTAACAAGTATTTTTTTTAGCTTATTGCACTATTACTTGTCTCAAGCGAGCAAATAGTTTCTAAGGTATCCCTTTTTTTCCTCCCTACAATTAAACTGAAAATTGTCCCCTATGTTCCCTAAAAGTATCAAGGTTATGATAATAGAATGTAAATAAAAGAGAAAGAAACTAGTACTCCCCTGATTAGCTCGGTATGGTCGATGTAGAATCAAGGTTAAATCCTATTCCAAGAAGAATAAGTCAATCATAAGTGTTGCTTTCATTGTGTACTCACATCTTCTTGTCCAATATAATCTGTAAATTCTAAGAAAACGAACACGAAACCTCGCGTAAAATCGGCGGTAAACTATGTATAATACAAATCTAAACTAGAAAGCGAGTAAGATATACTGCTTGCAAAATAGATGTTTGGAGGTTCCTGGAAATTTTTAGAAATTCAGTTTCGACAGAAAAACGAAATCTGGAAAACTGTTTGCTACAGTCCCTGACGCCGTCAGGTTGTAAATCCTGACGCCGTCGGGATTGACCTGACAGAATTTTAAACTTTGTTTACTGGAAAATTTCTAGAAAATTTTACTTCTTAAGAACCTGGAAATTACTGTTAAACAACCATTGTGACTCGATACAAGAATTTGACTCAAACAAACACATAAATATATACTCATCATGTATTGTTAATTTCATGTTCAATTTTTGTTCTATTAAGCATATGTGATCTTTCCTACACTTATATTTTTGCAAAATACCTTTATATGTGATTAAGACAAGGTTAAAAAAATAAAGTATTTTCATAATAGTATTTGAAACATGAAAATTAAACAATAATGAGGAGGCTTATATGACACACAAACAAATAAAACAAATAATCAAAAAATAACTATGAGTTACCTCCCAAGAAGCGCTTTTCTTTATTTACGAGTCTTGTAGCTAGACTCAAAATCATGGCCTATTACGTGACTCCATCCTTCCTCGCGTTCTCAACACTATCCTCAATCTTGGTTTTATATTCCGGCCTTAATTCTAGACACTCCTTATTTTTCCCGAATATCTTTCTCATCACATAATCAACACCTCTCTTTTTATCTTCCTCATTCCTATAGTATACTGATGGCTTGAGTTCCTTTTCTAAGTTTGGAATTAGTCGGTATTGCTCAATCTTATATGGCATTTGATAGGCAATATATTTAGTAGTACGTTATTTCGTCTTCTTTATTGCAGGATTGGAGAAGTCAAGTAAGATGTATTTCTATGCTGAGCGTAACCCCAAGACCTACATTTCTTTCAGGAACACCAGTTTTGCAGATCCTCAAAATTAATTTTTGCGATTTTGATAAATACCAAGTTTTCATCGAATGTGAATGTCGTTTTTATTTTTGTTAATTATAAATACCAGTTTGTATACATTATCAATGGTATAAAATTTAGCAATATGTGTGATACATTTGCAGATGCAACTTATAGTAGGAATATTAGGATACTTGTTTGAATATGATTAGTTTTGCTGTTAAAAAAGATAGAAATTTGATCTTATAGCAAGCGATCTTAAAACTGATGATTTGACCCCTAAATAATCATAATATCTGCTACTTGAAAATATACAGTGAATAATAGATCATAGATCATCACTTTCAAATTGCAATTCTGATGGATCTAAACACACACCTTGTGTTAGTGATACTTTGATTTATATTAATAAGTACGCGGAATATACTTAGTAATACTCAGAATATGGATTTTATGATGTATTGTAAGTGAGAACAATGTAACACAAAGCTTCAATATTATTATGAATAATATGAGTGATCTTGCTTATCACTAGGGTTACACCTTGAAGCATACGTACCAAGAACAATGACCTAGAATCTCCTTTTATAGCACAAGGAGTCTTATACAAGATAAGTATAATGCTAACTATATAGAATATACACAAGATCTTTTCTATACTTATCTATATACAATTACATAACGATTATCCTAATAGCAGTGGTAATAATATGTACTAGCAGTGGTAATGTGTTTCCACTGCTAGTGTATTCTTCAGAAGTGTCTTCCACAAGCCTATCAGTGGTAACTGTTAATATTATTCCCAACAATCCTCCCCTAAACTTATGATTTCTCTTCAAATCAATAAGTTTCTTCAATCTTCATCTTGTGCAAGGATTTGGGAATTCTTCCAAACACTTCACTTTCTTTTTAAATCTTGAATAGCTCTTGAACATTGATATTGAAGCCTATGTAACAAAGCTCTGACCTTCTCAGTATCTTCATAAACTCTTATTGTTGTAGACAACATCACAGTGAGAGTTCCAGCTCTGAGTGGGTATTCTTTCTCAAAGAAACATAAATGCATCCACTCCAGTATTTGTAGAAACATGATGGACTTCACATGAATCATAGTAAGTCCATGTAGTACCAACACATTGAGCTTCAAACTTCCAGAAAGTATCATTAGCATCTGGTTCATAGAGCCTTCTTAGATCAACCCATAACTGCATTTCCTTCATATCTTTAAGCTTGTCAGCATCAAACCTTTCTTGAACTAACCTCCACAGTGTATCCAGATCATGTCTGTCACATGCTTTGATAAGCTCTTCAAACAGAATGAATGATGAAGTTTCACCACCTAGCCTTGTAATCTTCCATGTTGGAGCAAAATTGCTATTTGTGTAAACTTCCCAATCAACAATAGGATGTCTGACTTGCAATGGGTCAGGATAAAAATCTTCTTCTTCAATCAGGATAATACCAGTTAGCTATTCTTCAGTGAATTTCTCAGTTTGAACTTCTTGTTCTTCAGCAAACTTTGTTCTCTTGTGTGTCTGAGGTTTACTCTCTGTGGCTTTTCTCTTCAGATGAGGATATCTTCTCTCTTCTTCTTCAGAGTTCATAGGAATAAAGTCTTGATCTTGCCTTTTAACTTTGTAGTAGATACCTTCAACCTTATCATCAGCCATCCCTTTGAACTGATGCTTTTTCCAGCCACCAACACTACAACAATAAGCTTTCATCATTGAGATAACTTGTGCCTTGGTTGGTTGTCTTGGTTTCTTTTGACCCTTTCTGACTGAACCAATTGCATCTTGAAGTGCTTGGCTATTCTTCATTTGAATGAAATCCTTCAACTGTGCAGTTCTTTGTTCTTCAGTTAAGGATTTATCTGCAACAAGGTCAATTGCCTTCTTCTTGACTACTGGATCATTAGCAATCAAGAAATCAATTTCTTGTTCTGTAGGTACATAAGTAAACTCTGGAGTCTTTTCTCTAAAAATTGTAGGTGGAACAGTAGAAACTGGATTTACATCCATTGGATCAGTGGTTTCCATCCTGTCCAGCCTTTTAGCCTCCATGAAGTCTGCAATCTCTATCTTATCCAGCCTTTTCTTATTTGCAACTTGTTATTCAGTAATATTTCTAGCAACCTCTGCATCATAAGCAATTTGAGCTTGTTCTTTCTTTGAAACCTTCCTTCTTAGTTGCTCTTTACTCTGCACAACTGCTTTACCTTTCTCCTTTTTCTTCTTTTCGATTTCTTCTTCTGCAGTGGTAAAAGTTTGACCAGCAGTGGTAACTTGCTCTGTAGTGGGAATGGTATCAGTGGTTGCAGAACTTAAAATTTCTTGCTCGTTCTGTTGAGGAACTTCTTGAGTATCAGCTTCCTCAGTAACTCCAAAATTAAAATCACCTTCATCTCCAAAGTCAATCTTCCTCCCCTTAGTTTCAACATTTGTTTTCCTCCCCTGTTTGGGAGAATTCCCAAAATCTTCACTGAAGCCCTCTGAGTCACCATCATGAGGTAAGGATGGAGATGATATCACAATCTTTGCAGGTCTCTTTTTCTGTTTCAACCCCTGCAATTCTTTCTTCAAATTCTAAATCTCTGCTTTCAATTGAGTAACATCCTTGGCATGTTGCTCCTTTACTTGTGCCAAGTCCTTCTCGAGAGATTCAACCTGCTTAGTTAGTTTGGTACAAAGTTCCATCAATTCCATAGGTTGCCCACTTCCCTCAACACTTCCAACTGTGTGACCTGTTGGGAGAGGTGAATCATAGGGCATTGGCTCAGACTTACTCCTAGTTGGACTAGGTGGAAGTTCGAACCACCACTACTTGTTCCCAAAACAAAAGGATCAGGGACATGCTGTGTTGTGATGAGAGGAGTTGGTCGCTTTTGCCTCCTCTCATAAGTGTGAGTAACTGGTGGAGTGTAGATAATGTTTGGAACTGTGAGTGTGGGGGTGGTTTGAGATACAACCGATTGTTGCATCTTCACCCTGTACCTGTGAAATCTTTGCAAGCATTTGAGGAAAAAGTGATTTAACAACCCTATTGCCATCCTTATTCATGTTTAGAAAAACTTTAGGCTTAAGGCAACGGATTTTATAAACTCTTGTATGGGGTTTCAGTTGAAATTCATTTAACACTGCTTGCACAAACCTTGGATACATCAAAATTTTTGTTGAACTATTTACATTGCCTTGCATACTTGTAAAAATATATTTAGACCAATTAAAAATCTTATCAGTGGCTAGACAAACCAAATGGTAAGCCATTGTTGAACTGAATTGTTCATAAGAAGTTTTCTTAGGACTTAGACAATGTAAAAGAGTAT
Organism: Chrysanthemum makinoi; assembly: GCA_910596185.1. Classification (NCBI taxonomy): domain Eukaryota; kingdom Viridiplantae; phylum Streptophyta; class Magnoliopsida; order Asterales; family Asteraceae; genus Chrysanthemum; species Chrysanthemum makinoi. The sequence continues at coordinate 205,846,549 of OU343219.1, read as the reverse complement.
GTATTAAAAATCTCAAATGAGGATAGAAACCACTCTTTTTGAAAGTAGCCTTTTTGTCAGTGGTATCATACCCCATGGATGAAAGCTGTTCATGAATTTCTGGCATAGGTAATGTGATGATACCATTGAGATCATCCAATTGGAGAATTCTCCTCAAGGATGCCTCAGTAACATCAATAGTTACCTCATCCACTGTGGCTCTAAGAGCATCCACTGTTTTATGTGTATCTCTATTTTCAATGGTTATGGACTGAACAGAGTTCCAAAACTACTTGATTTGAGAGATATAGATTGTGGGATTAAGAAGTAAAGCATACCTTATATGGGTAGTGTTTAGAAAATCCACAATCTGATGAAAAACAGGGCCACTCTTGTCGTTTAACTTTTCCAAATAGGCCACTTGGTTGTGCTCATCTGCAAAAGTGATAGGTGCCATAGTATCTTTTGATGAAAAATATGTTGTGTTAGTATGAATTGTATGAATAACTTTCCAATTGAGAGAAAAGATATAAACTGTTAGGGTTATAGAGTTTTGCGCAAGAAAAATTATCTAAGAAAAAGATTTATCTTAAGAGGATAAATTGCAATTTGGAAAGTAGATAATCTTCTAAAAATTTTACCCTATATATATATGGAAAGCAATTTCTCTCAACGGCTAGTAAAAAATTTGTTACTGACACAACAGTTGTAACGGCTAGATCAACAGTGCTAAAAATAACACTGTCAGTGGAAACTGTGAACTAGCAGTGGTAATTTTTCACAAATATTTTCAAGAGCAGTGGTAAGTGTAACATATTGGATTTCACAAACACACAAACAATCACAAATATGGGCGATTATATGATTTTAGAGAGAGAGAAAGTGGGATATTCTAGTAAGAGAAACACATAGAAGGTTAGATTCCAAATGAACATCCAACCCTCTCCCTTGTGGGGAGAGGGCTATTTATACAAAGAAGCACGCCCTCCTTCGGGCTGTGGATCAGGCATACAGTGGGTAAAGACCCCGTCCTTCCTCCACGGTGTTGCACTAGACTAAACTACGCTAATAACTAACTAACAAATAACGTAATAAATGATATGTCTATGAGCTAACTTAAGCTAGATAATATTTGGGGTGACCGATGCTTTACAATAGAATTTCCAATTCCTAACAATCTCCCCCTAAGGGAGGTCACCCCATGATTTACAATTTAGCATCCTAGCATTCCAATTAATCTTTAGTCTTGAGATCGTAGACTTCGCTTCATCAAAATAATCAATCTTTGTGCTTTCATGGTGATATTATCATAATCCAACTATAATGTACATTTAGTGGAGGTTATAGAGCTGATCCACATTATGATGACCTTTGAGCTTTATATGAGATCATCAACCACAGTTGATCTCAAAGATCACTCATTGTTGTGTTGCCCGCATATGATGTTGTGACAGTTGGACCGACATGCTCACATTCTGGATCATGAAATCTTTTCATCAGAGTTGCGGAAGCTTTAGTTGATTCATGATATTTGCAGCAGCATAGCAGAAGCATGGAGTGAAAATATCAGAGTCGTTGATGCACTTATCATGATTTCTTTAGAAATGAATGTGATGAGTGAGCATGTGGCTATGAATTGACCTCTCTATTCTGATCAGCTGCAAACGTCGGACGTACCTGCATAGAACAGTTAGCAATAAAGCGCAAGAAAGTGTCTTTGATCACTTTCGTTGAATTGAGGTACACGGCCCACGGTTCCCCGTTGATCAGGATAAGTACGCCTGTGATCGTATAATTCAAGAATCTCCTTGACAGGGTTCCGCGTGTTCTAGTGTTCTCAAACCGAACGTCTCAAAGAAGACAACACGGAGTGAGTGAACCAGCGAATTTGAGATTCACCGATTGATGAAAAGAGATTTGAAAAACAATCGAGTCTTGCTTAATAAAGTGCTTTTGCAATACAACGAGGGTTTTTGAGAAAAATCAATTATCAATCATAAACACCATTTATATTTGAAATATTAGCACACAGTCGATGTGCTACAGAAAAGAATTTTTTAAGCACAACGACCGGTTTTTCATAAAAAAGGTATCCGTCAATCCATAACCTGAACCAGGATTGATTCATAAGTTTGAATCGCCCCATTGTTTCTGTTCAGTTGTCACATGGTTGATCTATTGGATAGATCTTACATGCCACCTACCAAGAACTTGTTTGATGTTTGCTCTAGAAGGCTTTCCATCTTCATTGTGAATATGATTGCATATCACTCAGATGTTCTGGCAATACCACAAGGATAATGCATAGGACTCATAAGATATAATCTCTCTTTCCACATTGTGTGAAACAGAGAGTGTCTTCATTGACAGTGTCCTAAAGAGATTTATTTGATGATCTCGTGGCTCTAGATTCAATAGTGCACATTTGGTTTCCTATATCGGAGACTAGGGAGAGGGTCTCCTTTTTCAATATCAACAATCTCTAAGAGAAAGTCGATAGATTATGTGGGTTCCCCGTGAGAATGAAACAAGCCCTTTTAAGAGGAGCTTGAGTAGCTTGGGAAGTTTAGTGAAGTACGTCACTGGGTCCATGACGTCTTGTCTTCAATACCAGTGTTACCTTAGTAACCACCAGTAGCATATGTATTGAACCCGGTTTCTGCCCTAAGGTTGAATTATTGGAGGGCTATTTCTTTTCACCCTTTTCTCGTTTCATTTCTTTTTCATTCTTCAACCCCTTCAGTGCTTACCGAGACTTCATAACTAGAACCTTGTTGGGTTTATTCTAGTACTAGCTCTGTCTTAGTCCGAACTCTTCCCATATCTCACTTTTCTCCTTTTTTTCATCATACCTAAGGACTTCTACACTATCTAGTGGATTGTCCCTGGGTAGATCCCTCTGGTTCTGGCAGGATCGTGGGAACAAATACCTGACCTAACCATCCTTATAACACCATGCATAAAGTAAATTGGTCGGTCTTTTGGTATAGTTCTTTCCTTCTTGAAACCAATTGAAAAATCATTTGGAAAATCAATCAAGGTACTCGTGATACGAGATCAAAGCATTTTGTACCTTAATAGTTTTGATCATTTAGAAATGCTCCCCCTCAACATGTGCATATGATTTGTAAATTGTTTAGCACATGGAGGCAAGAGTTCTTTGAAATAATTTCTTGATCACAATTTCCTTCAAAAAAGCCATTTGATTTTCTTGGTAAATTCTCCCCCTCAATATGTGCATAGGATATTTGAAATCATTTTATCACATAGAGGAAAGAGTTCTTTTGAAGTACATCCACGATCACAAAATCTATTAAGAAACCATTTAGAAAATCAATCAAGGTACTTATGTTAAAACATAGAAATCATTGTACCTTGAAAATTTATATTTGTTTTGAAATGCTCCCCCTTAATATGTGCTTCGAGATTCGAAAGCGTTTAGCACATATGGGAGAGCAGTATGCACACTTGAATAAAAAATGGTCACCTTTTATCATCTTTCATATTTATATCACATTTTCTCCCCCGATCAAAAATTTCAAATCCTTTGAGATTTTGGATCTCAAGTGATTTAAATATGTGTGAAACAAAACTTTGTTGGAGAAAAATGTGTCCGGTTTTATATGATCTGAAGTGGACTACACTGAAGTTCCCTTTTTAGATAAAAGGGAAACCACAATACATAACCTATCACTACTACATACATTATAGTTGTTCATAGTACATACACCAAATTTTACATATCAAAAATACAAAACAGAAGCTACTTCCGGAAGATGTCTTCATTCAGTTCTTTGAAGCAGCTTGTAGTGACCTTCACGAAGTCTACCACCCACAAAACTTTCAAGGCTGTGATAAATCATTCTAGTCTTTAATCTTCGTCCGATTGTAGAAATGAAATCTTCACACATCTTCAAGTCCTTTTCAGACCAGAATCTAGTTTTGTTCCACGGCTTCATGTCAATTTTGATTTCCTTCACTCTTGAGTTCAATTCTTGTTCAACCATCCTGAGTGTACCATCACTGAACTTATATAGCTCGCATAGCCTCATTAGCATTCTTGTCCCGTATCTGTCGGTAAAGATGATGGCTCTAGGAGTGTCAATCACTTTATATTCGTGGTGAAATTCAAGTCCCGAGGCTTCCCATTGAGGTCTTGTTAGGTTGACGCAGGTCTGATAGCTTTCCATTCCTAGCTGAAAATCCTCAACTCTTTTTCGAATGACCAAGTCTCTGATCCAGAGATTGACAGCAGCAGAGAGAGCTTTCTTCTCACGAACAGGTAGGTGATCAAGGTGTCCTTGAAGGTTTAGAAGATAGAGATCTTCAAATTCATTTGGCAGCAGATGTTTGAAGTCGTTTTCTTCTATCACGTGATCTTTCAAGTCTGCTCTTCGAAGAACAATATTCTTCAAATAATCATAACCATATATTGGGAAGATTTCTATACTTACAACACTTAGAATCCGCAGCTTAGATCAAACAGCTTTGCGTCTTTTATCAGCTCCATGTCTTTCAATGTAGAATTTCTTTTTCTTGAACCACCAATGAGAAACGCCATATGAAGCCTCGATGTCATACACATGTTCTTTGTCAGTCCAGAATTGATCAGGTACCATCTGCTCAAGACCCAGATCTGAGTAGGTAGCAGCTTTCATCTTTGAAATCGATAAAGTCTGGTCTTCTTCGATGTACGAGCACATAGATAGTCTAGGTCATGGTTGAAGAAGAACTCGGACTGAATGGTCATTTGTCCAGGTTCACCACCGAGAGGAAGAGGCTTGTTCACATTGAAACGGCTGATATGCTCGCTGACTTGATCACTCAAAGATCTTATGACATTCTTCCATCCGTATTGAAGCTGATTGGCATCTGAGTGAAAGACTTTGACTATTTCAAATGCTGGTCCTTCAAGATCCTTTGGAGTGATGGACGAGATTCCCTTATGTTCACAAAACCACTTCATAAAGCTGCCCATATCTCCTGTGATATGAAGAAGAGAGTCTTCACCGGGCTTCATAGTTGGTAGTGATTGTTGAAGCCCGCTTGTTGTCGAATCATCGTGTCGACTCGGGATGAACCATGAAGGTTCTGGAGTTTGAGGTCTCTCTTCGGTGAGCCAGCTTTGAGTCATGTCTTTAGAAGGTGCAACTTTAGTGGTTTTAGAGCGTTCACCCGAAACATATGCATCAAACCAATCATCTTCAGATGGCTTGGGGATATGTTTTGTGGATGTATCATCGTCATTAGATTCTGACTCTGCCGTGACATAAGACTCTTCGTGTAACACCTGGTCTTCTGGAATAGTAGAGAATGTGGGTGTGAACCTTGAATCAATGGTGGTCCAAGCTGCAGACTTCTTCTGAGTACCCTGATCACCGGATGAGCTGGATTGATTTGTCAGTTTTGGAGGAGATGTTGGTGGTTGGGGTGAAGGTGTAGTGGTTGTGCCAAAATATCCACCAGCACCAGAAGTTCCAGCTCCTCCAGTTGGAGGCGAGGGAGGAGGAGGTTTAGGACCTTTACGCAACGTCTCCAGCACCACAGTCCTCCTTTTCTTCTTAGCCTTTATTTCTCCAATGTCCTCTAAAAACTGTAGATGATTATCGTGCTTAATCGATTCTTTGAGAGCCTCGAATAACTTCTTATGAACCTCATGCTTATGCTCGTTAGCTTCATACATCTTGTCTGAAAGGACAACTCTCATATCTGAAATGGGTAGGTCTTTAAACCGTTAAAGCAGAGGAGCTTGCATTTCCCATTCTACAAAGATCCTTAACTTCACCTTCAATGGCGTCTGCTACCCCTTCATCGAAGTTAAGATGTTCCAGCCTGTAGACACGATCCTCGAGGACATCGACATATTTAGGCAGTTGTCTTTTAAGAGCTTCAATTCTTTTCACTGCTTTGTCGAGCAATTGATCAGATGTTAGTATTTGAGGTGGTGAAGCCGGTGGAGTGTCCGTGTCAGTCACTGTAACCACTGGTTCAAGTGATAGATCTTTAGCCGGATCAGGTGGTGGATGTTCGGTTGTAAGAGTAGGTGTAGACATCGGTGGGATGGTAGATGTGTCTTGCTGGATGCTGACCGTGTACATTGACTCAGCTTCCTCTTTCTCATCATTAGGCTTATGAGTCTCGGTGTCTGAAGGTTTGTCATTTAAGAATTGATCACCGAAAGAGAAGTCTGTATCTAGGTTCTTCAATGAGGATAGAGAACCAGTAGACATGTTCGGTTCTTCCATGTGCTTGTGTTCATCAGATCTTGACTCAAGGTTCTCTTGTGAGTCTTTCAGCAATTCTTCTTCATCATTCTTATCTAATTTGGTATCACTTGATGCAAGTGTATCTTCCTGTGTTTCGGATACCTCCTTTTCAGTTCTAGTTGGTTCCTGAGCTGAAGATGATTCAATGATTCTTTTCTTCAGCTCAAATTGGGTGGTAGTTCTTGATGGTGAAGAAGAGATGGTCAGAAGCATGTGAGCAGCTTGTTCAGCATCTACACCAACAATCCCTTTCCCTTTGTCTTGTGTGATTGAAGTTGTTTGGCGTGGTACTGGCTCAGGTTCTCTTAACACAACTCCTCCCACTGGTGGTCTCATGTTCTGGCTTTCAAGGCTTTGTTTAATTCCCAGTTGTAATGCAACCTTATTGTTAATACAAATAAGCCGTAAAAACGTTTATTTATATTTTACGATCTTCTAATGTTTTGTCGATAACAAACGTAAAATCATTTTAACGAAACAAATAAAATACGTAAATAGTTTGAGTTAATAGTTCCCTAACACATTTATGTTTTCACATAAAACACTAAAACAAGTATAAGTGATTTTATGATTTAGATACATATGTACAACAACTAGTGTTTACATATTGGGTTAGCATATACTTAAAATAAGTATATTAAAATGGGTAAAAACAAGTATATACTAAATGGGTAAAAACTAGCAAATGGTATTGACCCATAACCCATGGTTTTATATATACCACTTAACCAAGTTCATTGTATCTAGAAAGAAAACCATGGATCAACCCATAACCCATGACCCATGACCCATGACCCATAACCAAAAATACCCATGAGCAAAGAGGAGCGTTCCACGGATCCCTAGCTTTGTGCTAGCCGGATCCTAAGTGGAAGGGATCCGTGGGATCCGGGGAACAGTAGAGAATTTTCTCTATAAATAGAGAGCCATTTCTTCCTTTTGATTTATCACTTTACACATATACTTCCCCAAGTATTCTAACCCTCTAACCTCAGATCTAAGTGATCTATGTAGATTGTCTTTTTGTTTTTGTGTGATCTTCTTGGTTCTCTTAAAGGCGAGATCACCACTTCTTGAAGACGTGCAAGCTCAAGTCCATGAGTTGCCATGCTTCGTCATCATCAAGACAACTAAGGTTCTCTTGTTGATAGTTCTTCCTTTCTCCATAGATGTTGGGTTGAAGGCATTAGTGAAGAATTACGAAAGTGTCAAGATGAAAGCATTAGTGAAAGGTGCTCATCATTCGTGTCAAAGCATTAGTGAAGAATGCTAAAGGTGTTAAGACGAAGGCATTAGTGAAGGGAGCCAAGCGTTGTGTCAAAGGCATTAGTGAAGGATGCCGAAGAATCAAATCAAGTCACATTTGGGAAGAATGTCTAGGTCGTATAATCGATGAGGTGCATCGTTATACATATAAGTATTTATTTATTTCCAAGGATGGTGATATCCTTGATGATGGTGTAACAAGGAGTTGATCTCCTTGATATTAGGTGTTGTGTTGAGAAGGGTAGTAGTTCCTCCATAGTAATGGAACTAGGTGCTTAGCCTAGTACCTAATAAAGGGTAGGCGACGTTGTGATAGGATTAGTTCTCCTTGGTGTGAAAGAACTCGGTGGTTAGCCTAGCACCGTATAAAGGGTAGGCGATGTTGTGTTAGGTGTGGTTCGCCTTGGTGTGAAAGAACTCGGTATTTAGCTTTGTACCGGAAAAAGGTTAAGCGACGTTGTGAAGGCTTCTCCGCCATAAGGAGATTGGTGTAGTGCTTACGAACTCTCGAGTAGGTAAAATAACTTGTAAATAACTTGTAGCCGAACCACTATAAATAACTTGTGTCGTGGTGATGTGCTTCTTACTCTTTATCTTTCATTATACGTTTATATATCTATCTATCAACGTCCAACATAAACAACCAAATAAGATTGACATAAGTCGATCTAAATAATTAAAAGGAAGTTTTTTAATTGGTAAAAATATTCAACCCCCCCCCCTTCTAGTTTTCCACAATTGGCAGCAGAGCTTCGTTACCAAGTTTCTTAAAGTATGTTGTACTTTAAAGACTTGATACGATCCGTGTATGTTTGAAAACTACAAAGAAGGATTTTTTTTAAAGTCATATTTTCTTTTAAATCATTTTGTTGGACATTGATAGATGATTCTAACAACTTTTGTTCTCAAGAAATCTTCATGCTAGAATCTCTCCAAAATCTTCATTCAAAGAATAATGAAGTCAACATTCAAGGAAGGATCTAAAAAGTAATCACAACTTATGTACACCAAGTACAAAGGATTACTTTAAAAGCTCATGAAGTATTTTTTGGTATTATGCCAAACCAAGAAGCGTAGAGGTATGGCTTACTTTTCATTAGATAGGTTACATGAGTTCAATTTATTTCATAAGTTCTCTTTATTTATTAATCACTAGCATCGTTAGAAGTCTCTCTCATCACTTTTCCATCTTTTTCATCATCCGGAATGGTATTCCTTTTGATTCGTCAAACTAACGCCGTCATCACATATGAACCCTTGATATGGGATTAATCAAAAGCCGTCATCCAAAAACAATCCTCATCTAATATCTCCGAACTATTTTTTAGTAAGCTAATTTATAAGCCTACTACAAAAATAATGCCAAACAACTCTTTTTCTATCCACAGTAGCCGGATCCCTCTAGTTGTACTAGCCGGATCCCAAATACAAAGGATCCGTGGGAACCGTGGAACAGAACTCAGCTATACGCTTTCAAAAATCACCACCTGATCTTTTTCCTCTATTCACATAACACAAAAAATCTCTGAATTCATCCTCATTGGCTTCCATACTCTCAAGTAATCCTTCCTAGAACACCATTGTAAGTAATTACATTAACTTGTTCTAATTTTCATTCATCCTCATCCTAGGGTTTATGGTTTCTTAATTTCTAATCAATTAATTTAATTAGGGTTCTTCAAATTAATCATGTAAAGGGGCTTTTAACAAAATCACATTGTGTTCACAACATTGTTAATACAAATCAAAACCATAAACCCATCTCAACTAATTTTACCTAATTGGAAAATTTGTATTTTTAGGACCAATCATGCCTAAAGCCACTCAACAAGATCATCATGACACCGTTCATTACCTTACTCATTACTATCGTAAAAAGGGATTGACCAAAACCGATCGTAAAATATTCAAAAGCCTTGTAAAATGACTTATCCACGAAGGTCGTGTAGTCAAGGAATGTTTCCTTGAAGATACCAACATTTCTCAATTTTTCTCGACAATCAACTTTGATTGTCTCCTTGACATAGATGAACAAATTTGTCCGGTCTTCATTTTTGAATTTTACAAAAGCTTTAGGATCATTAGAAACACCAACGATAGCATCTCAATCGCCTTCATCATCAACAAACAAAACTTTATTCTTCCTCTCAACACCTTTGCTCAAATTCTTCGCATCCCTTGTGAAGGAATTTGTATGTACTCTCAAGATTGGGCAATTAACGCTCAAAACCTTGCACTTGATCCTAAGCCTCTCTATAACACTCCTCTCGACAATCCCAAAACCATTAGAGATACTATCTTCAAATTTAGGACCGACCAATCTCGTTACAACCGTAACAAAAAGCTCATTCACCGTGATCCCTTTAAAATGAAACTTTTCAAAATGCATCCCATGTTTAGAAAATGGGAAGAAATCCTTAGGGAAAATGTCATTAGTCTAGTTGGAAACAAAGATCATCCAAATGCATGTCTTGTGCAAATGATCTATTGTCTTAACCACCAAAGGCCATTTAATCTTGCCTATTACATGGTAAGGAGAATGGCTGGGGTATTCAAAGCTTCCAACATGGTACTTCCGTATGGTATGCTCCTAACACGACTTTGTAAGTATGTTGGTGCATTACAACCATCTCCTATTAACGATGATCATTACCTTTCCGATCACGTCATGGTACCTCTTACCAAACAACCCCCTAAACGGTTCATGGTTAATGGAGAGAAACCTGAAGCTCTCTCGGACTCCTCGGCCGGTGAAGAAGAAGAAGATGAAGAAGATGTCGACCCCGTAGCCAACATCAAATTGGAAATCCTTGAATACCACAAACAACTTCCAACCATTCCAAACGAGACCGCGGAATTTAAACAATTGAGGGGCATGATTCAAAACCTCGCTTACAACCTCACTAAGCCGTCAAAAAGGAAAAGAAAGGATTGACGAAAAAGACAATAGGAATATGCTTATCTTATGTTTGGATGATTACGTTTTAGCACTTTTGGCTTATGGTAAGTTGGATATTGTTACTTTATCATGCTTTTATAAGTAGTGTTTGTGTGATAACATGCTTGTTTCTATTGCTTTATTTTAGATTTATTAGTGTGCAAAATCTGCACATCATTTCTGTGTCGATTCTGATCTGCAGATGCCGGATCCCTAGGATTAGCCTAGCCGGATCCCTCCATTGAGGGAATCGTGGGATCCGTGACATCAGAACAGCAATACATCATTTCTTGCATCAAGATAACTTTCTGGATAACATCTCATTAGCTAAGCATATGATTTTAGAATCCAACTAGAACAACTTCAAGGATAAGAAAGGCTTAGACTCACTAAAGGATTACTTAAAATCTTAGTCAAAATGCCTCTTGATTTATCAACACATCAAAACTCACCATATTTCCGCTTCAATACTCACAAACTATTTCTTATCTTTTAAAATACTTAAGTGGATAAATTAAACAATTTTAGGAATTTGTTTCTAATCATTTTATCTCAAAGTGAGACAAAAACTAGTTTTTTAATTCTTGTGATTTTTAAGAATTTTTCTAATTTCACCTAAAGCTTAAATCTGATCACTATGATCATTTATTATGACTTGACACCACCAAAACTCTTAGTGTTATTCTTGGACATCTATTGGTAGTCATCTTGTCCCATCTCCTTTCCATAAGAAGCAATCATTTGCTATAACACTTATCACCCTTGATCATTCAAGTACCCTCTCATCTTAAAACACTTAGGAGAACTGAAACACTCAAAATGAGATAGGCTCTAGCTCCTAGAAACCTCATTTCAAACCTGTCATAACTGCTGAGAGCCGGATCCCTAGGATTAGCCTAGCCGGATCCCTCCAAGGAGGGAACCATGCGATCCGGGTGACAGTTTATGTCAAATATTGCTAAAACAATCATTTCAACTCATCTTCCTAACTCAAACACTCCATCTCATCTTAAATGAGTTCCTAGATCAGTGAAACTCTGAACCTCAACCTTGTGCATGTTAATCATCACATTTCCAAGAACATTAGTGGGTTAAGTCTTAAATGCAATTGCCAAGTTCTTCCCTTTATAAGCCATGTTGCTAAGAACACTTTAGTCATCAAACACAAACAAAATTATCAGCAATTGCAACCATCTCCCTTAGTCATTTCATCATGAGAAAGGCTCCTAGTGCTAACTCATCCACTCAAGAACCACCTAAGTAACTTGCTAGAATCATACACGAAGTTTCCTCAACCGAATCATCTCCGGTTAAGTCCACCAATGCTAGGATTTCCCCTACACCAAGGAAACCAATCAAACTAATCCCCAAGAAGAGTATTCCCACTAGGATTTCATCACCAAACTCTACTATACCAAACATACCCTCCACAACTCAACCAACATCATTAGTGCCTAAAGCCACCTCACAATCATCTCCACATTCTCACAATGTAGAAGATTTACCTTCTTGGCCATCTCACCTTTCACCATTACCAACAAATTCACTTGAAAAGATTGAGCAACAAAATCAAAGTGTTGAATCAACACTTGCTCCAATAGAAAACTCTCTCATTCCCCCCAATAGTCCATTTTGGATTATGAGAAGACATCAAAGGCAACCACCCGACCACATGGAAGTTGATGCTTCTTTACCTCCACCCTCAAACATTGTAGAGCCATCACTTAATGAGCCTCCACCAATTCCTCCTTCATTTGAAGATCCTCAATCCAATTCACTTGAACTTCCACTTCAAGAAATTCAAAACCATGACAAGGATTGCTATCATTGTAAACATGTTGAAAGATTGATACATGAACTACGTGAAGAGCAACGTTTCATGTTTTATCACCTTCTTGAACGTTTCGAAGAGGTCAACAAGCCTAAACTACAATGAGCATCATAGTCACAAGCTCAAACTTAGAATGTTTAGGAAAACTCATCTCATCCTTGTTCATCATTAAGCTTTTAGTTGAATCTAAAGCTTGGATAACTCATTAGCATTAGTAGCGCTTGTATGAATAGTTCATTCTCTTAGTTTTAGAGATTTGGTTGATTATCTCTTGTTTTTATTGAATGAATATTTATATGCCATAGTTGTTATGTGCTTTATGTGTTGTGCTTGATATATCATATACTACCTCACATATTTGTTAGCATTGATTGAAACACTCTCATTGCTGAAGAAACTGTCAACAGACAGCCGGATCCCTCCAAAATACCTAGACGGATCCCTCCAAGAAGGGAACCGTGGGATCCGTGGTACAAAAACACAAATTTCTACTAACTTGAGTTTTATTTGCAGGAAATGTTGCACTATACTCTTGTTTTCTAACCTTTACTTTGTAGATTTTCAAAATACACATGAAGATTTTAACACCATAAAGCTAGGGGGAGCTTTGTGTCAAAAGAAATTGCAAAAACATTTGCAACTTAAATCCGAGTTTTGGACTATACTTCATGACACCCCATTGCAACTTTGCAATCTTCAAGGGGGAGCACGTTGTCGTCATTTAGACAAACCATTTGCAAACATATTTGCAAACACAATTAGTTTATTTTATGTTATGTCATTGACGCCCTCTCAAAGGGATGGACTCGTCAAGGGGGAGTCAAGACGAGTACCATTTCCGTCACTTGCTCTCTTTACATTTTTCTTTTACATATTTTTCTTATAAAAATTATGTTAGTTTCTTTTAACACTTTTTGTTTCGACAAAAAGGGGGGGAAGAAAGTAAAAACTACTAATTCAAACCCACTACGAATTTTAGTTTTTCTTAAAATAATTTTATGTTTTGTCATCAACAAAAAGGGGGAGATTGTTAATACAAATAAGCCGTAAAAAAGTTTATTTATATTTTACGATCTGCTAATATTTTGTCGATAACAAACTTAAAATCATTTTAACGAAACAAATAGAATACGTAAATAGTTTGAGTTAATAGTTCCCTAACACATTTACGTTTTCACATAAAACACTAAAACAAGTATAAGTGATTTTATGATTTAGATACATATGTACAACAACTAGTGTTTACATATTGGGTTAGCATATACTTAAAATAAGTATACTAAAATGGGTAAAAACAAGTATTTACTAAATAGGTAAAAACAAGTATATACTAAATGGGTAAAAACTAGCAAATGGTATTGACCCATAACCCATGGTTTTATATATACCACTTAACCAAGTTCATTGTATCTAGAAAGAAAACCATGGATCAACCCATAACCCATAACCAAAAATACCCATGGGCAAAGAGAAGCGTTCCACGGATCCCTAGCTTTGTGCTAGCCGGATCCCAAGTGGAAGGGATCCGTGGGATCCGGGGAACAGTAGAGAATTTTCTCTATAAATAGAGAGCCATTTCTTCCTTTTGATTTATCACTTTACACATATACTTCCCCAAGTATTCTAACCCTCTAACCTCAGATCTAAGTGATCTATGTAGATTGTCTTTTGTTTTTGTATGATCTTCTAGGTTCCTCTTAAAGGCGAGATCACCACTTCTTGAAGACGTGCAAGCTCAAGTCCATGAGTTGCCATGCTTCGTCGTCATCAAGACAACTAAGGTTCTCTTGTTGATAGTTCTTCCTTTCTCCATAGATGTTGGGTTGAAGGCACTAGTGATGAATGCCAAAAGTGTCAAGATGAAAGCATTAGTGAAAGGTGCTCATCATTCGTGTCAAATCATTAGTGAAGAATGCTAAAGGTGTCAAGACGAAGGCATTAGTGAAGGGTGCCAAGCATTGTGTCAAAGGCATTAGTGAAGGATGCCGAAGAATCAAATCAAGTCACATTTGGGAAGAATGTCTAGGTCATATAATCGATGAGGTGCATCGTTATACATATAAGTATTTATTTATTTCCAAGGATGGTGATATCCTTGATGATGGTGTAACAAGGAGTTGATCTCCTTGATATTAGGTGTTGTGTTGTGAAGGGTAGTAGTTCCTCCATAGTAATGGAACTAGGTGATTAACCTAGTACCTAATAAAGGGTAGGCGACGTTGTGATAGGATTAGTTCTCCTTGGTGTGAAAGAACTCGGTGGTTAGCCTAGCACCGTATAAAGGGTAGGCGACGTTGTGTTAGGTGTGGTTTGCCTTGGTGTGAAAGAACTCGGTATTTAGCTTTGTACCGGAAAAAGGTTAAGCGACGTTGTGAAGGCTTCTCCGCCATAAGGAGATTGGTGTAGTGCTTACGAGCTCTCGAGTAGGTGACTCGGGGAGTGGAGTAGGGCAAGGAAGGTGTCCTTGTAGCCGAACCACTATAAATAACTTGTGTCGTGGTGATGTGCTTCTTACTCTTTATCTTTCATTATACGTTTATATATCTATCTATCAACGTCCAACATAAACAACCAAATAAGATTGACATAAGTCGATCTAAATAATTAAAAGGAAGTTTTTTAATTGGTAAAATTATTCAACCCCCCCTTCTAGTTTTCCACACTTATCTTTATCAATCAAATTCATATCACCCCTTGAAATCTCAGTTCCTTCAACGTTCCCCTTTCCAACATCTTTCTTCTTCCTTTTCTGCTTCTGTGCTGAAGTGTCAGTAGGTTGTGATCTGTCACGTCTCTTCTTGGGAAGGGCAGCATATGAGGTCTTTGTACTGGAAGTGGACTTTGTAGCTTTGGGTAGTGATGGAATGGAAGAGTCATCAACATTGGATCTGGATGCCCTTTTCTTGTATAATTTGAAGTTGTCAGTCTTCTTAATATCGTCAGTGAGAAGAACATCAAGAATTGGCAATCCAAAGATCTATTTATTGACACCTCTAGCAACATATTTGAGGTTACCTAGAACAATTTCATCCTTAGCATTATGGAGGACTGATTCACTCCTAGGATTGAAGTTATGAGTCTATTGCAAGTACTGGATGACAAGCTTCGAGAATCTGATGCTAGGAATTACAAGTTTGTGAACTTTCTTTCTTCCTTGAGCTTGATTCTGAACATTTGTTCTATCGGTGATGAATGTGTGCATTGACAACGAGAATTCTTCCCAAATACGTTCCGAGACATTAATGTTCACCCCATTGACGAGACCCCATAGGATTTGCAGAATAGGTATCCTTACTTTATTGAACCCTGAGGTTTTGCCCGATAAGCATAAATTGAGAATAGTTGTCATGGCTCTCCAAGGTAGATACATGTGTCCAGTGATGATATCTGAAGCCCTTGTTATGCCAACTTGATAACCCAAACCAATTAGAAAGACTATTAGCTCTTCCGCACTAGGTGGAGGGACATATCGTTTGGTAGGGTCACAGGGTGTGATTCCTAGGGCCTTACTGAGAATGTCAGATGTGATTTCAAATTCCTTATCATCAAGCTTGCAGGAATAAGTGGCAGTGATCTTGTCCCATGTGATGGTGTTCCAAAATTGTTGCAAGTAAATGGAAGGGATCGTACATTGCTTGGTCATGGCACTGAAGAAATTAGTGTTTTTAAGAATATCAATTGCCACTTTGAAGATTGGATTTTGTTGCATTCTTTCCATGTCCACATAGCAGTTGCTTTTTCCTATCTCTACCCATTTATCTTCTGGAAGAATTTCATTGTCTGTAAGAACTATGGATGGAATAGAGGTAGCAAGGTTCTCGGATGAAGTTTTGTTTGCCATTGAGTTTCTGTAGAAACATACATACAATACCAGTGTTCAAGAGCATGTTAGATTAGACATGGTAAGCTGAACAACTTTTAATGAAACCTCATGAACCAAGCACAACGAATAGCAACCATGATAGATTACCAATAAGCAGATTGACATGCTTAGGAAATAGATTAAGTAGCTTTAGTAATTTTCAAAGTAACAAATTATTTTGAAAAAGTTTTTTAAGATACAAGTTGTTTTGAGTCAAAATAGTGAAGAACAAAGTTGCTATAATAGGATTTCATGTGACAAGTTGCTATTATGGAAGTGTTATAACAAATTTTAAAAAACAAGTTGTCAAATCAAGTTGCTGCAAGAGGAACCAGATACAAATTTCTTAGACCAAAAATGTTATAGCAAGTCGCTAAGAGAAATTTTGTCAAGACAAATTGCTACAAGTAAACTTGAACCAAGTCGCTAGCATGAAATAATTACAGCAAGTCGCTTTACACAGTTTGACAAAAACAAGTCGCTACAAGAAAAAATATTGACAAGTCGCCATTGTAAGAAACAATATATCAAGTCGCTAACTTGTCAAAACAAGTCACTATAAGAAAAGTACATAACAAGTCTCCTTTATGAAAACATTTAAGTAAGTCGCTAACTTGTAAAGACAAGTCGCTATCAAAAGAAACAAGGCCAAGTCACTACAAATCAAATCACTAAGTCGCTAGCAAGAATGTATACAGATATCACAACTCGCCATGAAGAATCTATGAACCAACTCGTTATCAAGAACACTGTGTTTATTAGGTAAGTCGCTACCAAGAACAAGACATAGCATACGCATAACACCTCAATCCAATCAACATATGTAACCATTATAATAACACAATCAAACTGCTACAATGAACAAATACAATCAACCCACAAACACAAACAAAATCAGAAACACAACCCAAACGAACCACATACGAGTAGTACAACAAATCGCTCAAAGACCCATTAATACATACAAATGCAAAAATACATCTATCCTAGTGAACCCAAACAACACCTAATCCATTAACCCATATATCAAGTGATTCATTAAACGAATCCATTAACAAACCTAAACGAGGGGAGCAAATGTCGAGGATCAAGTGCACAGTGGAATCTGTTAAGGGAACTGAGTTAGGGGATGCATATAATTCACATGTTTTGAAATAACAATGATTGACATAAACCTTACCACAAGCAAGTCGCTAGCAAGAATTGGTCACGAGAGAGAAAAAGCAAGAAAACCTTTATTTGAAAATATGTAAAGTGAGTCAAGTCGCTAGGGGATAAGAATGGATTTTAAAGTTTACAAAGTTCACACATTCAGTCCCTCAGACTTGTGCAGAAAAAGCAACTCGCTAGTAAAGATAAAGGACAAGTCACTACCCCTTAGAAAAGCCAAGTCGCTATCCCTGATTAAAGAAAGTCGCTATCTATCAAATTTGGTACTATTGACACTTTCAGTCCTTGAGCTTATTAGATTGCATGCAAATACAGTTGATAAAAACATGTTGAATAATATGACAAGTACCAAAAGTGACATAACATAGATAAACAAACTAACACAGAGGACATAACGAAACAAGACTTAAACATGCATCAGCACATAATACATATCAAAAAATGGTGCAGAGAGAAACAAAGATAACGAGGTAACATGAAATATTCTCCCCCTCAATCAATGTCACCAATGAACATTGATTGAATTCTAATCCCCCGTTTATAAAACTAGAGTATATCTTTTGTTCAAACTTCATCTATGGTCCCGTGTCATTATTGAATGACATTTCTAGGACCGTAGATGTTATCGATTACAAGAGATACATCTTTTATCAGATTGTGGGTAAAGATTTAATTAATAATTAAAAAAAAATGATTTTGATTTAATTATTTTTTTTTATTTTTTTAAGTGAAAACTAATTTGTACACTGATTCATGAGAACGAGTCCCGATTCAAGTCGAACAGGAGTCAAAGTACGAGGTACATCAATTCTGACAAGCTACAATTCCTGAGTGAGCAATCTTCATTTCTGATGGAAACCAAGTCATGATGTTCATGATTGAATTGAGCATTGTACCTGAAAAAGACTGAGGACACTTCGCACTAGAAGCACATGTGGTATTGCAAATAGATGAGTTAGTGACATGAGTAACATCACTATTGGATGTTGCACAGTTTGATCTAAGAGTGTCATTAATAGAAATCCCTTTAGGTTCAATATTCTTGAAGAGTTTTCCTGTGGGCATCCACTTAAGGCAAGATCTATGTATGTAAGTCCGTTTGGATCCTGAAAACTTAAATAATCTACCAATGGGAATCCATTTGAAACAACTGCTAGTAGATTTGGATGTAGCCACTTCCCTGTTTTGAATATTCGTCCTTTTGTAATTAGTTTGTTTCTTAGGGGATTGATCAGTCATTTGATGCTTCTTATAAGAACTAGATGAACGCCTAATATTCATGATCTTAGGGCTTCGAACATTAAGCTGGGGATTGTTATTCATCATATCGGAATGAAATAGTGAAGTGACTGGTTTTGACTAAACAGTATTCGCATCAACTTGGGAGGCAAGCTTAGATTTCGATGGTTTAAATCTTTCAGTTCTGAAAGCATTGGGCTGCCTAACTACAGTACGTTTTGAGTTGTTCAGTACAATTGGCTTTCCCAAGGTTGATGGTTTTGCAAACTTAGTGTTCACCCTATTTCCAATAGATTTCCTAAGCTCATTTTTTAAGGCAACAATAGTGAAGCTCTTATCCTGAATTTGGGCTTTGAGGGCATCAATGTCAGCCAAGAAGGAGTTAGTTTGATCTATCAACTTGGAATTGTTCTCTATTAAGTTCTTTCTTAAGGACTCATTTTCCCTTAATAGGTTGGACACACATAGAGCCAATTCATCATTCCTAGATTTAAGCGTATCACTCACCTCATGGTTAGGATTGTCCATCCCTATATTACATTTCTTATGCAGATCTGAGAGTTCTAATTTCAGATTGCATATGGTTGAATCTTTGTCCTGAATCTGGGTTTTTAAGTGGTTAATTTCAAAAAGTTCTCGAAATTCTGGGAATTCCGGATTTATGCAAGTTTTTGAAGCAAGAAAACTTTCTTCTCTTTGTTGTATTGCAATTTCCAAGGAAATACAATGTTTTTCAAGAATTGAGTATTTGTTTGAAAGTTCATCATAAACCCCTTTTTCAACCATGTCATTTGTTTTAAAGATTTTAGATTCAAGCTTAACCAAGAAACATTTATCAATATCATAATCAGAGTTAGAATCAAATTGATCAGGTACATTAGTAAATGCATTAAGTTGATCAGTTAAGGGTACCTCATCACATGACACTGGTTCATTTGCTGGTATGGCATCTGTATTCACCTCATGCATAACAGGAGGTGCTGAAATGCAAGCTGTTTCAAGCTTTTCTGACTTTGAGCCTTTGTATTTAGTACAATCGGTTTCATCATCCTTTGTTGTATCTGATATTCTGCAATCAGCATCATCCGTTCTTTCAACTGATCCATTACCCGATTTATCACAACTTTCACTTAATTTTTTCTGACACCCATTCAACACATTTAACTTATCATTCTCTTGAGCAGCTTCCTTAATGTACATTTCCACATTATCCATAAGTTGGATAAATGTGTTGATGAACTCATGAATTTCCATTCCAGTATGTTTCTTGAATGAAATTCCAGTCATGTGTTGATCAAAGTCTGCGGAATATTCCCCATTGATAAATGGCTGAAATTGGTTGTAGATTACATGAAGTGCAGCATTAGAGTCATCCATTAATACCTTCTTTTTGGTAATTTGAAGCTTCATTTGTTCTAAGTTCAGCAACACAGTTCTTGTCAATGAGGATAAGTCCTGACGGAAGAGAGCACATCATGTTCGATCCCTAGTTGTGGATAACAGTTGTGTGAGATGCTGATGAAGTAGTTGAAAGGACTCAATGTTGCATTCCATTTGCCTTGCATCATGTGTCATTAATAAGTGTGGTTCATTGATATTTGACTCAGAATGTGAAGGGTTTTGATCATGATTTTCTGAATCAATCATGGTTAAACATTCTAAATAGCAGACAGTTTCATTGTTCTGTGAGGTATCATAGAGTTCAAGTACTTTGGAGATTTTCAGTGATGTATGTCATTGTGTTGATGGATATTAGGCACATGTAACTTGCATCAGTTCACCAAATTGCTAAATACCTTGAAGACAAGTCGCTACTTACCCAAGTCGCTAGGTACTCAAGTTGCTATAAACCTTAGAAACAAGTCGCTAAGACACCAAGTCGCTAAATACAAGTTGCTAAGGCACCAAGTCGCTAAGCAGACAAGTCGTTAAAGAACAACTCGCTAAGTTTTCAAGTCGCTAAGTAGCAACTCGCTAAGAACTATAAAGCCAAGTCGCTAGAAATAATAGAAACAAGTCGCTAACCCAACCAAGTCGCTAGCCGAAGTGGAGCCTCCACTAACTTGTACTGTTTGTCGGCTTGTCTCAATAGACAAGTCACTAAGATCAAGTCGCTACGACTTAAACTACAACGCGCTGGAAATTACTAAAGCAAGTCGCTACGAAGAAAAACACTCCGAGACACAAGTCGCTAAGTTGAAAAACTTCAAAACCACACTTTTCAATCCAAAACAAGCCCAACCACAGTGATTCAAGCTTTCCAAATCAAAACCCAACACTTACAATGATTCTAAACACAAAAGTACACTCAAAATTCAAACTTTAACACAAGAAATGATCTAAATGATGCAAAAACCACTAAACTTTTTCAAACCTAAAAACCATATAAAACCACTAGAAATCCAAGGATATGTAAGAGAGATGATCAAACCATGGCTCTTGATACCATTTTTAACATATTAGATTTCACAAACACACAAACAATCACAAATATGGGCGATTATATGATTTTAGAGAGAGAGAAAGTGGGATATTCTAGTGAGAGAAACACATAGAAGGTTAGATTCCAAATGAACATCCAACCCTCTCCCTTGTGGGGAGAGGGCTATTTATACAAAGAAGCACACCCTCCTTCGGGCTGTGGATCAGGCATACAGTGGGTAAAGACCCGTCCTTCCTCCACGGTGTTGCACTAGACTAAACTACGCTAATAACTAACTAACAAATAACGTAATAAATGATATGTCTACGAGCTAACTTAAGCTAGATAATATTTGGGGTGACCGATGCTTTACAATAGAATTTCCAATTCCTAACAGTAAGAAAAACATATGAAAATTGGACTGCTCTTATCATAGTTTTAAGCAAACTACCAGCTATCAACGGATTTGATATGTCTTTACCATGAGCTGTTTGCTATGGAATAGCCAACTCTTAATCATATAGAATATGGTGAGTTGATAACCATATAGTTTTTGGTAAACTATCAACCATAAACGGATTTGTTAAGTCTTTACCAGTAGCCGTTTGCTCTGGACTAGTTGATTCTTATGTGGATTATACATGGTCAATCAATAACCATTTGTTGTGTGTCTCAGTTACATACCTTTTATGATCAACTCCCATCTTTGATGTATAAAAGTTATTGAACAAGCAAAAATACAAGCACTAAACATATACAAACTTATACAACAATTTTAGTACCAAAAACCTCCCCTCAACACCAAAGACCATTAGACACAAAAATTTATGGATTAAGCATTCCAATACCTGTTACCAAGTACTGAAATCTACCCACATCAAGTCCTTTTGTTAATAAATCAGCATAGTTATCATCAGTATGGATTTTGACAACTTGAATTAGCCTTTTCTCATAACAATCTCTTATAAAATGGTGCCTAATTTCAATATGTTTAGTCTTTGTGTGTTGAACTGGATTTTTAATGATGCAAATGGTACTGTTATTGTCAATATAAATAATGGTATTCATAAAATTGTACCCATAGTCCAAAAGTTGATTTTGAAGCCATAGAACTTGAGCACAGCAACTTGCAGCAGCCACATACTCTGCCTCGGTTGATGAATTTGCCACCATTGTTTGTTTCTTGCACTGCCATGACACCAATCTGTTTCCAAGAAATTGGCATCCACCTGTTGTAGATTTTCTATCCAAACTAGCTCCAGCCTAGTCACTATCTGAGTAAGTAACTAATTCTAGAGGTGATTCTCTAGGGTACCATAATCCCATATTAGGAAATACTTTAAGATATCTGAAAATCTTCTTCACATCAGTCAAGTGAGAGAACTTGGGAGTGACCTGAAACCTTGCACAAGCACATACTGCAAACATAATGTCTGGCCTAGATGATGTAAGATACATCAAAGAGCCAATCATAGATCTGCACATGTGCACATCAACTGCTTCACCACTATTTTCCTTCAAGAGTTGATGTGTAGTCTTGTCTGCAGGGGTGCTGGATGACTTTTCATCAGTGAACTTGAACTTCCTTAGTATCTCAGCCACATATTTATCTTGATTAATGAAAATACCACCTGGCCTTTGTAGTACTTGAAGTCCCAAAAGAATGTGAGTTCACCCATAGAACTCATCTTGAACTCTTCCTTCATTAGCTTTTCAAACTCTTTGCACATCTCTTCCGTCATTAGATTTTCAAACTCTTTGCACATCTCTGTCTTTGTAGAACCAAAAATGATATCATCAACATATACTTGAACTAGAAAGATATCATTCTTGTCTTTCTTGATGAACAAAGTTTGATCCACTTTGCCTCTATGAAACCCATTATCAAAAAGATAAGTAGTTAAGGTCTCATACCATTTTCTTGGTGCCTGATGCAAGCCATACAAAGCTTTAACCACCCTGTACACTTTTTTTGGATAGTCAGTGTCTTCAAAGCCTGGAGGTTGTGAAACATATACCTCCTCATCAATCTGCCCATATAGAAAAGTACTTTTTACATCCATTTGATATACTTTAAAGCCCATAAAAGATGCATATGCTAAGAACAGCCTAATTGCTTCAATTCTTGCAACTGGGGCAAACACTTCTTCATAGTCAATACCCTCCTCCTAAGTGTATCCTTGAGCCACAAGCCTAGCCTTGTTTCTGATAACAATTCCTCTTTCATCCTTCTTGTTTCTGAACACCCATTTTGTACCTATTACCTTCTTGCCAGAAGGTAAATCGCAAAGCACCCAAACCTTTTAAATCTTGAACTAGAGCAACTCTTCTTGCATTGCTTCTACCCAACTTTCATCTTCAAGTGCCTTGTATACATTCTTTGGCTCCATTTGTGACAGAAAACACATGAAAAGACATTCATTCTTGCCTTCATGATTCTTAGATTCATAGATTTCACTAATAAATCCATGGACATCAGGAAATTTTGATTGTCTTCTAGTCTTGACTGATGAATTTACATCCCCAATCACATTTTCAAGAGGATGTGATTTATGAATTGAGGTATGGGGAGTATGAGGAACTGCAATCTCATTTGGCATATTTGAGATTTCAACATCATTGGCTTGAACTTCCTCTGAAACTGGAGTTGTATTTTCCACTTCTGGTGCTGAAGTGGAAACTTCTGGCCTAGCAGTGGAATCTGAATTTCCACTGCTTTCAGGATTTGCAGTGTTCATATTGCCATCTCCTTCTTTTCCAGAATTAGTTGAAGGTTGAGCATCTCCAGTCTTTGGAATATCATCATTATCTGCATAGTCCTAAAGTGGCAAACTGAATTCATATTGATCATCTACTTGATCCTTGCTTGGTTCATCATCATCAAGAAACTCCTCTGAACCTGAAAAATCATAAGTGGATGTACCTGTAGAGATAGGTACATAATTCATGGTATGGGTTAGAGAATCAAGATCAAACAGCCTTTCTGGACCAGTTCCTTTCACATTCACTTTGTTTTCCAGGAACTCAACATGCAGATTCTCTTCAATCTTTTGGGTTCTTAAGTTGAATACTCTGAAAGCTTTACTAACCATGGAATACCCAACGAAATACCCTTCATCAGATTTTTCTTCAAATTTGCCCAGATAATCTATGGTATTGAGAATAGTGACATGACATCCAAATGGTCTCATGAATTCCAGGATAGCAACTCATAAGGTGTCTTGTTCTTGGTTTTCACTACTAAAACCCTGTTTTGCACATAACATGCAGTGTTAACTGCTTCTGCCCAAAAAGTGATTGGCAATTTTGAATCTGCCAACATAGTTCTAGCAGCCTCTATAAGTGTCATGTTTCTCCTCTCAGCAACACCGTTTTGTTGAGGAGTTCTAGCAACACTAAATTTTCTTTTAATACCTTTATCTCTGCAAAAATCATCCATAACTCTATTCTTAAACTCTGTCCCATTGTCACACCTAATGATTTTAACTTTCATATCATATTGGTTTTTAACTTCTGTGATGAAGATCTTAAGGATGCCAGTTGTTTCATCCTTAGTTCTTAGAAAGAAAACCCATGTAAACCTGCTAAAATCGTCAGTCACAACAAAACAATACTTCTTAAGATTTAAGCTGCTCACAGATGTAGGACCAAACAAGTCCATATGCAACATATGAAGTGGGTGAGCAATAGAGTTAACCAACTTTGACCTGCAAGAAGCTCTGTGTTGTTTGCCTTTAAGGCAAGCCACACAGGTTTGATCATTTTCAAATTTTTTCTGAGGCAAGCCTCTTACCAAACCATCTTTAACAATCTTATTTATGGTTTTGAAATTAACATGACCAAGTATTCTATGCCATAACATGGATTCATCCACTGTGGCCTTTGCAAGCAAGCAAGCATAATCATCTTTAGCAACAATGTTGTTCATATCAAAGCTATATAAGTTGCCTTTTCTAGGAATCTTAAGAAGAATCTGACTTTCATCAGGCATCTTAAAATCCTTAGAGAGAACAAAACACATATATTTAGTAAAAAGAACATTGTTTTTCTTGTCACACATTTGTGACACACTAAAAATATTATACTTAAGCTCTTTTACATAGTACACAGGTTCAAAATCCAAGTTACCAGTTTTGATGACCCCTTTACCAGTAAATTTTCCATTAACTCCACCTCCAAAGCTGACAAACTGTCCATCATAGTGTTCAAAATTTGAGAGATAGGACTTGTTGCCAGTCATGTGCCTTGAACATCCACTATCTGTGTAGCCTTGATCTGATTTCTTTGTCCTTGGATGTTCCTGCACATATAAGAAAGGAGTTAGTTTCCTTTGGAGACCCAAGCCATGATTGACTTGGATCTGCCTCGTGTATCAATATAGTTAAATCTATCAAAGGTCATTGATACACCATTGGGATTGGTTGTTGAGGTAATTCCTTTAGGTTTCCATTCCCAACGTGTTGAGGCCTTCACAGCATTTCCCATGTTACCCCTGTTCTTGTTTACAACCCTTGCAGTGGAAACTTTTGACTGAGCAGTGGTAACTGCTGGTTTAGTTTTTGGTACCCACTGTTGGTTATATTGAACCCTTTTATCAGAAAAAGACCTTTTCCCTGTTTGTGCAGATTTTGCAAAAGTTGTTTTGGATTTGGCACTTGTAACAGGTGATTTAGGGTGAGCAGTGTTAACAGTTTTAGCAGTGGCGAAAGTTTTAAGTCCACTTCTTAGTTGAAATGCTCTTGGGATCATGTTGTTGTGTGGATTAGGGTGTATTTTGTTTTGAAACCAGTTTGACTCCACCCTTTTATTCCCATAAACTTCCCTTCTCCCAAAATGATAGTCACAATTAGCATGTAAATGTTTAAAGCTACCACATATATGACATGCTTTATTGTTTATGACAAACTCACTACCTAGTTGTTGAGATTTAACATGATTCCAACTCCTCTGGTTACCCCTAGGAGTTGATGACTTATTTCTATACATCTCAAAGATACCTTACAGTTGATCTAGGTTTGTTAACTTGTTTCCTAGGTTCCTCTGTAATAGTATTTACAACTTTTGGGATAGAAGCCTCTACATTCTTTTTAACATTCTCATCAACAACAGATGAGTCACTAGCACTTTCAAAAAGATCAGGTTCATGCTTAACCACTTCCTCACTTTTCACAGATTTGAGAGGACCATATTCACGAATAAGATCCTAAAATTCTTCTACTTCTGTATGAGCTAAATCTATGCCAGGAGGTGATGGAACACCCCTTAGTGGTGGAGGAACAATATTGTATCCCATACCAGACTTAAGTTTACTAGTAATTTGAGCATTCCAAATTTTATCAATTGACTTAGACTGATAATAACAGGTGTCAACAGTTAAATTGACATTCTCATTTATCTTTTTAAGTCTTTCAAACTCTTCTTTTAGTGCCTCATTCACTGTTGTCTCATGATCTAACTCTCTTCTAAGAACAATCATATCATCATTATATTTTGACTCATTTTCTCTATAATGCTCTAGTTGTTTCTCTAATACAGATATACCTCTTCTAAGGTTTGACACAGTATAATTAGCAGCAAACAACTCTGTTCTTTGATTATCATATTCTTCATTAAGCCTTTCACATTCTCTAGAAGCCCTACATGTTTTAGAACAACTTTCAAATTTTTGTACCTCAGAGTCAGAGAAAGCCATGAGAGCATGTTCTGTAGACACAAGAGTAGCATCTAAAGGTTGTTCCTCTTGTCCATCAGCCATTAAACTCCAATCATAGCTCACACCATCAATTGCCAGCATTACCTTTGGTTCCTCCACAATTGGTTCTTTCTTTTGCTTGTACCAAGTAGACCTGTTGTCCTGCTTCCTTGGTCTTTTGCATTCTCTAGCAAAATGCCCCAACTTGTGACAATTGAAACACTCTACTTTCTTTTTATCGAACCCTGCAGTTTCATTACCATTGATGTATATTGGTTTGCCAGTCTTCTTGAAAAACTTCCTAGCCCTCATGTTAAGAAGAGCTATTTGCCACTTTATGTCCATCTCCTCCAAGTCATCATCATCAATTTACTCTATGTCTTCATGAGTTAATATAGAGCCATTAACTTGAGTGGAGATAAAAGCATAAAAGGTAGGATCTCCAATACCAGCCACCTTCTTCTTTGAACCTGCAGTGGTAACACTAGCATTACCAGTGGAAACTGTAGAACCAGCAATGGCAAAATCATCATCATTGTCATCTTCAGAATCATCACTGTCAACAGAGGTTGACAACAACGCCAAGCTGCTAGAGCTTGTACCAACTTTCCCTGCCTTCTTCAATCTTTGTTCAATAAGTTTGAAGTTGTTGTAAAGATCATTTAGCTTCATAGTTTCAATCTCTAGTTTATTTTCCCAGACTGTAACATTAGTATGAAACTCAGCAGGCAAACTTCTTAGAAACTTCAAATTGAGGTCTTCCTTCTCTACCTCAATTCCAAACACAGTCAGTTGTGTGACAATCTTCTGCAGTTTGGTGAAGATGCTGTCAAGAGAGTCATTGCTTGAAGCAGAGAAGTTTTCATAACTTTGCTTCAACAATGTCTTTTGAGTCTTCTTTGTAGCATCATTGCCACCAAAAACTGAGAAAATCTCTTCAAAAAGTTCTTTTGATGTCTTGAATTTGCTGAAAGCAATGATCTGGTCTTTAGGAAGAGTCATTAGTAACAAACTTCTAGCCTTCAGGTCATTCTTCTTCTTTGCTCTTTCAGCATTAGTCTCAGGTACAGAAACTTTTACAACTTCTGTGTCACCAACTTTCTCAGTCTTCTTTTGAGACTTGAAGGAATCACTAGTTAAGATGATCTCCCATAGAGCATAGTCTTGTATGAGAAAGTATTGCTCAATCATTATCCTCCACATATCGAACTCATTAAGTTTAAGCTTAGGAAGCCTTGGAGCAGAGTTGGACTGGTTGTTTTCCATCTCCATTGATTTGAGTGAGTTGGTTAAGCTTATTCCTTGGATCTTCTAAATCAAAGTATTAGAACCAAAGCTCTGATACAACTTGATGGATCTAAACACACACCTTGTGTTAGTGATACTTTGATTTATGTTAACAAGTACGCGGAATATACTTAGTAATACTCAGAATATGGATTGTATGATGTATTGTAAGTGAGAACAATGTAACACAAAGCTTCAATATTATTATGAATAATACGAGTGATCTTGCTTATCACTAGAGTTACACCTTGAAGCATACGTACCAAGAACAATGACCTAGAATCTCCTTTTATAGCACAAGGAGTCTTATACAAAATAAGTATAATGCTAACTATATAGAATATACACAAGATCTTTTCTATACTTATCTATATACAATTACATAACGATTATCCTAATAGCAGTGGTAATAATATGTACTAGCAGTGGTAATGTGTTTCCACTGCTAGCGCATTCTTCAGCAGTGTCTTCCACAAGCCTATCCGTGGTAACTGTTAATATTATTCCCAACAAATTCCAAGCACCCACCACGTATTTGTTAGTATATACCATTGTGGTAAAATTTGTACGTGATATTCGATCATTGCTAGTGATAAAGTTTATTCGACTCGATCATTTGTTTTGTGAAAAGATTTTGAATCAGTAAATGGTTTGTATGATTTTGGAATATAGCTACTTGAAACTTAATGTGACCATGCTAAACTTGAGTAAATTGAGCATTTTGTGGATGTGTTGATCAAGTGATGTTTTGTTTCAGTAACTTTTCATCGAATAAGCCATGCATGAGATTCTGTTGAATTGTTGGAAACTTGTTATTAACATTATGATCTCTAAATTTTCATGTATATCTTTTTAAAATGACATAAAAATGTATACATTTCTGTCTCATTTTGGTTCCTTTGCTCCAACAAACTACTATTGCGTATCATGTATGTTAGGATGCAGATGCGAATGAGTTTTCACATATTTGTTCCTGCAACATTTGCAGCCCATCTCTCTTTATTTGTGGTTCTAAGTTGTCATAAGTGTTAGTTTAATGGACATAAAATAATAGATGTGTGTTAGGATCGAACTCGAGACCACGGGATTGCACACTTTATGTATGCGAATTAAAGTTTTAATAATTAAATATACAAGGTTGTATTTAGTTATTAATTACACAAAACGAATAACGATAGTTAAGTAATTAAACGTAATGGACTAACGGCTGTTAAATGTTAAAGAAAAGGACTAAAGCTGAAATTAGAAGTCAAGAAGGTTCCGGAAACCCTTTGGGTTGCATAGGCCGATTAGGATGGGATTAGGCTTTCCTAATCCTAATCAAACTTGGACTCTAAGTTTCACATAGTATAAATACAAGACTAGGGGTATTGTTTCTTATCTCTTGTACACATAACCTAAACCAAAACTTGTGTTATTATTCCTTAGTCGTAAATGTTGGATCGATATACTCTGACCAAACTAACTTTTGTAGCCTGTAAGGGCTTAGCAACCTTGGATAAATCCTAAGTCACTAACAATGAAACACTGATATAACTTTACTAAGTATGCAGAAACTACTTCGATAAAGCTAAGAAGAATAACTTTAACTTCAACGATTTTATTAATACTCTAAATCTGCTTGATACACAGATTTACTAACAACCCTAACAACTCTAATATCTTCTCTAAAGTCGTACTTTGTAAATTCTAAATCACGTATCTCTAATGTCAATCTATGGGTCCTTTTATAGGCATAAGGATAACCCTAGTCGGTTTACAACTCGAATCCTTGTAGGACAAGTAATACTAAACTAAGAACATTCTAGATAAACATTACTTTCCATAAAACATTCTATTATAACCGTCTTTAATCTTTGCAGTACTTTGATGTTGAGCAGTACTTTGACCTTCACATAAGCAGCACTTTGACCATCTTCAGTACTTTCATATTCTTCAGTACTTTCATATCCCAACAATCCTCCCCTAACTTGAATTCTACTTGCTTGATTTCAAGTTCCTTTGTATTTGTATCTTTAACATCTTTGTCTTCAAGGAAAGATTGTATCTTTATCTTCAGATTTATTTTGTACTCTCTGTGCTTGTATTATCATCATCAAAGTAGTCTTTATAAGCAATCCTTTTCAGCAACAATCAGCAATCTTCATCTTTTCAGCTACTCAGCAACATATGGCAAATTGTACATCATATCATAAAGTTTCAGTCTATTCTCATCACTTCTAGGTGTGTAAACTCCTGTGAGAGGTGAATCATTGAAAATTTAATGGATTTTGATGTCTCTGTACCAAAGCCATTAACTCTGGAGTAGCCAATGTTTAGGTGTGTAAAACCATGGTACATTGATAACCATTTGATTTTTAGCAAATCATCAGCTATCAACGGATTTGTTTTGTCTTTACCAAAAGCCGTACCCTTTTGGACTAGTTAGTTCTTGCAACCATGGTGAACTAATTACCATATAAATGGTTTTTCCACAGCCTTTACCACAAGCCATTTTTCTTGTGAACTAGCCAACTCTTCACTATATCAGATATGGTGAGTTAATTACCATACAACTTATTGGCAAGTTGTCAACCATAAACAGATTTGAGATATCTTTACCAGAGCCGTTTGCTCATGGATTAGCCAATCCTTTTGTTAGACACGGTGGATTGATAACCTTTTGTTATAACCATCTCAAAAACCATTGGTTGCTGTTAACTTTTGTTTCAAAATAGTTTGCACTTAACAAAAGTTTGCTTTTTTTTATTAAAAATCGTTTACTGGTTTTGTGTTGCAAGCAGTACTTTGGTTAAAGTACTGTTTGATCAGCAGTACTTTGAATAAAGTACTGATTTTTCAAAATATTT
The DNA here is from genome assembly GCA_910596185.1 of Chrysanthemum makinoi. Lineage (NCBI taxonomy): Eukaryota > Viridiplantae > Streptophyta > Magnoliopsida > Asterales > Asteraceae > Chrysanthemum > Chrysanthemum makinoi. Next base: position 205,815,748 of record OU343219.1, on the reverse strand, counting down.
ATATAATTATGAATCATACCAGTATTTATGCATCATCATCAGCCATAGTTGTCCATCTGATAAACAATTCGATGACTATAAGGGCAGTTTCATTATCCTCTTCAACCTCCATACCATGATTTAGCATTCTTCTCATAAGATCTGATGTAAGCGGATATCTTCTTTCTGCTAACATATGAATCATGGTCCCATCTTCCAGCTCCAAAACATGCACTCCAGATTCTTCAAAGAATCTACAGCTAGTAATTTCCCAAACTTCTTGATTTTGCCAGATCTCATTAGTGCTTGTTTCTTCAGTTTCCCAGATGGTTGTGAGGTCTCCAAGCAGGACTAAACCAACTCCTTTTGAAGGAATGTGTTCAAAATATTCTTGCACCAGTTGGTATAAATGAAACAGATCCTCTCGATTAATCATGTGCGGTATATCCCATAGCAAATTAAATACTCTGAAGCTTTCATCTTCTCTATGGAACATCAGATACTCTCCATCCTTTGATTCTACAACTTCAAAAGTAGATATCTTTGACTTCTTTGCTGCAACATCTTTGGACTTAGGATGCTCAAAGTCTACAACTCTAAGATAATTTCTCAGCTCATCAACTGTATCTGATCTCAATTCTACCTTCTTTGATGGCTGTTCATCTTTAGTTGTTCTTTTTCTATTTAAGCTTCTTTTTCTAGCATCTTCTTTCAGCTTATCATCATCTTTAAAAGAAATAATACTATCAACTTGCTTTTGATAAGCTTCTCTAACAGCTTCATATAAATCTTTCATCTCTAAATACTTCAGCTTCTGTAATCCAGTATATCATTGACCCTTCAGATAAGCCATCATGGCATTTCTTTCCTTAGCAATACTTTGAGGTCTTCTAGGTATAACAGGTTCAGGTTCTTTCACTGGTATAGCAACCTCAGCATCATATTCTGCTTGAAACTTCTTAGCAGCTTCTTCATTCTTAGCCACTTCAATAGCTCTTATTTCAGCCAAGGTAAGCTTCTTCTTCTTCTTTGTTTCTACCAGTTTGCCTTTGCCTTTGTCCTTTGGATCCATAGCAGGTTGAGAAGCTTGAGGTTGTTCTTCAGCAACTCCTGGAATACTAACACCTCTTGGTCTTGATAGATTTTGCAATATTTGAGCAACAGTCTCATCATCACTTGCAGTGTGCTCTACTTTGGGTGTATCAGCTTCCTCTTCTTGTAGGACTGTTGAAGGACCAGCTTCTTCTTCAAAATTTAGAGTCCTTGGTGTAATTAGCTCTTGTCTATATGTTCCTTGAAGAGCAGCAGTACCTTGATCAGCAGCACCTTGATCATCAGTACTTTGTACACCAGTAATTTGTGGCTCAGTATTGTTAGGCTCAATAGGCTCAGTACTTTGAATATTAACTTGAGCTTCGGTACCTTGAGGTTCAATTTCTGGTTCTTCATAATGTTCAGCATCTTCATTCAAATTTTCTTGCTCCAATATCCTCCCCAATTGGAATGAAGACTACTTGTGAACCTTCTTGCCCTTTTAAGTCTTCGTAAACTTCCTTCCTTTCTTCTTCTGAGACTTGACCCATAATCTATGATGTTGAACTAAAGGCCATACAAATTTCTTCAATCTTCTAAATTTGTTGTTCAACTTCATCAGTTGTGCAGATTAAGCCTCAGTAGCTTTCTTCAATCTCACCAATTCCCTTGTTAAGACATAGTTATCCAGAACCAATCCTTCAGGAGGTATATCTCCCTCATATCCTCCAGATGTTTGATTCCCATCTATGGAAGAATAATCATTAGAAGAGGATGGTGGGTTTACCTCAGGTTCTGAATCATGATGAGCAATATTTTGTGGAGATGCAGTACCTTGTGTTGCAGTACCTTCTTGTGAAGCAGTACCTTGTGGAGAAGCAGTATGTTGAGAAGGTGAAGCAGTACCTTCCCTTGAGCCTGAACTTAGATGTTCTTCACTTACAGCAGCTTCATCTCATTGCACTATCTCCATCATATGAGCTGTTAAAGGTGTAGCCCTGCTAGAGAATTTGTCACTCTTCCTAGCCATGAAGGTGAACACCTTTGGGGGTTGTACCACAACAGGTAACAAGCTCGAAGGTTTTGGTACATCCTGAAGTTGTTTGTTTAAGAAAACTTGAACAAATCTTGGGTACATTAACCATGGTGAACCATTGGAGATATGAGAGAGCATACCATCAAGAATCAGTCTAGAAAAGTTGAATAGGCGATTGTAGCTAATCCCACTAAAGCAGATGCAATATTTGAACCAAATTGCTCCCAGGAAGTACTCTTTGAACTTAAACAATGAAGTAAGACATGAACCAGGTACTTCCATTGTGGACTGAATAAGGGTTTCTTAAAGGTTGTTTCTTCGAGACACCATTCATACCCAATATCCCGTAATGTATCCCAAATAAGTTGTTTGTCAAAACGAACAGCCCCTTCCTCATCATCAAACAGCAAATCTTCTCTAATAGAAGCGTCAGTAACTCTAACAATCTTCCCAGCAACTTTAGCCTGAATGTATGATTCGTCATCTTCCATATGAGTTCTAGCAGTTGCCCAAAATTGTTGAATCCAAGGCTCGATGATGTCAGGTTCAACCAAAAGAGCATAATTGATTGTTGATCCAGCGAGAAAATCAATTATGTCATGAAAAAGAACATTGGCCGGTGTTTTATCTAAGTTGGCCACCATGTAATGCTTGCTAACTGTGTTTCGATTCGCCATTGTTGTGGTAAGAGAAAATGGTTCGATGAATAGTGAATGTGAATAAGAGAAGAGAGATATGGAAAAGATTGATAAGTATAAAAATGAGAGGGAAAATCATAGAGTAGGTATTTATAGGTAAGATTTGAAAAATCACGGCCCAATTAATACAGTTACCGTTATTTGAATTTTACCCCATCTTTTGACCGTTGGAACAGTACGTTGACAAGACTAGCAGTGCTTTCCACGTAAGCAGTACTTTCCAAAGCAGTACTTTCACAGCAGTACTTTCAGATAAACAAAAAGCAGTACTTTTCCATCCTCTTCGTCACAATGGCAAAAACATCAAAAAGACATTGTTTATCCTCCCCTTAAACAATGCATAGGACTATCTAACTAAAGGATCTCTAATAGTTCTTTCCTCAATCTTCTTGCATGAAGCTTTGTATTGTTTACCCTTCTTGCACGCCAAACATGAGTGATCATTCTTGTATGTTTTGGAAGGTAAATCTCTAACTAAATTTCCTTTAACCAACTTGTTGATATTCTTGATATTCACATGGCCTAATCTTCTATGCCACAGATGTGCTTCTTCAAGTGTTGCTTTTGCTACTAAACATGTTGCTCTTTCAGAAGAGTTAAGACTCTTCATATCCAGATTGTACACATCATTGGTTTTTGGTACTCTCAGTATTACCAAGTTATCATCAACAAGCTTGAATTCAGGGGAAAGAATGAGACATTCTGTGTCAGTGAATAACACAGGGTGCTTCTTGTCACAGATCTGAGAGACTAATAAAAGGTTGAACTTGAGCTCCTTCACATAACGAACATTCTCAAAGTCTATGCTTCCTGCCTTGATAGTTCCTTTGCCAGTAATTCTTCCTCCACTAGGATCATTCCCAAATGCAAATCTTCCTCCAAAATAAGATCTAAAGTCTGACAGAATCTCTTTGTCTCCTGTCATGCTTCCAGAGCAACCACTATCCACAATTAAATGATCTTTAAGCTCCTTTTCTGGGTTGCCCTGCACAAAGATAAAAGAGTTAGTTAATTTTAGGAACCCAAACCATTACTGACTTGTGTTCCCCTTGTGGAGTTACATACTTAAATTCTTTAAGTATGTAATTTCCACTGTCTTTAAGCACATGATCAATTATCTTTGGTTGTTCCAAAACTTGTGTTGGTTTTTCAAAAATCTCTTTTTCATCAAAATTCTCTTTATTATTTTCAACAAAAATCTTTGTTTCACTTTTACTTGCTGAAAGTACTGTTTGTTCCCCATCAATACTTTCTTTCTTAACCCAGCTGGTTTTAACTTTTTGAGTAGGTTTCTTTTATCCAGATACTCTTTTTGAGGTGTAATGCCTTCTAGATGGATAGTAATTAGATCTCCTAGGGCTTCCATTCCAAAAAGTGCTATCAGTACCTTGATTGGGTGAAAATCTAGCAGTACTTTGAGAAGGTACTGCTTGAGAAACTTTTGTCTTATCAGTACCTTGAAAAGTGCTTGAAGGTACTGGTGGTTTTGAAAAAGGTCTTCTCTGGTGAGGGTACCTATAGTCTTTTGAGAAGTTGCTATGGTTAACCCTATGTGAGTGATTCCAAACTGGTTTATTCTCCCTTGGCTTATGATTGGTAGATCTGGTCTTTGGGAATTTGCTTAGATAATCTGAGTGAAAGTCACAGTCCTTAATCAAATGATCAGGACTATAACAGACAAAACATAATTTTTGACCCATACTCCCAAAAAAATCTTCCTTTATGTCTATGACCAAAACTATCCTGTCTTTTTGGTGAATGATGAAAACTGTTTTGACCAAAATTATCCCAAAAAGGTTTAGCAGTATTTTGAAAAGGTTTTCTTGAAGGTACTGCTGAACGTGTAGCAGTACTTTAAGTTGAAGGTACTGCTTGACTCTTAACATTATCATCCTTAGGTTTCTCAACTGTTTCTTTTGGGGTTTCAGAACTAGATGGACCTGAAGTAGATTGACCAGTAAGCTTTTTCCTAAACTCTAAATTGTCTACTCCAAAACGAGAAACATCTGTCCTAAGTGGTTGAAAACTACCAGTGGGATGAGGAACTGCATGATAACCCTTGTCTTTCTTAAATTCAGGAGGTGTTTGACTAATAGATTCCTCATTACTAGATGTGTTATCTACATAGTTAATGAGTTCATCATCACTAGTTATTATATCCTCATAATCAAGTTGTTCCTGATCACTAGGTGGGTTCTCTTCTATGCTACTAAAATCCATACCAAAACCTAGGCCAGTTTTAATGTGTGCTCTTTTATGTTTTTCAACAAAACTAACATGTGAAAGGCCAAATTTTCTCCAAGCAGCAAACTTTTCTAGCAGTTCATCCCTTTCCTTAGTCAGCTTTTCAATTTCAGAAATCTTACATCCTAACTTCCATTCACTCAATTTTAATTGATAATCCTGTTGTTCATACTTTTCTGCCCAAGCCATTTCATTATTTTCATGTGTTATAATTTTGGCTTCCATTGACTCTAAAGTAATTTGATAACCAGCTACCTCAGACCTAGCCCTTCTACAATTATCTCTTTCAGTTACATAATCATTAAGCGCTTTTTGATAAAAATTATGACACTTAGAGCATACCTCAGAGATAGGGGTGAACTTGGTGAAGTAGCTACCATAGCGAGCAGAACAGGTTCTTTTTCACTTTTCATGCTCCAAACAAAGCTTCCAAGACCATCTCTAGATTCCATAGCAGCAAATCCTGGTTCCTCATCAAAAGTTGTGCTCCAAAAAAACTCTTCCACTGTGACCATAGAGTAGGTTACTGGTTCATCATCAAATTCAGCACTCCAGTCAACCTCTGATAGATTTTCTTGAGCAACCAAAGCTTTTGTTTCAGTGATAGGAATTTCCTTGAGTTCAAGCTTGGGTTTCTCAATCATTCTGTTTACCTGATATTTAGCAAACTTGCATTCTCTTGCAAAGTGTCCAGTTCTTTGACAATTAAAGCATTCAATCTTGGACTTGTCAAACGTTATCCCCTGTTTGGGTTTGAAGTCAATGCCTCTTCCTGTTTTCTTCATGAACTTTTTGATCCTTGTTGTGATCATAGCAACTTGCCACCTTATATCAATTTCTTCAAGAGCATCTTCTTCAATTTGTGACAAATCTTCTTCATAAGTGACGGGTAAAGTGGCTTGCTGAGCAAAGAATGAGCATACAACTTCATCAGAATGGATGGTGTTTGTTGATGATGAGGTGGGGGAAGGATAAGCAACAGTACTTTGAGCAACAATACTTTGAGTAGGATAATCAGTACTTTTAGTGGAAGTACTGCCTTTCTTTTCAGAAGACACAAAAGCAATATTGTGAGATTTTGAACTTGTTTGGCCATTCATCTCATGCTCATACACTTTTAAGTGGTTGTAGAGATAATCAAAGTCCATAGTGTCCAAACCAAGTTGTCCTCTGATCATAGTAGCAATCACATGCCATACGGATGGCAGACTTCTTAAGAACTTCAGGTTTGCATCTTCAACAGATACCTCTGCTTTGTATAACTCCAGCATACTAAGGAGATTTTGGAATCTATCATAGGCAGCATCAAGACTTTCTCTTTCACCAACAGTGAATGTTTCAATCTGTTGCTTCAACATATTTCTATGCATATTCTTGGAAGCATCATTACCTCCAAATCTTGTCTTGAGAGCAGCCCATAGTTGTTTTGCATCCTTAGCATCATGGAACTTGAGTAGGTGACCATCAGGAATAGCAAATAATAGTATGTTGAGAGCCTTTTCTTGATTTCTTACAGTAACTGCTGGCAAGACAGCCTTAGGTGGTTTAGGTTGTCCTGGAATTTTTACAAGATCTTTAATAACTTCATTACCATTGACAATTACATTTCACAGTGCATGGTCTGTAATAGCAATGTACTGCCTCATCTTCATGCTCCAGAGATCATATTCTCCCTTCTTGATGATAGGAATTCTGAGTGTGGTGATGGATGGGGGTGGTGAAGCTTCAGTCGACATCTTTAGGGTTTGTAGTTAAATAGGTTTTAAGGGTTTCTTCTTAATCAGAGTTTCCACACAAGCTCTGATACCACTTTTTGGATCGTTTATAAGCTCAGCTAGGGATCAATAACAAAGACTAATAACATGCACAGCGGAATAAACTAATCAATTCTTTGTTATTAAACAAGGTTTTCAATCACTACTAACACTAACTAATCTTAGACGTTTATAGGAACACGTCTAGATAACTAAACTAACTAACTAAACTAATAACCTAGGCGTTTACAAGACTATACGCCTAGGACACACACACACACACCTTTAAGTCGACTACATCTTGGAAGACATTTTTATTAAACCTACACCTATGTCCTCTTTATATACTTGAGGATTAGGGTTTACAAAATACTACAAAGGACTAATAAATAAAACTTCTTTTGCAAGCAAGTCCTTCCATCTTTTTGTAGGTTTCCTTCTTGTCGTATTAAGTCCCTCTTGTTTCATTCTTTTTGTCTTATCAACTCAAACGTATAATTCCCAACAATCTTCCCCTAGTTGATAATGACAAAACCATTCTTGAACGAACTTCCCTAAACAAAGTAGAGAAATTGAGATCAGGGATCTCACCGTGAATGAAACAAGTATGTCTTCCTTTGTCTTCCCCTTAATCCATGCCATGCCACTCAAACATCTCTTCCCCTTTTTGTTATTATCCAAATAGGGAACGTATGCAAATAATGATCTTGACCACCACGAACCAATATCATACTTCCAATCTAAGCCGTCCAATGTTTCGAATTGCCCTCCATGAAGAACACCAAAATGCTTACTAAAAATGAATCCAAAACAGTAGAAAACTCCAACTAGCAGTAGTAATAATGATCAACAGTAGTAAAAATCAAACACTTCCCCTTGAGTGGTGCATGAACATCAAATGATTCTTCAAATCTGTAAGCTCCATGTAATGATCACTTGTGAAGAAAATTAAATATAACGAACTTGATGAAGAAGTAAAATAACCCAAACTTGTATCTTATATCTTGCACTATAGATGACATTGAACGTATACCTATGTATAGGGAGACCTCAATCTCTTGACGATAATCACTGAGCACAATAACGTCACTCCTTTAAGTGTTATGTCAATTCTTTGTCATAATCATTGAAGCACGAACAAGTTACCTACAAAGTGTAACACCCACTTCGAGATATGATAAGAATACAAACCTGTGAAACTCAACTACAACATCAAATAAATGATAATCAATCTTCTTCGAAATCAATTCTTCAATAAAACCCAAATACGAGCCTTTTTAAAAACCTTTAAGAACAAATTCCAATCTTCTTGTGTGTGTGAATGAAAATCCCATGTGTGTGTATCCAATAAACTCCGTATCAAAAACTTGTACAACTTCCCCTTAACTCCAAAACAAGCCTATTAAATAATCAAATCACCACGAGAAGTACTTTCAAGGTCGAGCAGTACCAACAGTAGCTAAATTGGAGCAGTACTTTGACAGCAGCCATATTCGACAGCCTGTAACTTTTGTATAAAAGCTCAGATCGACGATCCTCCAGGTGAAAAGTTAGATTGCTATATATAGAACATCCACCTAAAATTTCGTCACGATCCAACGGTTAACGAAAAAGTTATGATCATTTCAAAACAGTGTTGTTGTAACCTTACGAAATTTTTTTAGTTTCTGCAGCAGACTTCGACAGCTTATAACTTTTGATTGAGAGCTCTAATTGACAATCCCTCCGGTGAAACGTTAGATGAATATATGGAGATGCACCAGAAAAATTTGTAGCTCCATCCAACGGTTCAAGAAAAAGTTATCGCTGTTTGAAAACAGCCCTGCAGAAAGATACGAAAATTTGTAACAGCTTCAAATTTTGCATCTTTTCTTCGAAAAACCTGGTAGATCCCTATATCAAGAGCTCCTGGCTCTGATACCAATTGATGAGATCGATATACTCTGACCAAACTAACTTTTGTAGCTTGTAAAGGCTTAGCAACCTCGGGTAAATCCTAAGTCACTAACAATGAAACACTGATATAACTTTACTAAGTATGCGGAAACTACTTCAATAAAGCTAAGAAGAATAACTTTAACTTCAACGATTTTATTAATACTCTAAATCTGCTTGATACACAGATTTACTAACAACCCTAACAACTCTAATATCTTCTCTAAAGTCGTACTTTGTAAATTCTAAATCACGTATCTCTAATGCCAATCTAGGGGTCCTTTTATAGGCATAAGGATAACCCTAGTCGGTTTACAACTCGAATCCTTGTACGACAAGTAATACTAAACTTAGAACATTCTAGATAAACATTACTTTCCATAAAACATTCTATTATAACCGTCTTTAATCTTTGCAGTACTTTGATGTTGAGCAGTACTTTGACCTTCACATAAGCAGTACTTTGACCATCTTCAGTACTTTCATATTCTTCAGTACTTTCATATCCCAACAATAAACGATCAACCACTTTGTTGGGTCGATCACTTTGTTTTTTTTTTCTTAAACAAATTGTTTTGTATTCCTAAACTAGCATTTACTTTAATTCGTTATAGTACGTGTGTACAAGAACGTGGTACTAACACACTATTGTTAGTATCTTGGATTGAATTGCAAAGTTGGTAAGGGCCAATTCTTATAATCTTTATAAACCCTAATTAGGGTTCATCACAATTGCTAGCTTGGAATTGATTCTTGTTTAGCTAGAATCAAAAGGTACGCACACATTTATGTTTTAGTTAATTAATCATTCATTATATGTTCCTTACGCTTCCGCATGTCTACTTGATGTTTATTGTGTTTAATTATAATTGTCATGGTAATAAAATTCCAACAGTGGCATCATGAGCCATGGATAATGTGTAATTAATTACTAACCACGTAAAAAACGGATAATTGTATTGTGTTTAAGATATGATTAATTCTAGGGTTTAGTTTTTTTGTGAAATCTTAATTTTTAGGGTTAGGGCCGATTGCCCTTTGTTTAATAAATAATTTTTCAAACCCTTATTTTTTTTTATTGTCGAATGAATTTTTTTTATAGGGTTTTTTAAGTTTGTTTTGTTATTAGAAAGTTAAACCTAGAATTATATATATGTTTACGTGAATTAATTCATGAATAAATTGTTATGTGATATGGAATTGTATGCGATCTTGTGACTAATTGAATAATTGTTATGTTGAATCCATGATGAGACATGAATGTCTGTCATGGATTGTTGCTTGTATGATTAATTGTTAAGTTTTTATCACATGTATATTGTTTTGATAATTCTTGAATTGGGGAAAACCTCAATAATATTAATGAATCAATTATGTGCAATATGGTATATGTTTGACTATGGCTTACGCAATCGATTCATCGATGTATGTGGCTCACTTCCTTTTGTACGTGAAAGCCCTAGTTGATATATGCATAATTTAAGCTAGAATTGATTATTAATGGGTTTTATCAAATAAATTGCATGTGGCTACTTGTTTTCACATAATAATTGTTATGTTATGTATGTTTATTTAGTATTTTATTTAGTATTTTTATTACTTGTTTTTGTTTATTTTTGTTAGACATGTTTATAAACAAAAAGGGTAATTTTTTAATAGAAAAATAATACGGACTAAATAACGGTGCAATAAGATTTGGTTTTTGAAGAGTTAAATTTTCAAGAGTTTAATTGAGTGATGAGTTTTGTACCAATAGTAAGAACGGTTCACCCAATTTTGACAAATTATAAGAGATGTATATGGAGGGAACGCATTAAATTGTGACCTAAAAGAAGAAGGTTTTTAATACGCTTCGCGCTGACCCGCTTCTCCGCTTCTTTGTGCGTCATAATGAAGCTACCAAGTACGACTATTTAATGTACAAAATCATCTTAAGGGTGAATTAGCTTTAATTCCATGCACCACTTTGCAGTAATTATACGAAAAACTAAGTCTTTGGACTTATGCAAAAGTACGATATAATGGACGATAATTAAAGGTAAATTCTTTGATTTGTGAATCGAATACCCCAATCAAAACTTTGTTAATTTAATCTTAGTGAATTGGTTACTAAAAAGTTTTTTATTGAAACTATTGATACGAAGTTGTATGCTTGCTTCTTCGTACATATTTTGATTATACACATCAAAATTAGTACCATTAAAATTAAGTTAATGCCATCTAGTTAAAGGAACACTTGAAGTTGCAATTTACGTTATGTGAGAACTTGGCGAGATTGTAATGGAAAGGTAAATCTTCATGTTGTGTGAGACCTCAACTGGACACATTTGCAGTTCTTTAAATTAGACGACTTAAACTGAGTTGTAAGTGAGAACTTGGACCAATGGCACAAGATGGGGATAAAACATGTTTACATTGCAATATTGTTTGGCAATGTAAATACCATAATGATCGAGGCATTGGAAAATATTTTCCAATTATTGTTCGACAAATTATCTTATTTTATACTTTCGTTACTAGCAGATCAACTAATGTAATGAATATTACCTTGGGTATTTTATTTTCTTAAAAATTTGTATTATCGAAAATACTAAAATTGAATTTTGCTAATTATTTAAATGTATTAATGCAACATTAAAAGCATAAACGTGGGTTATTCTTGTATTGATAAATTGATCTACACCTGTAAGGGTTTTTGGGTGGAGTCAACTTTACTATAAGAATAAACCTAGTCCTCTTTTCATGAGAAAATAGTGAGATTTAATCCTATTCTTTTTCATGAATGAGAAAGGTATGATAGAAAAATTAGAATTATCTAAATTCTAAATACATAACTCATAAGCAAACTTTATTAGTTAAAAAAATTGCACATTTTCTGAGTTATAATATTAGAAGCTAGACTGATTACCGAAAACGTTGGTAAAAGGCTATCTAGTACTACCTCCGTCCCAAAATTATAGTCCCCGTTTGACTTTTTCGGTCAAGCTTTTACAACTTTGACCTTAAATATTTTTGTTTGTGTTATACAATAGTTGATGAAAATTATACCAATAAAAAATACATTTAAAACTCAATCCATTCATATATTTTGAATCAAGTGTTATATAACACAAACAAAATTACGTAAGGTCAAAGTTATGAAAAAAAGACCGAAAAAGACCAAAGAGGACTATAATTTTGGGACGGAGGGAGTATATTTTATCTAGCTGTTTTGTTTTGACCATTTAAAGGTACTACATACAATTGTTGGAATGGTAGACCTATTAAGGAAGAAATTGCATGCCCAATTTTTGAAGTTAATGGCATTGATGGATAGTTCGTCATCTACATAGTAGAGTACACTCTTTTAGTACATAAGTAATTGTTATGTATGGACTTTCTCAAAGGTGTAGGAATGTAAATAGCATACTATTTTCTTTCACGGGTTAATGAAACACTTACAATGATGTCAAATCCAGTGGGAGCATTGTATTCTTATTACTGAATAAGGAATTATTATAATGATCTCTATTTCAATGGGAGCTATAAGCTTTGTCATCTTGGTAGCAATCTACATTATGTCTAGAATGTCTTAAGATAATTACTTTCCACTTGTAGACACTTATGTTTTTAAGAATAGTCATGAATGTTTCCTTACTAGATAGTGATATTCTACATCTAAGTTTCTACAAGGATAAATACAAGGCTAGGAGTTATTGTTTCTTATCTCTTGTACACATAACCTAAACCTAAAGTTGTGTTATTATTCTTTAGTCATAAACGATCGACCAAAAACCCTTTGTTGGGTCGATCACTTTGTTTTTTTTCTTAAATAAATTGTTTTGTGTTCCTAAACTAGCATTTACTTTAATTCGTTATAGTACGTGTGTACAAGAACGTGGTACTAACACACTGTTGTTAGTATCTTGGATTGAATTACAAAATTGGTAAGGGGAAATTCTTATAATCCTTATAAATCATAATTAGGGTTCATCTCATTTGCTAGCTTGGAATTGATTATTGTTTAGCTACAATCAAAAGGTACGCATAATTTTATGCTTTAGTTAATTAATTATTCATTATATGTTCCTTACGCTTCCGCATGTGTACTTGATGTTTATTGTGTTTAATTATGATTGTCATGGTATTAAAATTCCAACATTAAGTTTGTAATAAAGTTGGTAACCAAGATAATGATACGAAATAAAAAATGGCAAATGAGAGCTAACTATGAACTCAAACTGATTCATGTTGACTTTTACGTCGATTTATCTGATAACATATGCCAACCACCAAGTTTTACCTAAAGTTGGTAAAAATGGCAATATTGATGAGAAAGAACTGACAAGCAAATTCTGAGGATCGGGTTTCTTCTAAATATGTTGTAACCAAGGACAGAACCATGCATCGGTTGATTCTAGTTTAGCTCTAGAACTTAAAAGTAAAACCAACTTATATATGCCAACCACCTTTTACATCTCGTATTATATATTTTGACAACCAAAGAAATAATCCTGCAAATGAATCAATCCATCAAGTTTCTATCTAAAACGTAATATTTCAAGAATCTATTCTACAGGCACATGCAATCTCAAACATCACCTTCATCTGTCTTACCAATCGAAAAGTATACTATGCAAAGCAAAAGAAATTACTAGAAACCTAACTACAGATTATACAAACTGCTGACAGCCACTATACGCCAAAAACTAGTTGTCGACACAGATGTTGACTTCCATTTCCGGAACAGTAGATAAACCGACATTAAAAGTAATAATAACAGAATAAAAAATGTCTGCACTCTGCAGGCTTCACTTGTTTTTTCTACAATAAGGATAAATAATCATAAACGCGGCAAGATGTCAAGGACTAAGTATAGCACTATATTCTACATATGAATGAAAAGTTTGGAGCACATGGGACATATGTTGTTAACAAGAAGCCACAAATGCCATAAATTATAATGGGTCGGAAATGATTCCAGTAACTGAGTTGAAAAGTGGTTCTGAAAGAGCTTAATAAGCTTTCACCTTTCCTGAAAGGAAAATTAAGTCACTTGTACTACCACTAACCTTATGACATGTATGTAGGACATTATTGATATCACCATACTTCATCTAGATTTGTATAAACTAAAAGCACTGTATGAAAAGCGTAAGTTTGCACCACCGATAACTGCTAGCTGTTCTCCTCGACCACTACTACATAAGGAAGATCAAATTAATTGGTTATTAAACAGAAAATCATCCTGGTTTTTGTAAGCAGATCCCCAAATAACCAACCTTAAGCCTCAAAACAAACGAGAAAAACGGATAACAATTCTTGCAGTTGGAAGTGGTATAAAAAAGTTTATATAATAACATCTATTATCTTCCAAACCAACAACAACTCAAGCTTTTAACTAAAAAGAAACAAAGATTAAACACATGTATCTTTCATATTCAATGATAATACTCGATCATCAACAACACATTTTTACTGATCAAGGTCAAATCAAGAAAGCAAATCCTAATGATAAATGTAATCGCCTTTTAGTTCAAATTAAGAATGTAAATGCAATCGATCAAGAACGCGTTTTTATCAAACCAAATTTAAGTTTGAATTCAAATTTGAACCCTCTTACAGATCAAGAAACCAAAAGTAATTTCACCATCAAGAAAATATGCACACAATCTAAAATTTGATGAATTAAACACACCTTATTCTACCATCATCATCATCATCATTAAATAAGAAATCAAGAAATTACCATATATAAGTTATTGTCAACAAAAAGTTGACACGACGATAAGAATCCTCATTACTTGATGGCGGCACCACCACCATGAATGTGCGTTTTCCATAGTTTCGATGTCATCTTATAGTTTCATTTGGGGCATGTGTACTTGACCATCTCATGATATTTCGCGTTATGCTTGTCACTTGCCTGTTTTGATGTGAAATTTTCTTCGCAAAGTATGCATTTGTATTTGGTAGGATTTTCGATATCCGCCATTGTTGTTTGTTTTGAATTCAAGAATAGCGTAAAAGAGAAGAGAGAAGATGATTAATGGGTGTGTTTTGGTGTTGGTGTGTATTTTCTGTTAATAAGATTCTTTTATAGTTGTTAGTTACTCATTATTTTCTTGATTTGGCGCCTTTTTTTATTTTGTCATTGTTTTTATTTATTTTTTAAATCTTTTATACACACATACAGGCATTTCAATGCACGTTTTTAAAAACTATGACGCCAAACTTTGTTTCGGTACCCTGAACTATTGAATCATCTACTATACTGACTTATGAAATATGTCTAAACTTACAACATCATCTTCAATTTTGACTAATATTTTTCAAACAAAAGGTTTCATTTTAAATCGAGCTATCTTAATAGTCCAAGCTAGTTTACCCAAAGAATTTTTAGCTAAACATTAAACGTAAAGTAAATAATTGGCTATAATCGCAAATTCACACTTACACATATTGGTTGTTAGTGTCATCGTGTTACACTTATTGGTACTCTTACTAGTAGAGGTGGCAAAATGGTTGGGTCGGTTGAGGTTGGGTCTTGGGTTTTAGATGGGTATGGGTCTAAATGGGTATGCGTTTAGATGGGTCACTTGGAAGGATGGGTCTAGATGGGTACGGGTCAAACGGGTCTCAGGTCGGGTCGGGTTTTTTTGGGTTTTCCAGTTGTTTTTGTTTCATCATGGAATATAATAATTAATTACTGTTAACAAAGAAAAATAGTATTCAATATCTGTTTTTATACGTTTTTACCCGTTTTCGTCCATTTTCATACGTTTGCATCCGTTTTTATACGTTTTCATTCATTTTCGTCCGTTTTTATACGTTTTCGTTTGTTTTATAAATTTTTATATGTTTTCGTCTGTTTTTATACGTTTCGTCCGGTTTTTACGTTTTCATCCGTTTTCGTACGTTTTTATACGTTTTCATCCGTTTTTAGATGTTTTATCAATTTTCGTCCGCTTTTATATGCTTTCGTCTGTTTTTATACGCTTTCATCTACTTTTATACATTTTCATACGCTTTCGTCCGTTTTATACATTTTCATCTATTTTTATATGTTTTCGTCCGTTTCATACGTTTCGTCTGTTTTTGTCTATTTTCATCCGTTTTTATACGTTTTCATCCGTTTTTATAAGTTTTCATCTGTTTTTATACGTTTTCATCTGTTTTATATGTTTCCTCCATTTTTATACGTTTTTGTTTGTTTTTATACGTTTTCATCCGTTTTTATACATTGTAGTCCATTTTTATACGTTTTCTTCCATTTTTATACGTTTTCATCCGTTTTTATACGTTTTTGTCCGTTTTTATACATTTTCATACGTTTTCATCCTTTTTATACGTTTTCATCCATTTTCCTATGTTATTATACGTTTTTATACGTTTTCGTCCATTTTTATAAGTTTTCATCCGATTTTATATGTTTTCGTCTGTTTTATACGTTTTCATCTGGTTTTATATGTTTTTGTCGAAAACGTAAAAAAATGGACGAAAACGTATAAAACATACGAAGATGGGCGAAAACGTAAGAAAACAAACAAAACAAATGAAAACGTATAAAAACAGACGAAAACATATGAAAACGTAAGAAAACGTTTAAAAATGAACGAAAACGTATAAAAACGGACGAATACATATGAAAATGTATAAAAATGGACGAAAACAGCTGAAAACGTATAAAAATAGATGAAAACGCATAAAAACGGACGAAAACGTATAATAAAAAATGAAAACATATAAAAACGGATGAAAGCATATAAAAACGGACGAAAACATACAAAACGGATGAAAACGTAAGAAAACGTGCGAAAACGTAAGAAACGGACGGAAACGTATAAAACAAGCGAAAACGTATAAAAACGGACGAACGTATAAAACGGAGGAAGGGAAACTAGGATAGTTTGGAGTTGTTGTTTGGTTGAGTAAATCTTGACAATTGGTGGAAGGGACTAGGTATAGCTTGAAGTTGTGTTTTGCGATTAACAAAGGTGGTTTAAATGTCGAAAAATAAATATTTTTAACCTTGTTTTCCCGAAACGGATAATACACCAAAATGGACTTAAATATTTCAACAATAAGGCAGAAATATAGAAACTATAAGCTATATGTGGCCACTTGAACCACTCAAAACGTACTTATAGCAAAAAAGATACGACGTTTTTAAGTTTCGACGAAAACTATAATTAAAAAAAAAACAACTCCACTTATAACTAAACGTATTTTTATAAACTTTGCAGTAGTTTTTGAACCGTTAGAAACGAGATTGGTAAAAATTGGTAAAAGACGTTGTTTAATACATATTTAGTTGTTTTCCGGAAACATCCGAGTTTTGGTAAAGTATGTATAAATGATGCCCAATTTTTGTTAGGATTTTAAAAAGTATATATACTACTTACACCTATTTTTCAAGGTTGCAAAAATCGTGAATCGGTAGTCGGGCGGTCGACCACCTTGTAGGGATTAATTGGTCTAGGCGGGATTAATCAGTGATTAATCGGATTGGCATTTCGTGCAAGTTTTGGGTATTTCTGGAGACTAAACTAATTTTAACAGATTCCAAGTCTACTATGTTCCCAAACCTCAATAAAAAGCTCCAATTCGGATTTTGAGGTCCATTGTGCGTTATAAGTGAAATAAACGATCCCCAAATTAAGTAGAATGCTTAAATTAATAGTATTTTTTTTTAAGTTGACCGATTAAGACGATTTGGCCGATTAGCCGATTTTTGACCGATTAGTCCGATTATTCACCGATTAGGCCGATTTTTGACCGATTAGTAGCCGGACGGAAACGTATAAAACAGGTGAAAACGTATAAAAACGGACGAAAACGTATAAAACGGAGGAAGGGAAACTAGGATATTTTGGAGTTGTTGTTTGGTTGAGTAAATCATGACAATCGGTGGAAGAGACTAGGTATAGCTTGAAGTTGTGTTTGCGGCTGAAAAAGGTGGTTTAAATGTCGAAAAGTATATATTTTTAACCTTGCTGTCCCGACACGGAAAATACACCAAAATGGACTTAAATATTTCAAAAATAAGATAGAAACATAGAAACTAGACGCTATAAGCTAAACGTGGCCGCTTGAATCACTCAAAACGTACTTATAACAAAAAAGATACGACGTTTTTCAGTTTCGACGAAAACTATACTTAAAAAAATAATAAATAAAAATAAATAAATAAATAAACTGCACTTCTAACTAAACTTTTTTTTTTGGTAAAGGGTTTTTACCCTGGTAAAATATACTAAACGTATTTATATAAACTTTGAAGTAGTTTTTGAACTGTTAGAAAGGAGATTGGTAAAAATTAGTAAAAGATGTTGTTTAATACGTATTTAGTCGTTTTACGGAAAAATATGAGTTTTGGTAAAGTAAGTATAAACGAACGGGTAATGCCCAATTTTTGTTAGGATTTTACAACATATATATACTACTTAGACCTTTTTTCTAAAAATAACGATATAAAGACAAAAAAATTTTAAATAGACTTTTATAAGTAAAAAAGTAAATATTATTTTATAACCCGAAAAAAAGACGAAACTTTTTTATAACTTTTAATAAATTATAAAAATAGTATTATTTTAAGTACGATAATAAAGACGAGATCATTTTTGTAACATGACTACTAAAGTTGGTTAACACAAAAATATTTGATAAGTGTCGAGACTTATTTAATTACATAATTTGACGTAAATTGAATTTTTGACTTATAAAACTAAAACACAAATAAGCATCGGTGATACAAAGTTTTGAAAACTCATTTGTATCATTTCATTGCATATAGCATAATACTAAGACGAACCATTAGTTACTTAGATCACGTTTTTTAGCCGTTATAACTCATATCTTGAGTTACTCATTTCCGAACTACTACTTTACTTGAGGTGAGTTTATAGCCCTACTTTTTACTCTTTTTATTACTTGATTTACAAACTTTGGGGTGAGAACATGCTTGCTTTTACTTTTGACACAAGTACTCTTTTAAACTGTTACGGATTAGCCTAAGTACCATTAACCCACTATGCCCACTATCATGAACCGTTAATTTCTACGGGAAGCGCAAGTGTTATAAATAGATCTGTTGGGGTGACTCCCCCATTCGGGTTGGTCACTCCAACTTCTCCAGATAGGCAAACGGACGTATACAATGTCGGAATCTAGGTGTCTCGGGTTAAACACCTACTGGGCCATTATACTTTGTGCATTGATTTGTATACTCCAATGTCGTAGCTTCGGTGTCATGAGCTTAGTGCAATCGTAATACTTATTTTGTATGACCTATTATATGTGTTGTAATAGTCATATACTTGAAATCTTGTGGTCCACTTTAGTGAATTTACTTAAATCTATAAACTCACTAGCTTTTTGCTGACATTTTAAGCATGTTTTTCTCAGGTGCTTAACTTTACTAATTGGCATAGAGTCTCACGCATTCAAGAAGTGTTTTCACACAACTATATCATGTGATTTGAACTAAAAACTATTTTCATTTGGGACCATGTAATTTGTTAAGATTTTTAAATATTTTAAACTTATTTTAATGAAATCGAATGTATCTTTTAAAACCACTCATATAGGTCGTTCTCTATTATTGTATGATCTTATCCCATAAAGTCACACCTCTAGTTACCTTTCCGCTGCGATGATTTTGGGGTGTTAGAACATCTAACTTGATGACAATGGTCGGTGCTTCTCATATATACTACTTTATAATGTATTTAGGACTTTTATTTTTAGAAGTCTTAAAAATTTTAAGCTTACACACTTGCTATTATTAGAAGTCCTTTTTTCAAAAATAAAAAATAGAAATTCAATTTATTAAAGAATACAACTACTAATGCAATATGCACAATGAATTGATGCACTAACATATACTCTATTGACTGGTCAACACCTACAATTAATGATGTTCTTTAAAACACCTCATTTATGAAAAAAAACAATTAATAAAACACATTGTACAAACTAATCAAGCTACTTGACACAATAAACAAACAAAGTAATATAAACCAAGCAAAGCTCATCACACTTAGTAATGTGTAAATATTTATCATACAAATTTAATGAAGCATATCATACCATCTCTTACCTACTTGCGACTACAAGCCAATGTTAACCACTATGATCTTTTACACCCATAATATTAAGGACTACCGTATTTATATTGTCGGAACATCGCGTGGTTATCCTACTATTAGTATATGAAATGGTTTGCTATGATTAAAGCTATTACATCCTAAATTTATCGACATATATAAATTTATTATCATATGAAATGTGTAATCGAAAGACATTGTTTGCTAAAACGTTTAAATATAAGGTACTCGCCGCCGCAACGCGCGGGTAGTATGCTAGTATTGCATAAGGGGTGTGGAAGTTAGGGTCGGATTGGTTGCCAAAAAAGAATTAAAGATTACAACAATAATCTCATGCCAATCCAATTAGTTAGTTTTTTATAAGTAGATGATGAAGCCACCAAACAAAAATGAGATACAAGGAAAACTGTTGCAGTTTGGATATGATGTAAAAAATACTTTTTGATTCTAATCACATTTATTAATTGAACCTTCAGCAAAGATAGTCAGGTTGGTAACAAACAACAAGATTTATTCAGTTTTAGAATGATACGAGTGGGAAGCTACCCACGCGTTGCGACGGACAACATTTTTTTTACTGTAGTTTTTTTTACCACAATAATCTTAGGCGTAGTCCCGACATTTAAAAGCACCAAAGATGCTCGCGAGGTTTTGGCGGGATTCACCGTGGACACACGTGATGCCTTCAAGGAAGCAGCGTCGATTAACATGGTTGAGCCACTCTCTCAATTGGCAGCTGAGCCGTATGTTTATAGTGAGTTTTTTTTTTTTTTTTTTTTGTAATAGGTGTTTTTATCTTATATGTATAATTCGATTTTTTGTGCTCATATGTGAATTTTAATATTTGTGGCAAACAGATGTTGTAGATACAATGCTGATGAGAGAGCAGATCTATTAAAAAGAGAGTAATGTTTGCAAAGTCTAAAAAGTAATATCAACCGTTGGATTTGTCAAGATTACTAAAGAGGGAAATCTACACATAGGGGCATGATGGTCATTGCAATAAACAACCACCGTCTCAGATCCAATCTCAGATCACCACCGCCATAACGAAACCTGCCTTCCCCATTGTTGTTGAATTCGATGACGTCATCATCTCCTCCGATAATCATTTCGTAACTGTCGTCGTCTTCGTCTTCTTCGCAGACTTGGATGACGTCATCATCGTTTCCAGTGATGGTTTGGATGTTGAAGAGATCAAGGTCATCAAACTCGTTCAACATTTTTGGAATAAAGAAAAGAAAAGTGGGTTGTTGTGCACCAATGACTCTTTTTTTTGCTGTTTATATGCCAATGGATTGATGGGTCACGTGTACATTTGCTTTATTCTTAGGGCCCGTTTGGTTCTGCGGAATCCTAAGGATTCTGGTGGAATTGGAATCCAATTTCATTTCATAATGTGTTTGGTTGAAAATTTTAAAGAATTTGAAATCTGAATTCCATTCTTTACTGTGTTTGGTTGACAAACGGAATGGAATGAAATTCCTTCAAAATCCCATATATATGGAATTCAAGATTCCATGGCAATATGAGAAGGATTGTTTACAATTCCATGAAATTCATATTATCTTTATCATTGTCATTGCTATTATTATTATTATTATTATTATTATTTTATTTATTTATTTATTTATTTATTTATTTATTTTTATTTTTATTATTATTTTTTTTAATTTTTATTTTTTTGTGTTTATTTATTTATTTATTTATTTTTGTTATTATTATTATTATTATTATTATAAACGATCATTTAATTATTATTGTTATTATTATTATTTTTTATAAACAACCATGTTATTAAGATTTAAAAATTATTATTTATTTAAAATTGAATATAAATTATTAGTTATTTAAAAAAAAATATTATTATTATATTTAAAAATTATTATTTTTTTAAAATTTAATTTAATATATTTATAACTTACTTTTTTAATTTATACTTTAAAAAATACAAATGTATTTTATATAAAAAAAATATTTATTTAATATATTAGTTTATATAATATTATTTAAAAAATTATTATTATAATTTGATAAGTAATTTATTTATTAAATAATATTTAGTTTATTAATCTTAAACTAAAATTAATTTTAAACATTTTAATATAATTGTTTTTTCTCATTTCATTCTTCTAACCAAACATGCGTTAGTATTTGCATATTTCAATTCCGTCAGATTTTAAATACTAAGGATTTCAATTTCTAACATTCCATTCCTTCACATTTCAATTCCTTAAACAGATTTCAATTCCGTCAAAAATATTCTGCGAACCAAATGAGCCCTTAGAGTTTCAAATTTAGTCATCTTTTCCTTTTTGTGTTATTTTCTATTGTTTGACGGAGGAGGTTTTTAAAGTGATTTTTAAACAAGGAGGTGACATGTGTAATGTTGTAGATGTGTACGTGTTAGTAAATGATGTAAAATACTAATGAAGAGAGGACAATATCATCGTTTTGATGTATGTTCATCTCAATTATTTAAATAAATTTCATTAGTAATTTTTATGTATGTTCTGTTTTCTTTTTTTAGTTGATCAACATTAGTTTTTTGTTCATCAGTTATTAACTTTTTAGCTATTATGTTATCAAAGGTTCATCAGTTTATTTATTCAATAAAAAGTATCGTTCATCAATAAAAAGTGTTGTTCATCAACAAAAAAAGACGTTCATTTAGTAAAAAGGTTACCCCGATAAAATAAAACGATATATTCATTTGTTCATCAGTTCATCAATTAGTTGTTATCATTTCATCAGTTTTAAAAAAAATCACAATGTTCATCAGTTCATCAATTAGTTGTTCATCAGTTCATCAATTAGTTATTCATCAGTTCATCGATTAGTCTTGTTCATCAGTTAGTATTGTTCATCAATAAAAAGAGTTGTTCATCAGTTATCTTAAATTTTGTTCATCAGTTACATCGCAATATTCATCAGTTAGAGCACGTTGTTCATCAGTTCATCGGTTTTCAAAAAAAATTACATTATTCATCAGTTCATCAGTTTTCTTTTAAAAAAAATCACAATGTTCATCAGTTCATCAATTAGTTGTTCATCATTTTATCATTTTTTAAAAAAAAAATCACAATGTTCATCAGTTCATCAATTAGTTGTCCATCAGTTCATCGATTAGTCTTGTTCATCAGTTAGTATTGTTCATCAATAAAAAGAGTTGTTCAGCAGTTTTCTTAAATTTTGTTCATCAGTTTATCGGTTTTCCAAAAAAGAATCCTAATGTTCATCAGTTGTCGAAAAAAATTATAATGTTCATCACTTATAGTCACAATGTTCATCGGTTTATCATTTGGTTGTTCATCCATTAAAAAAACCAAAAAAACCAAAAATAACAAAAATAACAAAACATGTATTTTGGTATACCAATTAGTTCATTTGAATGTACTTTTATAAGAAAAATCTCTTTTTAGGCATTTTATCAAACACTTTGTATGCACTAAATATGACTAAGATGTAATCATTAACGTGCAATATCTTACTCATATCATATCGAATTTGAGCGATTCAAATTTCTGGGTAAAGAATGGTCAAAAACCTACAATTTTGATTTTTAAGTTTTGTAAAATTCGGCTTATAAACTAGTCGAAATTATAGCCGAAAATGCCGAAAAGTTCTAGAAAATCAACATTCAATTAAAAAGTTGAAAAAAAAAAGTTGCGATTTATATATCAAAATGCATACCAAATTAAAAAGAATCAAATTTAAAAAATTATGGTGAAAGTTATTTACGTAAAAAGGTTACCCCGATGCCCCCTAACTTTTCGTTTGAAAGTTATTTACGTTTGAAGTTTTGAGATGAAATAAAAAAACATGTTAAAAGGACCAAAATGCCCCCTAACCAAATTTAATAATAAAAAATGGACGGGTATTATCAACATCAAAATTTCTAATTATTATACAATATCCAGGTATAGTATTTGAAGTATTTCAACGTGTAAAACAAATGATTACGTTATTTATTTAGCTATTAAATGAGAGTTTTCGGTGGTAAAAACATACTCCTATATATTTTTAATGACTATCAACCTATGATGAACACCCTTTCCACAGCCAGGGTCACAGGTCACAACCCAATCTTAATCTCAAGACTGTTAAACTTAAGTTTGGCTAAATCCAAGTTATTCACCAGCGGATCTTAATCTCAAGACTGTTAAACTTAAGTTTGGCTAAATCTGGACTTATACACCAGCGGAAGAGAGCAATAATGCCAAAAGCTATAGAGGTAAAAAGTTTTGAATCATTACAGGTTCAATATTAAAGTCATCCTTGACCAGATCAGTAACGTTTCAGTGCCAATTACATGGTGACCATTATACAATTCTATTGAAAGATACCACCAGTTGAGCATTATTGTCTACTTTGCTGCAGCGACAAGCGCATATCTGGCTTGGGTAAAAGTAGAAATGACTGATCCCAGTTGCAGCTTGTCATTGCACCCAAAAGTCAACCTATACCTGCACAGCCAATAATAATCACATGAACGAATTCCACTAGTAGTAGTTTACTAACCAGAAATATTAGACTTGCGTCATTTCTTCTCTTGCAATGTTCACTAAAGGCAATCCTTTTGTTGCCTTGATATCCGATATTTCAACATAGAGTTAAGCACCAATCAAAGAGGAAATTAAACCTCGAACTACACATGGGCCAGATATAGCTTTTTACATGACATAGCAGGAACATGCTAATATAGAAAGACAGACAGACAGAATTACAACCATGATAACAACTCTGTATTAACAACTTAAACAAAATAGCAATCAACACTCTTTCTTAGCCGTACAAATTAATCCTTCTTCCGTCACATCAAGCGTAATTTAACACGTATCATGACAGTATTAAATCAGGGTCTCTTGGAAAACGTGTTGTAATATTAGCAAAGCATCAAATATGCAGATTCAAAATTGGACATGAACTGAAACATATTAAACCTACAGAAAACTTCAATAATACTAACATATACGGGGTATATAAGTTCCACATATAATCAAACCAGGCTGATGTATATAGTCTTAGAAATATTTCAGTAGCTAAGATTCGACCATTGTATCACAAATATGGACTTCACCAAGTTACTTCGTTATGACCAACCAAGTCTAGATTAAGCTGTAAGTTGTGAAGGAACTTGATGGTGGCACATGTATGTAAGAGGTGAAAAAGGGCAATCTGTTAATTTTATTGAAGAAGCGATATCACGATTCAAAAAGCAGGTGAAGACATTGTTGGTTTTATGGATATAAATTAGTAGACGTGAGTTAGGATCGAACTCGAGACTATGGGATTGCACACTTTACGTATGAGAATTTAAAGTTAATAATTAAATATAAACGTTATATTTATTTATTTATTAAACGAAATAACTAACGGACGTTAAGTAATTAATATAATGGACTAACGGTAAGTTAAAGGTATTGGAAAAGGATCAAATTGCAAAGTTGGGAAGGTTAGGAATCCCTTTGGGACTCCACAGAACGATCGGCCATCAAGAAAAGGAGACAAGCTACAACTTGTTCACCAAGTTAGCTTGGGTATATATCTAAGGCTAGAGGGGTCTTGTTTTCCATCTCTTGTGCTCATTAGCTAAACCTAAAATTGTTTTGTGTGTGTGTTTTGCTATAACCGGTCGAACACCCTTCATAGGTGTCGATCCACTCTTTTCCAAACATCAAGTTATTTGGTTTGATAAAACTAGCGATACTTTAATTGGGTTTTGATGCGTGTGTACAAGAACATAGTAATAACATACTTTTGTTATTATCTTGGATTGAATTACAAAGCGGTAAGGGGTAATTCACATAATCCTAACTAAATCAAATTAGGGTTCATCCGTTGCTAGTTTGTGGATTTGATTCTTATTCGGCTAGAATCAACAAAGATGCGCATATTCTTTATGTTAATTAATTATTAGTTAATACATCCTATACGCTTCCTTAATATTACTTTGATGTTTTGGTGATTATTTATTTGAATGTCTTGATATCTAATTCCAACAGTGGCATCACGAGTCATTGGTTTTTAATGAGTAATTAATTACATAAGCAGCGTAATAAAACAAATACTTGTATGTTGTTTGCTATGTTCATCTAGGGTTTATGTTTTTTTTATGTTTTGGTGTTTTTTTTTTTTTTAAATTGGGGTACCATTTTTAAATCGACATATACATAAAATTTTTAGGGTTTTAAAAATTGTTTGCTAACCTTATTAAAACCTAGAATTAATATTGATTACGTGATTAATTCATGAATAATTTGTTATGTGTCATGGAATTTTAATATAGATCTTGTGGCTTACTTGTATAAATTGTTATGATATCCATGGCTATACATGCATGTTAGTCATGGATAAGTTGCTTTGATATATTGTTTAATTGTTGAGACATATTTATTTATGAAAAATCTTGAATTGGGAAGACTCAATTAATATATTAATGAATCAATTATGTGCAATTTGGTATAATTAATTAAGGGTTTACATGTCGATTCATCGATGTATGTGGCTCACTTTCTATTCTTTGGAGTGAAAGCCCTAATTAATATATACATTAATTTAACCTAGATATTGATTATTAATAGGATTTTATCAAATAAGTTGCATGTGGCTACTTGTTTACACGTATAAATTGTTTATTATGTGTGCATTGTTTTTAGTAGTTTATTTTTTATTTGTTACTTGTTTGTTTATTATGTTAGACAGTTTTAAGCAAAGGGTAATGTTGAATAGAAAAATATCACAGGACTAAACAATAGCGAAATTTGATTTGTTTTAGAAGAGTTAAGTTTTCAATAGTTTAATTGATTGGTGACTTTTGTACAAATGGTGCGACGGCTCACCCATGAGAATGAACTAATAAAAGGGGTTTAAAGAAGTGCGCATAGTCAGCTGAATGGATGTCTTAGGTTGTGCTTTAGCAGCGTGCACAGTCCTCACCTTGTAAGTTCGAGTGGAGCTACTTAGTAAGCCATATAAATGTGCAAGCTCATCTTAGAGGCGAATTAGTGTTAATTCCATGCGCCACTTTGGTGGTAATTATCTGAAACACTAAGTGTTTACACTTATGCAAAATGCGGTATAATGGATGATAATTGACACTAAATTCCTTGATTGGTGAACCCAATACCTCAATCAAAACTTTGATAATTTGATCTTTATGAATTGGTAATTAAAAGTTTTTATTAAAATTATGCTACAAGATGAATGCATGACATCTTTGTACATATTTGATTTGACCACATAAAATCAAAACTAGTACCCTTTTAAATTAAGAATATGCCATCTAATTAAAAGGAACACTTGAAGTTGCAATTTAGTCATGAGAGTACTTGGCTAGATTGTGATGGAGAGGTAAATCTCTATGTAAAGTGAGATCTTGCATGGACATATTTGCAGTTCTTTAAGTTAGACACTTAAGTTGAGTAGGAAGTGAGATCTTGGACTCAATGGCATAAGATGGGATAAAACATGTTTATATTTGCAATAGCGTTGGAAAATATAAATCCCATAATGATCTAGGAGTTGGAAATTTTTTGCCAATTAATGTTGACGATTACCTTATTATATCGTTAGTTGCTAGCAGATCAAGTGATGTAATGAACCTATGATAATTTGGATCCTAGTTTTCGAGAAAATTATATGGTTATATGTATATATTACCGTTGGGTGTATTTATTTTCTTGAAAAGTGTATTATCGAAAATACTAATACTTGAACTTTTTTCTTTAGAAATGGCTCAAACACCGAATAACACTAACACTGCTCTAAATTAGCGTTCAAAGTTTTTGATGAGAAAAGTTATTGGCTCTAAAATTTCAATGATTGGTACAGCTCTTTGAGAATGCGTAGAGTTCTTGGCGGTTGAAATATCTTTATGAACCTTATACTGAACAACCAACGGTCTGATGCTACTCAGCTCAAATTGATGCTTGGCAACTTGAGTATAAGCGTCATAATGATGTGGCTTGTCTTATGTTGGGAACGATGAAATCTGCTCTTCAAAGCGGTTTGAACATTATTTCCCATTTAATATGCTCAATGAACTTCGGACTATGTTTGAGAAACCAGCCGTCGAGATTTATGACTTGACCGGCGCGTTACAGTTGTAGGCAAGGTGAGGGTAAAACGTGAGTGCTCATGTCTGGAAATGAAAGGTTACATGGACGACTCAAAGCACTTGGCAAAACTTATGATGATGACATGGCTGTGAATCTGATTAATCGATCCGTTAACAAGGATTTTAATGGTTTTGTCAGAAATTTCAATATGCTTCTGCGTGGGGAAGGCGATTCTTGACCTACACGCATTGCTAATTGACTATGAGAAGGGTTGCCTCAAAGGTTCCTACCAGCCCGGTACTTGCTATTCAGGTGGAAGGATTAATAAGCCAAAACCGCGGCGTGCGAACAACAAGAAGGGGAAGGGTAAGGGCAAGGTTGACAAAGCAAGCAGTGATGGCCTATCAACCTCAACCCAAGAAGAACCCTACTCCTAGGAAGGAAAATCCTAAAAAGGATCAAGCATGCCATCCTTGTAAAAGCGTTGGGCATTGGAAGAAAGCGTGCTCTCTATCTTGATGAATTGCGGGCAAATAAGATGAAGTATGAAGTCTGGGTACTTGCCGGTAATTTATTTGTCATTGAATTATTTACTCTAAATCATAATAATTCCTGGGTATATGATACAGGCTGTGGTATTCACATTTGTAATACCTGCGAGGGATTTAGAGTGGAAAGGAAGCTTGCCTATGGGGAGCAATATACCTTGCGTGGGAAATGGCGTAACACATTTGTTGAAAACGTAGGCGTTTAGTTTAGTATTGCCTTGAGAATCTGTTATTAAACAATTGTCATTACGCACCTTCTATAATTAGAGGTGTTGTTTCCTTTTCAAGTTTGTTGGATGATGGTTTTACTCATACTATTTCAAGTAATGGAATTGATGTTTCTTTAAATGGTGTATTTTATTTTAAAGCAATTACTGTGAATGGTGTGTTTGAAATTGATATGATTGGAAATGAATCTAACAATAATAATAATTCGATGTTTAGCATTAACAAGAAGATAAAGTCAGGCGTGAATTCTTCTTATCTTTGGCATTGTAGACTTGCTCATATAGGCAAGGCTCGCATGCATAAGCTGCAACTTGAAGGGCTTTTGCAAAATATCAATGATGAATCATTTGATAAATGTGAGTCATGCATTTATGGGAAGATGACTAAGAAACCTTTTCATAGCAATATGGAGAGGGCTACGATCTACTTGGTCTTATTCATCTTGTGTGTGTGGACCACTTAGACATGTGTCAAAGAGAGGTGCTAGCTACTTCTTAACCTTATTGATGATTTCAGCCGTTATGGTTATGTTTATTTACTTAAGCATAAACATGAGGTGTTTGAAACATTTAAGGTTTTCAAAGCGGAAGTAGAGCTGCAATTGGGAAAGAAGATTAAAGCTCTTGATCCGATAGAGGAGGTATCTAAGCCAGAGTTTAAAGATTACCTAGTGAGAATGGAATTGTCCGAATCTCACTTCTCCATATACTCCACAACAAAATGGTGTATCTGAGAGAAGAAAGCGTACATTGTTGGACATGATACGATCTATGTTTAATCTTACCACTCTACCTTTATCCTTTTGGTATTATGCTTTAGAATCTGCGTTGCATTATTCTAAATATGGTTCCCACCAAGAAGGTTGATAAGACACCATATGAAATATGGCATGGTAAAGCTCTAACTTTGTCTTATTTAAAGGTGCGGGGTTGAAGTATGTTAAGCGTGACTCGTGAGATAAACTCAACAAAGATCGTAAAGTGTATCTTAGTAGGATACCCTAAGGAAACTATGGGTTACTACTTTTACTATCAAACTGAAAATAAAGTAATTGTTGCTAGGTATGGAGATTTTCTTGAAAGAGATCTCGTATCTCAAGAATTGATGGGAGAGTTTATGATGCGGAAGATGATCATGAAGATGCATTACCTACGAAAACACTAGCGTGCTTAGGTAGAACCGATGATGGGTCCTCCACGGAAGTTGAAGTGATTCCGTTAGTAGATCCGTAAGGAATATCGTGCACGAGCGTCTATGTCTTAACGTAGAGGTTGAGGAAACTATGTTAGGAGATCTTGGAGAGCCTACTAGTTATACAGCTGCCATGGCAAGTCCTGACAAGGCTAAATGGCGGGGTTGCAATGAATGGGGAAATGCAATCCATGAGAGAAAATGAAGTGCGGATAGAGGTTGACTTACCTCCAAGCGCCTCGGTGGTTGGGAGTAAGTGGCTCTATAAGATTAAGGCCGACATGGATGGCAATGTACCGCGTCTATAAAGCTCGTCTAGTTGAGCAAGGTTTTACTCAAACTTATGGCATTGATTACGAGGAGACCTTTTCTTCTGTAGCGGACATTAGAGCTATTAGAATTCTCATAGCTATAGCGGCATACTATGACTATGAGATATGGCAGATGGATGTCAAAACGCGCTTAAATTGGTACAGATGAAGACATCTATATGAAGCAACTTTGAGGGGTTATTGAATCCACAATTTCCAAACCGTGTATGCAAACTTCAAAGGTCCATTTATGGATTGAAGCAAACATCAAGGCAATGGAATAAGAGATTTGATGAAGAAATCAAAAGGTATGGATTTATTCAAAATCTTGATGAGCCATGTGTATATCACAAAGTTAGTGGGAGTGATGTAATTTTCTAATTCTTTATGTCGATGACATATTAATTATGGGAAAAGACATTCCAAGCATGCAAAATGTTAAGGCATATCTTGGGAAGTGTTTTTCCATGAAAGATTTAGGAGAAGTTGCATACATTAGAATTAAGATCTCAGAGATAGGTCAGCGGTTAATTGGTTTTAAGTGGCGCTTACATTGATAAAATATTGAAGAGATTAGGTATGCAAAATTCAAGAAAGGATATTTGCCGATGGAAGTAAAGCATGGCTTATGTAGTGATGTGTGTGCTTCAACACTGTAACGCGCATGCAGAAAGTTCCTTATGCTTGGTGTAGGATCTATTATGTATCTTTGTGAGATGCACAAGGCGAGATGTGGCGTTAAGCTCAAAACATGACCAGTCGATATCAGCAGAATCCGGGTAATCTTCCTTTGGATTCTTTGTTAAACATATTCTAAAGTATCTTAGGAATCACGAAAAGATATGTTTTTAGTGTATGGTGGAAATCAGAACCACGAGCTTGGTGTTACATATTCTTGTGATGCGTCTGGCAATGTGATAAAGATGATCGAAGTCTCGAGCGGGTTATGTCTTTGTCATAAATGGAGGAAGCTTGATTTGGAAGAGCAAGAAGCGAGTACAATTCGATATGCACTTGAAGCGAATACATAGTATGGAAGCTGCAATGGAGGTGTTTGGATTAGGAAATTCATTTGAGGCTTGGTGTTATGCCTAATTGAATCACCTATTGATATGTATTGTGACAATTACTGCAATCATATTTGCCAATGAACACAGAGTCATGAAGGGCACGGACATTTTCCTGAGGAAGTATCACTATGTTAGAACAAGTCCGGGAAGGTGAAATAAATCTCTTGAAAGTTCACCATGAGATGATAACTTAGCTGATCCGTTCACTAAGGCTTTAGCTAAAGACAAGCTTGTAGGACTTGCCAATGGAATTGGACTTAGTTTAGCTAAAAGTTTCATGCATAACTGTGATTAGTATTTGGATAAAGGATATTGTAAAACATTTATTATTTTAATGAAATAAAAGTTTGGATTATGTTTATTTTCATTTATAATATTGTTGTCCTATATTTGCATGTTTAATCCGTAAATAACTAAGTTATTTTAAATGTCTGTTGTCGATTAATGATATGGGAGTATCATTAAACTAAGACAAATCCGAGAGATGTGGTAGAATATACTTGAAAGTATATTGATGAGAATGCATACCAATTTTGGATGATATTCAATGAATTGAATATAGGACTTATCCCAACTACATAATTTACTTTGTGGATATTGTTATAAGTAAATTATGAATAGTTATCCTCGGACTTGAGATACAGGATAAGTGTCATGAATGTAGTGCATTTTTGTGGAACAACTTAAGCTATCTCGTGGTGGTAGTCATAAGGGTTGTTTTCAGAAATGTTACAAAGTTTGTGGGTTATTCTTGTAGTCAAATTAGAATTTGTTCCTTCAAATTTATTTGGAGTTTAATCTTCTTGGGCCTCGTAGGGTTGACAAGATGTTTGTGCGGCCGAAATCTCCCTAAATATGTTTAGATGATTGGTAATCTTGGTCAATCACTTACAAGCGAAAGCAGAATAGTTATATAAAGAATGACTTAATTCCATATCTTTATTTAATTAGAAACAAAGGATAATAATAATGAGAAATCATTAAAAGGTTTTCAGGAGCCTTGCTCGAGTTGTACTAGAGGCATCGAAGTGTTGCTAGGCGCTAACCGAATGTGATCACTCTATTAAGATATATCAAGTGGGAATTTGTTGGTTTTATGGATATAAATTAGTAGACGTGAGTTAGGATCGAATTCGAGACTATGGGATTGCACACTTTACGTATGAGAATTTAAAGTTAATAATTAAATATAAGCGTTATATTTATTTATTTATTAAACGAAATAACTAACGGACGTTAAGTAACTAATGTAATGGACTAGGTGCGTTAAAGGTATTTGGAAAAGGATCAAATTGCAAAAGTTGGGAAGGTTCGGAATCCTTTGGGACTCTAGAACCGATCGGCCATCGAAAAGGAAACAAGCTGACTTGTTCACCAAGTTAGCTTGGGTATATCTGGCTAGGGGTCTTGTTTTCCATCTCTTGTCTTCATTAACTAAACCTAAAATTGTTTTGTGTGTGTGTTTTGCTAAAACCGGTCGAACACCCTTCATAGGTGTCGATCCACTCTTTTCCAAACATCAAGTTATTTGGTTTGATAAAAACTAGCGGTACTTTAATTAGGTTTTAGTACGTGTACAAGAACTTAGTAATAACATACTTTTGTTATTATCTTGGATTGAATTACAAAGCGGTAAGGGGTAATTCACATAATCCTAACTAAATCAAATTAGGGTTCATCCGTTGCTAGTTTGTGGATTTGATTCTTATTCGGCTAGAATCAACAAAGATGCTTATATTCTTTATGTTAATTAATTATTCGTTAATACATCCTATACGCTTCCGCAATATTACTTTGATGTTTTGGTGATTATTTATTTGAATGTCTTGATATCTAATTCCAACAGACATGCTGCTGCAAAACCACGTTTTGAACCCCAAAAAAACGCAGATAAGTGATTTTTGGTTTTGCATTGCCAAACAATTAAATGGATTATCAGCGTTTTTAAAACGCAATAAGCAGATAAGGTGCAAAACGCAATCCCAAACACCCCCTTAATTAGTAAATTAGATAACCAAAATTGTTGTGATTTTCAGTTTCTCATTGCTTTGGCACAACAACCCCATTGTACTTTTCACCGAATTCATTTACGGGAGTAATAACATCTATACTGTTTGGAGCACTACACAATGTCAGTGCAGCAAGCCTTAATACTGCCCAGTTTCATGTGATGTTTTACAGCAGGTGACATTTCCCTTCATTTATTTATCACCTGCCCAATTGTACTATTGAAATAAATTGCACAACAACCACGCATCTACCCAATACTCTCTTCATTCACTTGCTCTATCTTTATAAACTTCTTAGTTAGATGTTTGAATCAGTCTTCCAACTCATCAATATTAGCCAAGAGAGGTGGGTGTGGCATGTGCCATGGCGATTATTTTGTCATGTCTTCATTATTAAAATGGGTGTTCTTGGAAAGGTAAAATCTCAGTTTTTTTGTTGTTGTTGTTATATGACCTCTTAGATAGTGTGCCAACTTATAACTTACTCAAACTGGTTTGGAAATTTGTTTGTTGTATGACAATCTTAGCAGGCTAAATAGATCAGTTGGTGAACTTATAATGAACCCTTAAAACTGTTAAAAGGAATTTTCTTTAAACAAGAACATGAACCAACGAAATCAAAGAAGCTTAATTGGATCTATAAATACTTGAGCATCTAGCGTAGAAAATATTTGCATCATGAGTTTATGGTTTAGCAACGATTGTTTGTTAGTCTAATGTTATCTAGACCAATGCTACATGAACTCTGATAAAAGTGGCAAGGATATAAGTTTGTGTACGAATTTCTGGTTCGGTTTTCTGATTATACGATTTTAAAATAAATGACGAGTTTTATTAAAACTGCAGGTTATCCTTCACGTTGTACCGCACGTCGCGAAATAGGTGATCCTTCCACATAATCATTTACTTGGGCAGCGTATATTTTCTAAAACATATCTATATCTATACTACATAAAATGGAAAAATAGTCAAAGTGGAAAAGTGGAAAAGTGAAAAAGTTTAATGGTCAAATGAGAGAGAAATATATTTGTGTAATTAATACTCTTATTAAAAGCATTACATTCTTAAAAGTCTGATAATTTATTACATTGTCACAACCGATTAAAAGCATATCTACCAAATTAAAACAAACAATTAAAACACACCTTATTAAAAAGTCAATGAAAATTTCACAATGTCAATTTAAGCAATTTCTGGCCTCTGTTGCAAAAATCGGTCTGACGTAAATTGTCAGCTGGCGGTGATTAGTCGTTTCGATTTTCATTAATCGGCCTTATTAATCGGTTACTGACAAAAATCGGATTAATCGGCCGCCTGGCCAAATCAGAGAAAATCGGATAAATCGGAAAAATCAGTTACGAGGGAAAATCGGCAAAATCGGCAAAATCCGAAAAAATCGGCCAAATCAAAAAAACATCGGCTAGATCGGCCAAATCGGGCATATAGTTTCAAAATTTTATAATTTTATATATAAAAAATCCAATCCGATTAATCCCTGATTAATCCCCGCCTAACCGATTAATCGTTAGGCCTTACCCGGCCGCCCAGCTACCGCCTAGCGATTTTTGCAACTTTGGCTACAACATAATTCTAAATATAAAATAATTAAACACACTAATTAATGTTATTTTTAAAACACCCTAAAATGAAAAGTACATGTTATTATACACATTATACAAATTAATAAAACACACAAAGCTTCATACAAGCTAACAAGT
Organism: Chrysanthemum makinoi; assembly: GCA_910596185.1. Classification (NCBI taxonomy): domain Eukaryota; kingdom Viridiplantae; phylum Streptophyta; class Magnoliopsida; order Asterales; family Asteraceae; genus Chrysanthemum; species Chrysanthemum makinoi. Next base: position 205,780,848 of record OU343219.1, on the reverse strand, counting down.
TGATGGTACATATAGTTTTAAAAATCGGACCGGACCAGCGGTTCAACGGAAAGCCGTGTAAGCCATTGGTTAAACGGTAACCAATAACGACCATCGAGAAAATGAACTAGAGGGACCGTTAAAACCGATACAAACTAGTGAATCGGGTCTCATCGAGATCTATTTCTCAGGTTAATCGTCAGCGAGGTACTTCGCCGCCTTAACAGCGTGATGGGTACCTGCTATATTATATATAGGAAAAAGCAAAAAGTAAAGTAAAAAGTTGAAACTATTAACACATATCGAAAACCGGGTTGACCGTGCAGCTTCAAAGCGGGTGGGTGCGACTGTTTAATTTGACCCGTTTTGACCCAACATGTCATATTGACTCGGTTTAAATCGACCAGGTTTTTCACGGGAGCGGTTTAACCGGTTGAAACCAGGAATTGAGCGGGTTTCAAAGCGTTATGTTTAATCCCCAAATCTTCAAACTTTTATTATTTTTCGTTTAGAACCCATAAACTTTTTTAACACAAAGCGATCGTAAGCTATATAATATATTATCTATAAGTTTTTCTTCAAACGATTATAATGTTTCTGATTATGAGAAAATATGTGCAGTTAGTGCACATTTTACTTTCAATAGGCTAAATACGCTCATTTCAAAAGCAGATGGATTTAAGTAATTGCCCAAATCTTTTACAAAATAGCCAAATTAGCCAATTTTTATTTTATTTTTGGCTAATCATATTCACGCTAATTTTGGTCACCATTAATCCCATCCTTGTTAGTTTTTTCGACAAATAACTTGTGTTGTTAGTTTTTATCCCATAACTTATGTAATGTTTACTTTCATTTTCATTAAATGATTTTATATGTTATTTGATAGATGTTAAGAATTTTGTCTAGATTTTAATTATCGTATAGTACAAATTTGCAATTGCATTTTCAGTCGGTTCACGTTCATTTTAAGCGCTACACAAAACACTCACCACAATATTACAAATCATTAATTATCGGCGCTAGAAACAATTTGCCGCTAGGAATACACTTCGTCTAGTGTATAGACAAAGTAAAAAACAGGAAAAATGATTGTTTTACTATTTCCATATCTGAGTCGAGGTGTCTCCTATAGATAAGGGCAAGAATGTGTTTTATAAAGCTTAAATCAGTTATATATTTTATCATTATTGCAAGCATTTTTGTATGAGAAAATTTCTTAAACGAACACTTTCTGCGTTAGATTTCGAATAGAACCTCGCCTATATATTTTTCGAAAATGAACTTTTCAATGTTATACGTTAGATTTCTACCGGAATATGTTTTAAACCGTACACGTGTATAACCAATTTCCTGGGCGTGAGTTTGGGCGTGATACAAACCAGTAAGAAGTGAGGTTGAGAAGGCTGGCGGCGTGGAGCTGGCGTGGAGCACAGGCGTGGCAGGCGTGGAAGTGAGCGTGGCAGGGCGTGGAGCTTGGGCGTGGCAGCGGCGTGGAGCTTGGGCGAGGAACTAGGCGAGGAGGAGGAAGGTTTAGGCGAGAGGTTTTGATAATATGAAAATAGGTTTTCTGAAGAAGCACAAACAAACTGGAAATTTGATACAACTTTTGATGTTTAGTGTATGTGGTTTGATTTGAAGCTAATATATCATTTTAGTTTTGATGTCTGCAACAACATATATGGGTTGAAGATGATGCTTAGTGAAGATGAAGATGGTGATTGGTTACTTGTGATTTTGTATTTTAATATATGTGGAGATGATATAAAAAAATAATACCAATAGTACTTGAGATAAGATAAAAGGGAAGGGGACCACTCCTTGGGGCACTCATTCTCTCAGTACATGAGGACCAAATTTCTTTGATGTGACGGTTTTTGTTCATTTTAGTAAAATGTTAGAATAAAGTACGAATTCGAAAACTGGGTATACAGATGGGCTATTTAAGTAATTAGCTTTTTTGGTATTGTGACGCGGGGATAGATCTACTATGCATTAAAATGTGTGGAAATGATGATGTTGGTGTTCACAAACTAGTAAAGTCTTTCCGTGATATTAGTAACGCGAACGCAAATGTTCTAAAATGGTGTCGAAATTTCAAACGATGTCTATCATTTTTCTATAGACTGATTCGTCATGTGCTTGCGTGACTTCATGCGGTCAAAAGTAGTGTCACCCGCTAAGGATCACAAGAAAATGATAGAGTTAATTTTTATATTGTTTTTTTTTTGTTTTCTTTGGTTTTGAAACCCTTTTTCGGCAAATGAAGGGAGGTCGTTAACGGACTAAGAGCTTTACACGATAAGGAATTTGCTATCGGGAACTTAAGTATTGACGCCATCTTTGTGGATGAACATATAAATGTGAAGATTGCACCCATTAAAGTGAATATGAAATTTCCCACATCCAAGAAGGAATCTTCATATTTATATGTTCATCCACAAAGTTGTCGTTGATACTTAAGTTCCCAATAGCAATTTCTTTATCGTGTAAAGCTCTTGTTCCGTTAACGACCCCCCTGCATTTGCCGAAAAAGGGTTTCAAAACCAAATAAAACAAAGAAAACTAATATAAAAGTGCCGAAAATTGCTTATTTTCTCTATCATTTTCTTGTGATCCTTGGCGGGTGACACTTCTTTTGACCGTATGAAGTCACGCAAGCACATGCCGAAACGGTCTATAGAAAAATGATAGACATTGTTTGAAATTACGACACCATGGACCTTCAGAACATTCGTGTTCGCGTTAGTAATATCACGGATAGACTTTACTAGTTTGTGAACACCAACATCATCACTTCCACACTTTTTAATGCATAGTAGATCGATCCATGTGTCCTAATACAAAAATTCTTGAAATAATGATAAAATATAACTGATCAAAGTTTTATAAAAGACATTCTTGATGTTGGGGGAATTACGACTCTACCTGAAAGCCAATAAAACGGGACTCTTTAGGATCTGACAAATCGCCAAGAACCACTTCGATAGCTCTGCCTGATTCCCTCATCTAACAACGCCATGGTCCATGGAATTCTCCTCATCCAAGGATGCAAAAGGCAAGTGATGTTTCATACATTCTTATTTGAATTGGGTTATAGATGTGGCTTTATAAATGATGATTTTCTTGGGAACCCAATATAAACCCTTTACCTTTTGTTTTTCTATTTTTAGAATGAGGAAGAATAGTAATTACAATTTGTCAAAAGATATTGCAGTTAACAACCCAATAGGCGTCATGTATTCGTAACATGAGTTAGCAAGTCAGAAACTTAGTATGTCAATCCACTAACTCAAGCCACTTGCAATTCTATCACAAATTTAATTAGTATGTGTATATATAGATCATTTGTGATATAAGATTCCTTAATGAAGCTTTAAATATTACAAAATGTATTTTTTCCCTTTTTTCATCTACCTGATAAAGTTCGTTGTAAGGCACAAGTGGAAGTTTACAAATGCTACCTCTTAATGATTTTGTTCATCGATTTAGGTAATGCCAAAATAGATGAAGATGTGAAGAAAAATGTGTCGGTTTTCTTTTAAATTTTTTTACCTCTTTATCAATTACTTTGGGAATCACCTTTATTAACATCTTTAAATTTTTTGAATGTATTCAACATAATAAGGGGGACAATGGAAACACATACACTTACGGACAGTGAACATTTTCTGTACCGAACCGATCCACTCCTGAGTTCACATCTAACACTATCACGTCAAACTCTTTGAACATCCAATTATTGTCTTCAAGTAGTTTGCATAGTCATTGGTGTGTCGGTGTTGACCATTTCCTTAACAGCTTTCACAGCGTCACCCTTTACAAGCATCAATTTCTCGTCGGGTTCAAGTCCAAGGAAAGTCTCGGCAACAAAGATCATATCAGAGTCCATCTCGACGCTTACGACCAAGAAATCAAGTTCTTTCGACAAATAACTAGGAAGACTGCCTGAACCCACACCTAGACTTAAAGCTTTCGGGGTAGTTACATCATTTTTTTTTTTCTTTTGGTTCTTTAAAGATGAAAAAAGGTGAAATAACCATGTTTTAACTTTCACGGAATAAGGTGGTTGTTGTAAGTCCTCTTCGTTCAGCTAGCCAAAAGAAAGGGAGCAAAGAAGGTGATGGCCCGATATTCAAAAGCACCAAAGATGCTCGGGAGGTTTTGGCGAGTTCACCGTGTACACATGCGACGCCTTCAAGAAAGCGGTGTCGATTAACATGGTTGAGTCACTCTCTTGATTGCCAGCTGACCCGTATGTTTATAGTGAGTTTTATTCATTTTATTTTATTTTTTCACATTGTAAATTTGTAATAGGTGTCATATCATATATGTATGATTCGATTATTTTTTGTGCTTATATGTGAAACAGGTGATGTAGATAAGTGTTGATGATGGCAATAGAACAAAAGTTTAGTGTAGAGGTATTATCAACATCCAAATTTTTAATTAGTATGCGATAACCATGTATTTGAAGTATTTCAATGTGTAATGCAGATTGTTTATGCTCGATGGGAAGAGGAGTAAGAGACAGATGCAACAAGTGAAACAGTTTAATAAATAGTGTGCGTTCTAAACCACACGGAGCTTGTTAAGTACTCTACTTTAGTATTTCAGATTGAAATTTTTGTTTCTTATCTGTTGATTACCAATGGTTTTAAAAAATTTGTTTGTTATTTGTTGCTCCGTTTTCATTTCCAAGTACCTACAAAACAAAGTAATGACTTTTAAGAGTATTTGCAATTAAAACACATAATTACGATATGCATTTAGCCATTAAATGAGGGTTTTCCACAGCAAGTCACGGGTCATAACTCAATCTTAATTTCAAGATTGTTAAACTTAAGTTTGGCTAAATCCGGAGTTATACACCAGCAGAGGAGAGGGATAATGCCAAAAGCTATAGAGGTAAAAAGATTTGAATCATTACAGGTTCAACATTAAAGACATCCTTGACCAGTGCCAATTACATGTTGACCATTATACAATTTTCTTGAAAGATACTACTTATCAGTTGAACATTATTGTGTACTTTGCTGCAGCGACAAGCGCAGTTCTAGCTTGGGTAAAAGTAAAAATGACTGATCTCGGCAGTTGCAGCTTGTCATTGCACCCAAAAGTCAACTTATACATGCACAGACAATAACAATCACAAGAACGAATTTCACAAGTAGTAGTTTACTAACCAGAAATACTAGACTTGCATCGTTACTTCTCTTGCAATGTTCACAAAAGCCAATCCTGTTTTTGCCTTGATATCCAATATTTCTACATAGTTAAGCACCAATCAAAGAAGAAACCGTGAACTACACATGAGCCAGATATCGCTTTTTACATGACATAGCAGGAACATGTTAATACAGAGAAATACAACTTTGTAATAACAACTTAAACAAAATAGCAATCAACACTAGATCTTTCTTAACAGTACAAGAGCTATTATGTTGGTGATTTTAGTGTCATCATCTATTTTAAGTAATTGTGATTTACTAGAGACCAATGTGATTCCATATTAAGCTCGGATACGAGTAAAGGAAGTGTGGAGTACACTCTCGTTTGAGTTGATATGTTTTTCGACCACGACAAAAAATAGAAAGCAGTAATGATATTGTGTTTGTTAATATGTTTGTTTTCTGACAATTATTTGACTGATTTTCGTTCTTTGTCATCTCGAGCATGAAGTATGCTACAAACATCCAAGAGAATCGGTTAATAATGGCCTCAACCACCCAACGCCTCCAACAGCCAATACAAAACTTATTATGGAGAAAGTTGAGTATTTTGGAAGAACTGAGTTTTAAAGAGCTAAACTTATACTCTGTATTTTTTAGGCACTCGAAAAACTGTCATCCAAACAAGCCTATTCAATTAACCTACCAAAAACTTCATTTTGGTTGGGGTAATCTACCATTTCCATAGCTAGGATCATAACCTTATGTTAACTTCTAGATTGCTTATATTTTAGTTGTGGCTAAATCAAGTGTTAAGCACCAACAGAAGAGAGAAATAATGCCCAAAGCCATATATGTAAAGATATGAATCCCCGCAGATTCGACATAAAAGACATCCTTGACAAGTTTCAGTGCCAGTTACATGGTGACCATCATACAATTTTCTGGAATGATGCTAATTATCAGTTGAACATTTGTCTACTTTGCTGCAGCAACAAGCGCAGATCTTGCTTGGGTAAAAGTAGAAATGACTGATCCCAGTTGCAACTTGTCATTGCACCCAAAAGTCAACCTATACCTGCACAGCCAATAACAATCACAGAAACAAATTTCAGCAACTAATAACTTAAATTGCAATTCATCTATAACATACTCCCAGCTACTTTTTGGATAAAGCTAGCAGCTAGCATTATACCTTTCGTTGCAGAAATGATATGCACAGGACCATTCGACCCTTCCCTTTTTAGCTATATCTTTATTTGATCTATTGAGATATAACACTTTCCAAACTAACCCATTCATTACCCTTTTAGCTATATGATAGATATCTTTATTTGACCCATTTCAGATAAAAACACAATCGAAAATACCCATCCATAAGTAAATCACTAGACATTGGCACATTGCCACCTCTAAAGAAATGAAAGGTAAAAGTACATACTCGATATCAGCCAAGTCATTGATGAGCTGGACTCTAACATCTGAGGGCATTTTGATTCTGAAAACAAACCTGAAAACACACACGTATGTTTTAGTAAGACAGCTGCAAAACAAGTAGTAGCTTACTAGCCAGATATATGAGACTTACATAGTTACTTCTCTTACGATGTCCACTAAAGCCAATCCTTTAGTTGCCTTCATATCGGATATTTCTACGAAGAGTTAAGCACCAACCAACAAAGATAAAGAAGAAAAGTAAAAGCAAAAGATGTTGCGAGGAGATTCCTCTTAGATTGCATGCTAAAAATAAATCTAAAATTAACTAATGTTGGATACGTTGAAAGCTGGAAGAAAAAGGCTCATTAAGAAGCCAGTAAGATATCTGCTCAATGTCTTTAGGCAATGGATTGCCAGTGCAGAGGTAGACAGCTTCTTCAGTTATCTGCTGAGAAGCCATATGCGTTGACTGCATGAATTAAACACAGTGGAGCTATTAGCTTAATTGTACTCACAACATACATCAAACATCAACCAAGAATCTGTCACTGTGAACCACATCATATGTATACCTGTGTATTCTGTATACAAAGACTACTCTTAAAGTCAGCACATAAATACATTGACTAGATTTTTTTATATCTGAATTAGGACAAAAATGTGCTTCCTTTGATAATTCAGACTTATTTAAGGCATATGTATATCGGGTGTGTGCGAGTGCACGTGTGTTGAAGTTTCTAACACAGCTACATTAATAGATGTATCACGTAATGTGCTAGTAATAAATTTCAATTCACGATGAATATCTCATTTTTATTCAGCATATTAAAACAAAATAAGATGACTAGTGTACATTCTGCTTTTCTTAGATGATGCAAAACGTACATGTAGCCTCGAAACACAAATGAATCAAATACAACTTCCTACTTTGATAAAAAGTAGATATTCGCACGATAAAGACTGAAGAAACAGTTAACTGAAACAGATGGTGAGCAAGAAACAGATTACCTGCAAAATGTTCAAAGCCTTCCTCATATCACCATTGCTAAGCCGTACAAGAGCTTTTAATCCATCTTCCGTCACGTCAAGCCTAATTTAACATTTATCGTTACAGTATTAAAATCAAGGGTTTCTTGGAAGATGTCTTGTATCATTACTAAAGGGGGCAGAGTTCAAAAGTGAACATGAGCCAAAACATTAAAAACCCTAAGACAACTCGGTAACTATTACATATATGCCATACGTAGTTCCCAATATGATTTAACTAAAAGGTGTAAGGAAAATGAATGAACTTGGGAGCAAAAAAATCACTGTAAGGTCAACTTTGATCATCCAAGAATAAGTAGTGAGCAAAATGTTTAACAAAAAAACTGAAAACAATCAGTAAGCAATGAGGTTCTATATGAGACCCCATGCCGGTTTAGAAGACCTGCTAGTTACGATGCATACTTGAACACTGTGAACAGATGAAAGGCACCTATCTACAAACTATACATGCATAAAGAATGTGCGTTAAAAGTAACCACATTCTATAACATACAATTATGTGACATATAACTTCTTTAAGCAATGGAAAGAGTAAACGGGGATCATCAGAAATCAAATCAGACTTTGAGCTATTTAAGAAGAAAGTTAGCAAACCTACCCTTCTGCAGTAATCACATGTTTAAGTCGTTCATTGACATGAACAGCATCCAGAGGTGCAAACCGAAATCTAGTGCACCTTGATTGCAGTGCAGGAATTATCTTGTTGACATTATTACAGATAAGCGCGAACCTAGTACTTTTTGTGTATCTCTCAATTACTGCATTACAAAAATGTTCACCAGTAAATACCCATCAAATAGAAACACAACCAAGTTACTTCAACATCATACATTACCTCGCCGAAGAGCAAATTGCGCATCTTTTGTCATTGCATCCGCCTCATCCAAAAGAACCAGCTTCACCGATGCTTTTGCGCTGACAAACAGAAAACGGACAAAGAGGATACATAAACCCAAAAAACATGTCATCACTAAGTTCAAATAAACACTCCGCATAGTTCAAAGGGGTTTGGGAACTGCGGTTGCGTATTTTCTTGCTTAGTTTCTTATTTCTAAGCAGATAAGCAGTTTCAAGTGTTTGGATTGCTTCTGCTCATCTGCTTATTTTGGGGCAAAAAAACGGTTTTTTGTTAGTAGGTTGACACATGCTTATTGAAGAGCATATTCGAAATGGAAGTACAAACTACTTTTTTACCATCATATCTAAACCTAAAACCCATTATAAACAAATTAGTTTTAAAAAATTCTAACAAAATAATGTTTCTGGTCTTATTGCATACAAAGTAAGCAAATACGTGCACCATTTCTTGTAGTGCGGAATTAAACAGCTTATAAGTGCTTAATCAAAACCAGCAAAGCAACCCCAAACACCCTCTTAGGGGGATTCAGTATCTAGCAACAACTTTATATCATAAAAGAGTGACCGATAGCCTAAAACCCTATAAGATACAATCAATCATATAATAAAAACAACAGAATCAACGATTTTTTACCCAAAAGAAAAGCTCTGAGTACTAGCAAAATCCTGAATCTGTTGTCTAACAACATCAATCCCACGTTCATCAGAAGCATTAAGTTCCAAAACCATATTATGCATCTGTGCCCCAAACAGCTTCCTAGCAACAGCAAGTATAGTCGACGTCTTGCCCGTCCCGGGTGGTCCATACAGCAACAGATGCGGCATTTTATTCTCACTAGTAAGCCTATCAACTGTTCCACAAAATGCCCCAATAAAAAAAACACATTTCAAGACATACCCAATTCAAAATCAATACAAAACATTCAAATGGGTTAAAAAAAGAAAGCAACATAAGAGGAATTTTATCGTCAATAGCGAGCCTATCAGCTGTTAAATGAAATGCCACAACGAAAATATTCTAAGACTTGCCCAATTCAAGATTTGTTGAAAATATGTGTTTAAGCTATACAACAAACATGCAATTTTTAAAATGTTCCGGTATGACACGCGTACCCAAAATATTACTCTTTTGGTATGTGAACTTGTTATTTTGTACTAACATGTCCGTTTTGTAACTGTTTACGAAACATTTGAAAACGTACACGTCTATTAAGATACTAGAATGGTAATGATTTGGATAAACGTCCAATAATTTAACATTTTAGAAAGTATGCATCTATTATATAGCTTAAACCCTAAGAAATACTCGACTAGAAGGCAACTTATTCTCACTAGTAAGCCTATCAAGTGTTCGACAAATTGGCACAATGAACAAGAACACAATTTAAGACATACCCAATTCATGATTTACTCATAACATTCAAATGCGATTAAAAAAAACAACAAACGAGGCATTTTATTGTCATTAGTCAAGCCTATAACGTGTTCGACAAAATGTCCCAATGAAAAATTGAAAAAAGAAACACATTTTAAGACTAACCCAATTCAATATTACTACATGACATTCAAATGAGATACAAAAACTAGAAATACATTAACAAATGAGGCATTTAATTGTCATTAGTCAAGCCTATCAAGTGTTCGACGAAATGCCCCAATAAAGAAAAACACGTTTTGAGACTAACCCAATTCAAGAATTGTTAACAAGATTCAAAAGGGTAAAAGAAAAGTGGGTTTACTTGTATCGATGATGTCGCGATGAGCGGCGACGTCTGCGAGGGACTGAGGGCGGAATTTTTCGACCCATGGTGTGAGTTTGGTGTGTGGTGGTGGGGCAGTGGCTATGGATTTGCCTTTGTTGGTGGTGGTGGTGATGGGTGTGTCGTCGTCTATGTCCATTACATCCGCCATTTTTTAGGATTGAGATTGATGTTTTGGGCGGGAGAAAAGATGAAGTATGGCGCCACACAGTGTTAGGGCTTGCTGTAGACTTTACTTCTAAAAAGTACTGTAAATAATACTCCTCCTTAAAAGAAAAAGAAAAGTTTGCTAAAAAAAAACAGAAGCTATTGTCCATTCATTTTAAAATAAATTGTTCACTGTTAAAGTGTTAATCATATTTACGAAATAGATAGAATTATTAATTAATTGTTAAACAATAAAATTGTTTTCTTTTTATTTTGTAGAAACTAAAGTAATAGTAAATGACAATAATATTTTTAGCACTAAACAATTAATCTGAAATATTTAAAATAAATAAATAAATTGACAATCACTATATGACTTTTAGTTTAGTACTAGTATCATATGCTAGTACTAGAAAGAATATATTTAATACGTGTGGGAGTAAATCCTATCATAAGACTACTCGTAATTGACACTCAACCTTGGGTCAGTCTTGTTGTGAACCAGGGATGGGATGACTATTGCTTGCAATTATTAAAATTCAATGGTCTCGAAAGTCTCGAAATAAAAGATGCTCGACGTGTCCGCATGTAATAAGCCTAGTCAAAAGATGTCGGCCCCTATAATCAAAGATGTCGTTTTTACGTTTAACTATTATACAATTATGTCAGAAATATCACGAGCCGATTATACAGTCAATAATGGCTACTAGTAAAGTCAACAATGGCTCATGGAATATGCTAGAATCTTAGCATATTCCCTTTTGGTGGACACGCAAACCACCAATCCCCCTCCCCCTCTGTGACAGGGTGGTCTGGTCACTTGTTGTGGCGCCATTGCTACTAGTCTAATAATAGACAAAGTAATTTTGATAAGTGATAACTAAGGTTTTTGTATGACATTTTGGTAGGTCCAAAGTGTTTCATTTAAGGAGGTTTGCATTCGTTTTGATAGGTTTTACGTTTGAACTTGCATATTTAAGAGCCACAGATTAATTTCTCCATTATTTTTACTTGGAATAAGTATGCCTTATTCTTACTTGATCGGATCTGCATGTACGGCGTGATAAATATAATTATATGTGTTTGCTTACCCGTTTAGTGAATTAGTTTATGGCAACTTGAATGTATATGTGTTTAGTTGTATGTGTTTGTTTGGGTTACTTGTAAGCTTTCCGTGACATCATTATTAAAAGCGTATAGAAATATCGCCACTTGATCTCTACCAAACACTTTCATAAAAGTATATGATTTTAGCCAGATCAAGATTATATTAATTGAAATAAAGGTTAAAGTTGTAAAAATTTGAATTAAAGTAAAATAAACTCACTAAAAATATAAAAACTAAAAACTTGTAAAAATATATCAAAATTGATGTTGAATTAAAGAGCATAAAATTTTAGAAAATATGGTGAAATTAGATTATAAAAAAATAGGTAGATAAAAAGATATTTCAATTTGAAAATAAAGAATTTTTAGTTGATAAGTGACACATGTCACTTTATAGTTGAAGCTTAATATCTTAATTTTTAGTGGTTAGGAGTTAGGCTTGAAGATTGTTAAGTGACACATGTCATCTCATGATTGGAGCTCATTATCTTAATTTTTGGTTAGGAGTTAGGCTTGTAATGAGGTTTGGCTTTTACATGCATTATAATATAGTATAGATATAGATATAACTTTTATACTTAGATTTAAGATCATTTGAGGACAAAAGATCTTTTACATACTAAGGGATCAATCTCCACATTTCATTTTTATAAAATCTAATGGATGAGATTAATCCCAACAATTAAAAAAACCCACTTTCATCCTTTTTTTTTAAAATATAAATATCTTTCAAACCGTTAATCGTCACGCGAAAAAAATATACCATTACAACGAGCATTTAGTTATCTTTTTATAGATATGCACTTTGATATACTTTCGACAAAAAAAAAATCGTGTTTTTCACGTTTTTTTGAAGTTTTTTTTTTCGTTCTTAAAATTTCATGAAAAATCATATATGATTTAACACTAATTTAGAATACCACATGGTGATGAGTGTTAAATCATATATGATATGATATGATATGATTTATCATATATGATTTAACACTAGTATCACATGTAATTACATATCATATGTGATTTAACATATTAATATCACATGTGATCTTCAATTAGTGTTAAATCATATATGATATTTCATACAACTTCGGTTGAAAAAAAAAAAAAAAAGCGAAAAGCGTTGAAAAAAAGCGATTTTTTTTTTTAGAAGAGTAATATCAGTATAAAATAACGTCTAGAAAGATAATTAAGCTATCTTCGTCGATAGTGTAATTATTTTTTCTTAACGATTAACGATTTAAGAGATATTTAAATTATAAAACATAGGTGAAATAATAAAATGCTTTTAATCTCAGCCATTAATTTCTTTTTAGATGGATGATTAAGATGTGTCCGTTGGTATGTAAGAGAAGTTTGGTATGTAAAATAACTCAACTCTTATACTTATTCAATAAAAGTTATAATAAAACTTTTACTTTGTAAATTTAGAATTGAATCAAATTGGTAGAACTCGGAAATCGATAGAATGCGAAGAGATTGGTCACCCAAAACAAAGTTGCCCGACTACTCGACTAGGTATATCCATCAGAAAATTTGACGGGTACCATTTTCTTTGCCCTATTGTTTTCTCTATCTTCTTCTCAAAGTGATGTTGATTACGTGATTAAATCCACGTACAGTATAATCGATAGACTCTGCGTAACGTAAGAGTACAAGTATACAATTAACAAATCATTTGATTTTAATATAACACACTTCGATTAAAAAAACAAAGTATAAAAATGCTAGTGTACTATGATGCCTCAGATATTCTATGCTAGAACAAGCATTTTCCGAAATATAAGTTGCTCTAGTACATTAATACTAAGTTACTAACAAAATTGCTATCGAGACAAGATAGAATTCTTAGGCAACTGGAATCTTGGGTTCTCCTAAATTTACAAAGGATTGTGCACGCGCCATGCGGGCCAAAGCAGCATTCCATGACACAAGATGGTCCATGAAGACGTTAGCATATCGGGCTTTGTCGTTCTGTTGATACAAAAAAGAGAGATATAGAGCATGGATACATAATGGTAAATTTCATGCCAGAACAGGTGACTTCTTATGCGGGTCAAAAAGGGTTGACCCACCAATATTCTTATAATTTTTGTAGATAATAATAAGATTTACCAATCATATCAAAATGATGGAGTATCTAATTTGTTTGAATAAATAGATTTAGGAGGTTGCAAAACATTTGAGAAATATATTTGACCGTTTCATTTGTACAAGAGTTTTTAAATTTAACTCAAAGCTACCCATTTTGAAGTAAATAGTAGAACATACAACATCCAGATAAAAAAAGGGCGTTTCAAATGAATATGTACCTTGTAATCCAGATAGTAAGCATGCTGCAAAATAGAAGAAACAAAAATTAGAATGAATACTTCAAGCCATACACTCTCTTTTCAAAAATTAGTAAGCATGCTAAAATTTCCTTTTCAAGATGTCGGAAAGTCAATGCAACATTTCTCTTTTCAAAAAAGTTGGAACAGAGTATTACTTGGTCGTTCATATTTCATATTTGTTACAAGATGTTTACTAATATAATACCTTCATTGAACTATATACTGAGACTAATGTTGCATCTACTTTGAGACAAGTGGAGCTTATGTTAACAGTCATGTGTGTGAGAAAGAGAGAGCGAAAGAGATTATCATACCTCCCACATATCCAAACTGAGAAGAGGCTGTGCAAGTAGAGGAAATCAATGCGTTAGTAAAAGGAACAAATAGACATTCAGAAAACAAGATATGGTCACGATATGGGAATCTTGCTTACAATATCATCCCACACAAGAGGGGTTACAGCATTTGTCGTTGTGGCTATTGCAAGTCGTTTCTCATTCCGCTTCACTGAAATGGAAAGACAACACACAATCACATGGAGAAGCTACAAACATGATCAACACAGACACCACACAAAGATCAAACATACTGAATAGTGAATATGTTCAGCCAATAATTGTAAGCAAGGACAAGCTTTTGCACACCAGAAGATCGATAACTATTAAAGAAAGATATTTTTAAGGGATAACAACTTACAAACAAGCCAAACCCAGCCAGAGCCGAACAAAGAGGTGAGCGCAGTTTCAATGAACTCCTCTCTGAAATTTGAGAAGGAACCAAAATCCTTTTCAATCTGCTGCATTAGGCCCAATATCGGTAAATTGCCGCCTCCTGGTTGCATGGATTCCCAGAAAAAATCATGATTCCAGACCTGAAAAAAGTACATTTCATGAATTAATGACTTGAGGAAAATCATCTAATTGGCTCAATATAACAAAGCAGCCCGATAAGATTCAAGCCAAATCTTAATTTTGTGGTAAAATAAAGTAGGAAACGAAACCTTAGATGCAGCATTAAATTCTGGCAATGGATTTCCATTGTTATACGTTTCTCTGATTAATTCATCCAATGTGTATCCATACAATATATCGTTCTTTCCTAGATACCTGTTCAAAGTTTCCACATAACCACGATGATGCTCTCCCCAGTGCACCTCAAGAGTCCTCTTACTCATGTATGGCTCTAAGGCATCCTAGAAAAAGCAGAAAACACAAATAACAGGTCAAATATATGGCCCAAAGGTGGAAGATTTAGAGTGCCTAAAATAATAACTCGAATCAGTTCAACGGCTTAGTACTAGTGTTCCTAGTTTTACTTTATGTATCAGTTCGCAGATCATATGTGTTATTCTCAGCAAAGCTTGTTTACATGAACACCGTCCTTTGTTTTACCTATAGACCGTTTGACAGTTAAAATGATGATCTGTGTTTTTTTTCCCTCACTCCAATTCAGCATGTGGCGGTAACTAAAGTGAAAATGATAAAAAAAAACCTTACAAATTTATAAGGCGGAGATTTCAAGCTGTAGTAAGCACAGATGTTATTTCGCTTCTTTACGATATGATCTTTCCTTCTTTGACCTATATCCTGAAATGTCACAAACCAATTAAGATTAATCAAACAAATCCAGATACCAAAACAATAAATATAGTACATAAACTTACAAGTTTATAAGATGGAGGTCTCAAGCTGTTGCAAGAGAAAACGCTTGTCGTCCTCTTTAAGTCATAACCTTTCCTATTTTGCTCTTTATACTGTCATAGTGCCATGTCAAACAATTATTACAAAACAACAGTAAAGATTATACAGAACAGCGAAAACTACATCATGTAGTACATAGGGAAGAAAGAACAGACACAAATCAGCTCAAATTGGATTAAAGGAATATGCTTCTAGAAAACAGCAGATGGGTCAACATAATATATACGTGTACGTAAACCGCTACAAAACCTGAAATTGTTAAGGCTAGAAACTGTGTTGGTAGGCAGAAAAAAAATAGAGTTTCACTCCAACCAGGGTTTAGACCGTGGCGAAGATAGGAGAGGGGCAGGGTGGGCATCTACCCTCTAGCAAAAATAACTGTAGTGTAAATTTCAAAAAATATATGGCTATTTCTGTAATTTGCCCTCTAGCAGAAGGATCTGTAGTGCAGCTTTTAATAAACATCAAAGTTTGCCCGGGTCACCCATAACTTTCTGGCTCCGCCCCCGGTTTAGACCATTAAATAGCAACGTACTTTTGTACGTATACTAATTTTATTACCATTATACTATAACGATAGTATGATACATTTAGGAAAGTACCTAGCGTGTACAGGGGCGGAGCTAGGTTAATTAATAATGCATTTGCAACTTCAGTGGTCCACAATAGTAAAAGTGGAAATCATCAAATTTTTTACTACTGTAATATTAAACAATCAGTGTACCAAAGATAGTAGCTCGAGTAAACATTTATGTTTTAACTGGGGTAAGTTAAATCCGAGGGTTCAAGTACATATAAAAAATTAGGAGTATAATTCAGCAACAACGCTATAACCAAGCAATCCCTGGAACAAATAAGAATCTTACCTGAGAAACTAAGCTGCAGCTGTTAAAAGGGGTAAGGTCATTGGTTTTGCTTGATATGCAAAGATAGTTACCACTGCAGGACCAACTCATATCTAATAAAGATGCCTGCATTCAAAAGGGCATTTTAAACTCAGTTGACAAATAATTATAGCAAATGAGACATTTTCACAAACACCTACCTGGTGTGCTATATAGGGATAAGAAGCAAAACCTAAAGGATCCCTTGGCTCGTATTGGGTTGTTGGGTTTCCTCCTACAAAGTGGCTGGCTTCTCTTCTCTTGTTCAAGTTAAAGCAAGTGTTCCTTCCTGCAAGCTTATCCAAGTAAACCAAGTTTCAACTTGACAAACACGAACACACTCAATTTGTTTATTTCTTTTCTTTTAGAGTTATTTACAGTTTTGGTCCCTGTGGTATGGCCAAATTGCAGATTTAGTCCTTAAAACTTTGAAAGTGCACTGAACATCCCTATTTTGAAGTTTTCATTGCATGTTTGGTCCCATGGCCAAAGACGACCTTAAAGTTTTAGGGACCAAATATGCAATTTAGCCGTACCACAGAGACCAAAACTGCAACGAAAACTTTAAAATAAAGACGTCTAGTGCACTTTCAAAGTTTTAAGGAACAAATTTGCAATTTGACCATACCACAGGGACCAAAAATGCAATTAACTCTGTCTTTTATTTATAAGTTTTAAAAATACAGTCAAACACGAAATACACGTATCACTTAAGAAAAGAAAGTAAAGAAATTCTTATGTTCTTTAATATCACTTAAGGAGGAAAAGAGTTGAAAAAAAATAATAATAATAAATAATTCGATTGATTTTGAAGGAAAATGTTTCTTTTCAAAATTAGACAAGAAAAAATTACTTCCAATTTCTTTACTCGTTCGTACTCAAAAAACTCGAAAACTGAGCATTAGGGTGGTCGTACTCATAGAAACTAGCACCTGTAGTTGTTCTATAAAGTCACTTGGTAATTTAGTTTTATTAGTGATTACTCGGTCACCTTGGTTGTTAGAAAGTACCGGTATATTATGGCTTGAGATGTTCTCATGTATAAAGTGAACACATGATAGAAAATATTGGTAATGCTACAAGAGTAACAAAAATATAGGCCTCTATTTTTTTTACTAAGAAGTAATCATTCATTCATGGCATCATTTCGATTTATACATGAAAGGATCTTAATCAGTACAGTATTTGGTATATGGAAAATCAGCAATTTGTAGCATAGTTGATCATACTAGAATTATCACTACTCAACATTTGGGTTTGTATTAATATTGCAGTTTTTATTAGACATAATTTAGTACTTATTATAATGATTCGCAACTCATATCCATTTGCTAAAAGTGGCACTATGTTTTAGTTCATTTTTTATGGTTTTGATTTTAAAAAATGGATGATCAGATATATTACTTTTGTAACAATTTACAAAAAGTCATTTGTGAGGTCATCATTTGTAAACTTTGTTTGTAACATTGTATTAGCAAATAACTTCTGTCTAAAATGAAATTGTGATTATTGACAATTACCATGGTCAAACACAGAGGGTCTATCGGGTCAAACCAGTAACGGTCTTGTTCCTTCTAGCTGAAAACTTGCATAAGTAAGATTCAAGCCGAAAAGTTGGCAACATTCACAACTAACAATCCATGCCTACAAGGCTACAATCAAGTTACACAATTCAAATACATTTCTCAAGTATTGATCAACTGGTATCTTATAAATAAACCAATGGATTAACTCCCACTCGAAAAGACACGTGAACTCAAAATATTTACGAGTTTGGTTGGGTTGGGTTGGATACATGTGGATTAGTCAGTCATTCCCTTTGATTGGTTCCTCGACCACAAGGTTGGTATACATGCCTGCGGCTTGGCCTCCAAAAAATTCAATCTTTTTCTTTGAAGGATAGAGCATTAGCTAGTTAAAGCTTTTTTCATTTAGTGCAATAAATCATCAAATGTACATAAGTCTCCCATCAGCGCAACACCGCAGTTGAGTCTTCAAATTTCCTACCCTAAAAAGCAACCGAGTAAAAAAAACCCTACTTTCTGTTTCAACTAATTCTTCACCCAATCTCAAGAGACTTCTTGAAGTGCAAGAGTCAACTCATGCGCTGACTTGGCAACCGTACCGCCCCTTCTATAAGACCATAAATTTAACGTTTAGATGCCTAAGTTTTTTATATTCCATAGGAAAAAGACGAGAGTGATATGTAAGCGTACCTTGTTAGAAGCGGTAAGCAACGCTTGACCTTTTCTAGCTCCTGATAACAGAGCTTGTAACGTTCCAGTCTGTCACCAGCCATTTTATCAGTAATTACCACAAATAGAGGTGAGAAATTGGCTGGCCAGGCAGGTTGCGTACAGGAAAAACGGGTAGTTTTTATGGGGGTTGGATTATGTCAAAACCAAAACTTTTAAGACCAGACATATTAAAAGTTATCTAAATATTAAGTGTTAACATGAATAGAAAACTCCTTCATTTTTAATTTTATAACTGGAGTTGTTGAATAAAATAATTTATAGGTTTAAAATACACTTTGGGTGACTTTCGGCCTGTTCGGCCCATTATCTGTTTACTTGTAAACTATTTTTTTTTTTTTACTTGTTTGACCCGATGAAGATAAAATACAAGCAGAATCAACCCATTTATAAATAAACAAATGGAAATTGCCACCCCTAATCCCAAAGAAAAAAATAGAAACAATTCCAAACCTTTGTTCTGCCTCGATATCAACACCAACAGAGGCCGATGCATGTAAAGACGAATATATCCCAGAACCAAATACCCGCACCAGCTTAAGTAGCAATTCTAGTGATACTCCTCGATGCCTAAAAAACAAAGTATGTTGTGAATTTCAAGAGTATGCCAAA
Source organism: Chrysanthemum makinoi (assembly GCA_910596185.1). NCBI lineage: Eukaryota > Viridiplantae > Streptophyta > Magnoliopsida > Asterales > Asteraceae > Chrysanthemum > Chrysanthemum makinoi. The sequence continues at coordinate 205,761,561 of OU343219.1, read as the reverse complement.
ATTGTGTAAATTGTTGGTTGATTTCATTTGTAATATTAGAAAATGGTATATATTTCTCCAGCTTTTTTATTTCCTTTATTTTTTATCTTATCGTTTTCCTATTTGTTTATTTACGTAGAAAAAGTCTATGATCCACTCTCTACATATTATTGTTCTGCCATATCATTATTTACGTAGAAAAAGTCAAAGAATGATAAGTAGAAAAGAAATCACAGGTAACCAGTGTATGTCAAACTGATGAATTATTTTTTCTTTTTCCGCATGTTTCAACCTATAACTTTAAAGTTTCCGGTTTTTTTATAAAGTAGAATAGTGCAGTAAGAAAATTTTTCAAAATGAAAACACCACCAAAACATTGTACGCAATTGACTTTTAAGATACAAGTGAGGCCACATGGAGAAGAGCCATAATGAAGGACTCGCATACCTATCCATGTCACTATCAAGAAGGCTCGTAAGGAGAGGTAGTAGACAAGTACAAATATCCAAGGTTATCGTCTCTATTTTTCCTGCCAATAGACTGACTATATCTGCCGTCACCTGCATCATAATACAAAAGTTGGGAGTCACGACCGAAATAATCGACCAAGAGATCAAACTCAACAGTTTAATAATTTTGTTTTGATTATAATAATTTATTTAGTAAACATTATTCCAAAAAAGGTCATGACCAAATTATACTCACAGAATGATCAGACATTCTCTCCATTGCCCTAATTGCTCCTTTAATATCATTCCTGTCCCAGCATCTTTGGATCATCTGCAGACAATATAAATAAACAACAAATCCTAAGTCACCTTTGCAACAATACAATAATTTATTTCCTTTCAGTGTATGCGCTACTTTGCAACAATATAACATCTTCAGGGCCTACACATGGTATTCAGAAGAAATAAAAGTCCTAATAGGAGTAAAATTTAAGAAGTAAAAAAATCAACCTGTAGCTTGGCTAGACGCGACTGCATTGAAGATACAAACTGATCATGTCGAACCATTATATCTGCAACAATATCATCTTCTGTGACATGTTGTGTTTCCTTTATAGTAGGTTCAGATACCTGTTTCTGCACATATTGATCATTATAGCATAAGAAATAACAAAGCGCTCGTGTTAAACAAACAAAGACAAAAAGTGTCATACCGTAGTATTTGGTAACACGTTGACAGTAGAGACGCTATCAGATAGGTTTCTAGAAGGAAGAGTGTCATTATACAAAGGTCTTTCTCTCCTGTCCCGAGTAGAAACAAGTGGACTTGTTCTTGCTAAAAATATAATTAAATAAAAAACTGTTATTCATACTTGTAAATGGCATAATAAAACAGGAAGAATGGATATGAATTGCTATTGTATTTATACCTCTTCGTGTATTTTCCATAGAGTAAGTATCTCTATTTCATGGTTGACGTCCTTCATCTACACAAATTTTCAAAACAACATCATTACTTATCATATTTATATACAAACGAACTCAAGTTAACAATCTTATGAAGGTTAAATACTTACAGATTCAACAGTCGGGAAGTTTGGTTGCGACTTTGTTAATACATTCTGTTCTGGTCTTCCAGAAACAGCACATCTGTCATCTTCAATGCTTGGCCCCTTTGCATGAATTTCAAAAGCCGAGCTTTTCATTGAAGTAAAAGTATTTCTGTCAGCAACCCGACTTGATTCATTATCACTTACATCACTCACAGACTGAGCAGAAGATAATGGCTTTTCTGCTTCATCCTTTACGTTTAAGAGCTTGCCAGAATCAGTTGTTTTTGACGTAACCATTGTTGGTGTTATTCTCCCAGAAATACCTTCTCTCCTTGAATCCAAAGCCTGTTCGGACCTCAAGTTGTTTCTGGGCACAATTACAGGTGCAACATCTACTCTGTTGAAATTTGACGCATGTTGTGTTGGTTGACTCTTTGTATAACTTCGCTTTGAAGCTGCTGGTGCACTGGGAAGTGAGCCTGAACTAGTTGGACTGATCTTTTGAACAACATTTGGATACGTCTTTTGAGAGATACCAGGTACATTTCCTGTGGCTTCATTAAGTACACAATATTAATTCATGTCATAACACTTGCCTTATGATGTTATATGTCCATACCAGAGATTATATGTGTGGATTTCTCAAAGGACCCGGTTTAAAAAAAAAAAAATTGAACATAAAATAAGAGACAGCAAGCTAGATAAGAAAACGCGTACATGAAACTGTCTTGGAATCTTTATTGTTCAATTCCGAGTTTTGAGTAATTGAAAGCCTCCCGAAAGATTTTGTTTCCTTCACGATTGGATCTGAACTCTGTGGAACAGATATCCGGTTCAAACTGGTTTTTGTGGTATTCTCGGTCAAAACTGAGAGACTTCCACTTGAGTTAGATATTTGCTCTTTATGACCATTTAACTTGGGAACACTGTACGGTTCAATTCTCTGCATGAAATCAGTATGAAATAAGAAAAGATATGTAATATGCAATAGCCAAGCTGATAATTTGCAGAACGAACTATTACCGATATATCTACAACCCAAACTCCAACACAGCTCTGATTGTAAGAACAACCAAGAAGTTTCCCTTCATGCATGTTAAGATCTGATAATTTTGACCATCCTACATCCACTGCATCATGGGTTCTTATCGGTTCCCATGAGTACACCTGAAACAGATATAGCAGGTGTATTCATCATATATATAGCAGGTATATTCAACATATATATGATATATGCAACATTATTTAATGGAAATATGTCTATAAGAAGAACCTACCTTAAGACTCTCGTGCAAACCACATAGAAGGGTTCTCCCATCGGGGTTGAATGTCATACAGCGTACTCCACTAGTCTGCATTGTAACAACAAAAAGTAAGACTATTTGTCATCTCGACTATTTAGGTCCCATATATACATTCATTTAGAGTTGGGATGGGATCTACGAAATGGAAGAAAAGGATGAATTAAATGAGGAAATGGTTTAGACAAATAGAGCCCCAGATATACTACCTCTGGACCAGCAGAACCTATGAGTTCCAAAGTCTCAAGGTCCCAGAATTTAACGGTTTTATCAGCAGAACCTGACAGATAGTAGAAATGCAAACAAAGATAATTATGTTTCAACATAAGTCATATATTAACATGGTTAGCATAATATCATGTTCATTGACATCATAAACTCATGATATCGATGAACGAAATACCAAAGGCAGTTCAAATTTATGATTCACTCTGCTAAAAACACTACTAGCAACGCTGAGCAGTAAAAACAGATCATTGCAGAATAAGTTCCAACCTGTAGCCATTAAGAACTCGTGTGGATGAAAATCTATGCATTGAACCTGGCCCTCATGATACTTGAATTCATGTAATAGCTTTCCCGCAGTTAAATCCCACAGCTGTTAAAGGAGTACACAGTATTGTCAGACATACAAAACCAGAGATGCATATCTTTTAAACAGACAGGACCAACTCTTTTTTACACTTAGACCGGAAAAAACTAAAAAAATGATAAATATGTATTTTAGTGACTTAATTTATACCTTCACACTGTTGTCCTCTCCACCAGAAACTACCCAACGACCATCTGGTGTAAATCTTATTGCATTGACACCTCGTGTGTGGCCCTTGTATGTATGTATACACCCTTTCCGTCTGATATCCCATATTTTTAAATTCGTATCCAGTGACCCAGAAGCAAAAAACTCACCAAACGGATGAAAATCCAACGATATACAATTAGACCGATGACCAGTAAGAGTGCGAACAACTGCAAAAAAACCATACTCCAATTAATGCACCTTATTCACCACAATCCACTATATATATGTACCAAAAAATTATAAAGCAGTCATACTTTTTGCCTCTTCTAAATCCCACAACTTAATTGTACCACTTGCAGCTCCAGCAGCTACCAACACTTCAGAAGAATCAAAGCTCACAGAATCAATTCCACTTGAATGGCCAGACAAACTCTGTAATAAGAAAACAAGAACACATATCTCAGTCAAAACTATGACAGTATCATGACTAACATATATATGAAAGTAATTGTTTCCACAAATACAAAACTAGTTACAGCATGAGGAAGTGTTGTTGCAACATGCAATTCATGGATAATTTCTCATTTTCACTACAAATTCACTAGAGGGTGGGAGTGGAAAAATTAATTTTTTAAACACAAGTTTTTTTTAGTACGATAGCGTGCAGCTCGGGAGCCCGGCCCAATATTCACGAATGGTAGAGAGAGTGAGTTGCCGACAATTTCCTGCTTATGTAGACAATATTTCACGGAGCTGACCTCCTGATCTTAATGTATAACAAGACCCCCCCCCCCCCCTCCCGGGCGCACGGGGCACACACACTTTCCTTATCTAATCATAACTGAATCCGCGGTAATCTGTTTCAACAATATCTAACTGCATTCACAGTTATCCCCAACACTAAAAATTATATCAGAACACGAACATAATAGCATTGAATAGCCTAGATGAAATGGACTTATGGACATTATAATTGCATTAGACGACCTAGTCTAGAACTCTAAACCGTAAAGCGAATACCTAAATGATATACAGTACAATATAGCATATATATATAGTACGAAATGAAATTAGTAAAAAAAGACAAAAGACAATTCGAGCAATTTACCAAGATAGCATTAGGTTTGCCAATAGCCCATAGATTAACCTTATGATCCTCCCCACCCGTCACAAGCACCCTCGAAGACTTCCTCCCGATCTTTAAACAATTCACACTCGACGCATGAGCTACAAATTCCTCTATAAATCACACATTAAGTCAAGTCCAACAAACCAATTTCCCCACAACAACAAATTTATTAAAAAAAATAAAAAATACCCTTTTCGCGAAACAAAACACACATACATCAACATTAACATATACAGATCAAGAAACATAAAAATGTAACAAAACAAAAGGATACGTAGCTTATAAGCCCTCTTGGTAGTAGTCATTATAGCCTTGAAAAAAACACACAGAAAACCCTAATTTTCACACAGTAAACAAGATCTTCATTTCCAACCAGCTAACCCTAAAAAGATCTTAAACCCACTTCCAAGATTCAGTTCTGAAGCGTAAAGCAGTCACATTTATGAATTTAATTGAGGGGTTTTGTTTTTTTGAAGGAGGGGGGAAATGGGTATTCAAGTTTTTTCAAGATCTGTCACAATACAACACAAAACAAAACCCAGTTTCAGTTTGAGTTTTATTTTATTTTATTTGGTTTTTGTTTTTTTTAAGTTTTGGGTTTTTGTTAAATGAAATGATAAAAAACTTGTTTTAGTTAGAAGAGATGCAAATGAGATGTCTTTTTTATTACCTACCTTATAATTATTATTAGTATTAGCTTTAATTTAGACTTTGTTTTTTTGATTTGATATGATAAGAGGGAAAACCACTCAAGTTAATGGGTATCATGACCCCACAGTAATAAAGTGAATCACACAATGGTTTGGTTTTGAAAATGTGCTATGCTTTTTCTTGTTTGATGCAAGGTTTTTAAAATGAGTTTTAATTAATTTGGCTGAGTTTTCGGATTTGATTGATTTTTTATTTAACCAGTTGATCTCGGGTTAAATTGTTATATTTTTTTCAAATCTTGTTTCTATAAATAAATCGGTTTTCTGGTTGAACCGAATTTGGATTAACCCGATTTAAAAACATTAGTTTATGGGTTTTAAAAAAAAGAAAATAAAATGTAATTGATTTACATATTTAATTTGCTTAATTGTAGTGTAAATCAAAAAGTGAAAAATGATTGTTGTACTATATATACATTTTTATTGCAAAATCACCTCACACAAAATTGATATGCGTCCATAAAAATTATGTGTTAACAATAGTTATCTACATAAATACTATGTAATTCGTGTTGCAAGATAGATTCACAAATCAAGATTAGTTGTTCATAATTCTACTAGTTAGATATTCACAATCAAAGGTATAAAAAAAAGGTTGAGAACATATGGAAATTTTTGTTTTCTATTTTATTCATATCGAGTCGTGTATTACTATGAATGAATTTGAACTTATTTATAACTAATACATTCAAAAACTTATGGGCAGTGAACTAGTGATGGTAAATCGAAAAAACAAATTATGCGTCACTTTGATGCTCTTATCACCATACTAACTATTTACATTATTTTTCTGGTTGTGTGAATTAGTTAGGTTATGTACGTATCAGTTAATTACTCCGTATTATTTAATTTATTTCTTGTTAAAATACTATATAAGCTTAATTTGTAAACCACTAAGTGTGATGCTTTTGGGTCAGAAAATGAATATCATGTCACTTTGTTCTTATTGTGAGTTTTGATCCAAATTTTATACTTTACCGAACATTTTTTATACGACCTGTCATGTTAAAAATGATCAAAATCTAATAATATGAAGTGCTTAAGTGCAAAGTATACTATTTAATCCGTCTTATATTGAATATGCATATATCTTTAAAAAAAATCGTATCTTTTTTCTTCTTTCCCAATACATATTTTTCTTTCAAGTTTTAACAATTCGGAACATTTTTTAAAATGAAAAACATTTATTGATTTCGAGTGTAATAATTGTATTTTTTTATATATATAATTATGTGCATTTCAAAAATGAATAACTAATTTTAAGACGACGTGATTATAAAAATCTAATAATAGATATTGTCACTTGTTATGAACTTTAATTTGTTTAGTTTATTTTAAGCCTAAATTGAGTTCATAGTAAATATACTAGTGAAGTAATTCAATAGCCTAAAGCTTTTAAGTTAATGCTCGATGTGACTCATTTTAAAACTCTTGTGACTTCAATACAAAGCTACCATGAAGTTATAAGTTTCAATTTAAGCTAAAAAAATAACGTTCATGGGAAGCTAATTCGGCTTGTTAACATTATTAGTCCGCTAACCCTTTCGTGATCAATGATGATATGTGTTTAGTCGTTTTCTCATAACCGAAGTGCAAAAACAAAAGCATTCCTGCAACTTTAACATGTTATTTTGAGCACTTTGTTTATGCCTTTTATGGAAATATGATCATGTCTAACATTTTAATTATATCATGTCATTAGTTATATGTTATTGTATGACATGTGTCGGTCCTTTAATAAATATGTATGATTGCTTTGGATTGTTATTTAATTTAATACTTTTGAGCAAAGTCAACTATTTGGATAGAGCTAGAAATCTTTTAATCTCAATAATCGAACGTTCATAATTTAACATTTCTGGTTTGTGCATGAAAACAATATTAGATAGATTTTTTTTTCCTTTTTTTTTGAATTCAGTCCTCTTTGAAGAGATGTTTAGTTTATTCTTTCAATGAAGAGAGAAAAAAAATTTTAAGTCTCCCCATTAAAAAATAGTGATTTTGACCAACACATTAGAACAAAAGAAACACCCCTTTTATAATTTTAGTAATTTATGAGATGTGTTTAATCATGAGCATCATGAGTATATAATTAACTAATTATTTAGGTAGAATAAATGATATTTTATAGTTTATACACGTACTGCCGAACTTACTATTACTAAACTTATATTAGAGTTACAATTGTATTTGTATTGGTTAAGCCAAAACTCAATGAATAGGTTTAGTTATTAGTATAACATATTGAGACATATATAATCACAATCATGAATTAATGAATATTTCACATTAACATGGTATCAAGCCTAAGATCATAATACCTAAATTATTAGTTTTTTTTCGATTCTAACAAAAGTCAACTGCCACAAGGTTTATCTTTTTTGCTTCTTTTTTCACCGACCGTAACAAAGTCGATTGCCACAAGGTTTAAGCCTAAGAGCCTAATACTCTGACAGAAGTTTACTGCCACCAGGTTTATATTGTTTGTTTCTCTTTTCATCAATCGCACATAAGTCGATTACAACAAGTCTTTTTTTTATTGATTCATTAATCACCATTAGAATTATTAAATTAGTTTCAATTTGTTGTGAGACTCCACCAAAGTGATTAATAGATATTAATTTAGTGAAATTTTGTTTTCTTTAGCCGACTACCTTTTTAGTCGACTGGTTTGTTTTTTTTTTGATTTTTTTAATTTTTTTTGTTATCTTTTAGTTGCATGTTAATTCGACTCATCTCAACCCCCGTTCATAGTGACGAGTGTTGCTCCTCCACTCTTACCTTATCACATATTGATGCTCGTTTTAAGATCACGTTTAAAATTTATGATATCTCGTCTACCTATGATCTACTAAAGCACTAGCGGACAGAGAACCCGGTCGTGTATAGTGTAGGATTGATAAATCTGAAGTCGTTCCCAAGAGCTAATGAGCGGTCTAAAATCTTAGTTTTAAATGTCACGATTTGAGTTTGATTTGATTTACTAAATTGCAAGAAAATAAATGACGGAAATTAAAATGAATGAACTTATCAGTTGCAATGATCCTATTTCCTAGTGCAATGTCTAACTCTCGTTTTATATAGTGGTTCTAGTGTCATTAGGTCCGATTTGTAGTGTTCACGGAAGTTAAGCATCTAGTCCATAGTCATTATGTCCCCAACTACCTCAGAGACCTATTTAATGTCGACCATCCTACTTCTCGACATTTAAACCCCTATTAAGTGTCAACTAACAAAAGGTTTACCCCGCATTTTTTAAGTACATAATCTAGTGCAGGCAGTGATATGTTCAACCCCTACAATTGAAATGGATGATATCCCATCTCGAGTAACCTACTAGACTAGCTTTCAATTGTTTACACCTACTCACTAACTAAGAAGCTCTACACTAGCCTTAGTACTGCCAAAACGCGAGGATCAATCAATAGGCAAATAAGATATTCATATAAAACGATAATTAAACGGAGGGACAAGGATGAATACATTAATACATACATAACTAGGCTAACATTAAAAGTGTTTAGCAACTAATGTTGTAAACTATAGCAGAAATAATGTATAAAATCATGGGTGGATTATACATTAAGCTTGATACAATGTAATTTATGAATGGCTAATAACAATGATGAATGGAAGTGAACTTTCCCTTGAAAAGTGGTTGAAGGATGCTGGAAAACGCCGTTGGATGGAGCTCGAATCGTCCTCTAAGAGTTGTGTACAGTGGAATTATGAAATCAGCTGAATTAGTTTATGGGTTTTAAAAAAAGAAAATAAAATGGAATTGATTTACATATTTAATTTGCTTAATTGTACACCTGTGTGTAAATCAAAAAGTGAAAAATGATTGTTGTACCATATATACATTTTTATTGCAAGATCACCTCACATAAAATTGATATGCGATCATAAAAACTATGTGTTAACAATAGTTATCTACAAGAATACTATCTAATTCTTGTTGCAAAATAGATTCACAAATCAAGATTGGTTGTTCATAATTTTACTAGTTAGATATTCACAATAACATATGGAAATTTTTGTTTTCTATTTTATTCATATTGAGTTGTGTATTATCATGAATGAACTTGAACTTAATTATAACTAATACATTCAAAATTTTTATGGGTAATGATGGTAAATCGAAAAAAACTAATTATGTGTCACTTTGATGCTCTTATCACCATACTAATTGTTTACGTTATTTTTCTGGTTGTGTGAATTAGTTTGGTTATGTACATATCAGTTAATTATTATTTCATTTATTTCTTGTTAAAATACTATATGAGCTTAATTTGTAAACCACTAATATTAATCTATCTATTACCGATCCGTTGTTGTGTGTGATGCGTTTTGGGTCAGAAAATGGATACCATGTCACTTTGTTCTTATTGTGAGTTTTGATCCAAATTTTATACCTTACCGAACATTTTTGATACGACGTGCCATGTTAAAAATGATCAAAATATAATAATATGAAGTGCTTAAGTGCAAAGTGTACTATTTAATCCGTCTTATATTGAATATATGTTTAAAAAAATACGTATCATTTTTTTTTCTATCCCAAAACAGATGTTTTCTTTCAAGTTTTAACAATTTGGAACATTTTTAAAATGAAAAACAGTTATTGATTTCGAGTGTAATAATTGTATTTTTATATATATAATTATGTGCATTTAAAAAATGAATAACTAATTTTAAGACGACGTGAAAAATCTGATAAGTAGTAGTGGATATTGTCACTTGTTACGAACTTTAATTTGAGTTCATAGTAAATATACTAGTGAAGTAATTCAATAGCCTAAAGCTTTTAAGTTAATGCTCGATTTGACTCATTTTAAAACTTTTGGGACTTCAATACAAAGCTACTATGAAGTTATAAGTTTCAATTTAATCTAAAAAAACAACGCTCGTAGGAAGCTAATTCGGCTTGTTAACATTATTAGTCCGCTAACCCTTTAGTGATGAATGATGATTTGTGTTTAGTCGTTTTCTCATAACCGAAGTGCAAAAACAAAAGCATTACTGCAATTTTGAAATGATATTTTGAGCACTTTGTTTATGCCTTTTATGGAAATATGATCATGTCTAACATTTTAATTATACCATGTCATTAGTTATATGTTATTGTATGACATGTGTCGGTCCTTAATAAATATGTATGATTGCTTTGGATTGTTATTTAATTTATACTTGTGAGCAAAGTCAACTATTTGGTTAGAGCTAGAAATCTTTTAATCTCAATAATCGAACGTTCATAATTTAACATTTATGGTTTGTGCATGAAAACGATATAAGATAGAGTTTTTTTTTTTTTTTTTTCTTAGTTCAGTGCTTTTTGAAGAGATGTTTAGTTTAGAGTAAATTGCATTTTTGGTCCTTAAGGTATGGCCAAATTGCAGGTTTCGTCCCTAACGTTTTGAAAGTGCAGCAGTAGTCCCCATTTTGAATGTTTTATTGCATGTTTGGTCCCTAAAAGTTTAAAGTTTTCGTTGCATGTTTAGTCCTTAAATTGCAGATTAGGGACCAAACATACAACAAAACCTTCAAAATAGGAACTATCACTGCAATTTCGAAACGTTAGAGACAAAACCTGCAATTTAGCCATACTTTAGGGACCAAAACTGTAATTTACTATTTAGTTTATTTTTTCATGAAGAGAGAAAAGTTTTTTTAAGTCTCCCCAATAAAAAAAATAGTGATTTTGACTAACACATTAGAAGAAAAGAAACACCCGCTTTATAATTTTAGTAATTTTTAAGATGTGTTTAATCATGAGTATCTAATTAACTAAATATTTGGGGTAGAATAAATGATATTTTATAGTTTATACACGTATTGCTGAACTTACTATTACTGAACTTATGTTAGAGTTAGAATTGTATTTGTATTGGTTAAGCCAAAACTCAATGAATATGTTTAGCTATTAGTATAAAATATTGAGACATATGTAATCACAATTATGAATCAATGAATACTTCACATTAACATAGTATAGAGCCTAAGATTAGAACACCTAAAGTCTTTTTTTTCTCGGTTTCAACAAAAGTCGACTACCACAAGGTTTATATATATTTTTTTCCTTTTTCATCGACCGTAACAAAATCGACTGCCACAAGGTTTTAGCCTAAGAACCTAAGACTCTAACAGAAGTTGACTGCCACAAAGTTTATATTGTTTGTTTCTCTTTTCATTGATCGCACACAAGTCGATTACAACAAGTCCTTTTTTTATTGATTTATTAATCACCGTTAGAATTATTAAATTAGTTTCAATTTGTTGTGAGACTCCACCAAAGTGATTAATAGATATTAATTTAGTGAAATTTTATTTTCTTTAGTCGACTACCTTCTTCGTCGACTGGTTGTTTTTTTTTAATCTTTTAGTTGACTGTTAATTCGGCTTATCTCAACCCTCGTTCATAATGACGAGTTGATAAGGTTTTAAAACGTACCATTTTGAGGGGTCGTTTAAGCCCTTATTTGATCACTTTTGTATCCGTTATTACTTAATATCGTTCCTTTTCACTTTTTAGGTCTCTTGAAGGCAAATTGCTAGAATGGCACTTATTTGGACGAAAAGGCGCGGATATACGAAGAAAATGGCCAAAGTCAAGAATCGAGACACTCAAGCTGCTGAAATACAAGGGGACGGCGTCAGGTGTTAACTGCGACGCCGTCGCATAACTTTTGTGATGGCTCAGTAGCCAAATTGCTTATTTACAAGTGACGGTGTCAGGCTTTAAAAGAGTAGGCCGTCGCAACTCAGACGGCCTAGATTTGATCCAGACGGCGTCAGAGGCTGAAGAGGACGGCGTCACAAGCATAAGGTGACGCCGTCGCAAGAATAACGTGGCCAAGACGAAACCCTAATGACGGCGACCCGACGGCGTCACAAATCATAAGGTGACGCCATCGCGAATGTAATCTTATATATAGAATCCGAATTTTTCATTATTCGGTGTGTAGTCTTTTGGAGTAAAAACTTAAAACCGAACCAATGCTGTCTTGTACAGTATTTTAGGGTTCCAAACCCTATCTTACATCAAGATAAGTGTTTTACTTCATTAATTCAATTATGTCTTCAATTATTTGTGTGTATGCTTGCATGTTCTCCATGTCCGGCTAATTTACTTGTGTGTTTGCTTAGGGAATATGAAACTTAACTATTGAATATTGATTGGTTGTCTCTTATCTTAATTGTTAATGATCTAGTAATGCGATAGGTCATTCGTTGTGTAGTTAATGCTTGATTAATCTTTGCGAACCTTAGACTATAACACCTAGAGTAGTTGTAGGCTAAACCATCCAAAGAGTACCTTAGAGTTAGAGTTTATAAATCCTAGAGATTTTGTAGACGAGACCCTTTGGTAGTTTCAAAGAGTTAGGGATAAACGCATACCCTACGACCTTAGACACACAACGCGATTAGGAATAAGGACGTGACAATTCAACCATCAATAGGAGATAATTAAAGAGTAATACAACCTAAGTAAACACATTCTTAAACTATCATACGAGCACACATTAATTAGACATAGACTACCCTCACCTTAGTTAATTAGATAATTAGATAATAGAGTAATCGGTAGAAATACCAACCCCCAAATCCAAACCCCGAGATTCGTACCTTTCCATTTCCAAAAAAATATAAAAAGCACAAAAATAATCTTCCTCAACCCCAACCTTAGCGTAGTAACTCCTCACTAGCATTCCTATTCCCCTAGAGAACGATATCAATTCCCGTGGCTTACCCTAATACTACACTACAACGATTAGGTTCACTGCCTAGGGTGTTGAAAAACTTGCTCGATGAAAAGGAAGTTCCTTTGACCCCGAACGACGCGTGTAGCGTTATCAAGTTTTTGGCGCCGCTGCCGGGGAATAGAATAGCTAGTTAGTAGTCCACCTCGTTTAGGTTTCTTTACTTGATTCCTATCAAGTAAACTTTTTTCCATTTTTAGCTTCCTTGTAGTCTATCCCCCTTCTTCGTGACCTTTGCTCGTAACCCATCACTTTTCATCATGGAAGGTGATAACCCCCCTCAAATCATTGTCCCGCCAATAGCCCGTACTCTTGGTGAATACTCGAGACCAAGCCACCTAGGCTATAGAAACACCATTGAGCTTCCCGACCAAGCCCAAACTACGGCCCTGCAATCCGACACCATCCGGTTGGTGCAAAACGGATGTGCATTCCATGGACTTCGTTCCGAAGATCCTAATCAGCATCTTAAGGATTTCCTTAAAATTGTCGATTCCATCGACCTTGATGCTACTACTCGGGAGACCACGCATCTGCGTCTCTTCCAATTCTCTCTACGGGACCAAGCTAGTAATTGGCTTGAGCGACTTCCCGCCGGCTCCATCTCAAGTTGGGATGATCTCACTTCTCGCTTCCTTGCTCAATTTTTCCCACCGGGGAGAACCACTAAGCTTAGGAATGACATCTTGATGTTCCAACAACGTCAAGGTGAATCTCTCTACGAAGCATGGACCCGATTCAAGGATTTACTCCATAAAGTCCCTCATCACGGCATTGATCTTTGGCTTCAAGTCCAACTCTTCTATGATCATGTCAACTTCCCCACTAAGCGATCCATTGACCAAGCGGCCGGTGGAAAGCTTAGTGATCTCACCGCGGAAGAATCGTGGGGTATAATAGAGGACCTTGCTCTCTATGACAACGAAAGTTGGAATGACCCCCGTGAGTTGCCCAAAACCGTTAAGGCAATCTCCTTGCCTCCAATCGAATCACAATCTTCCGACCGTAGGATGCTCGAGCTTGAAGATCAAGTAAAATTCTTAATGAGCTCCTACGAAAATCCTAAGTCTTCACACCAAGTAAACAAAGTTTCTTCCTCATGTGAGCAATTTAGTGACCCTCATAACACTCATGCTTGCACAAGATTCCCCGAACAAGCCTCTGTTGACTATGCATCCTCGCGTACCAATGAAATGGGAGGAAGATTCCCTACAACACCCGGACCTAGGACTTTTAATGACGCCCGAGAAGCATGGAAGGGCAAGCCCGACTTTTATTGGGGACAAACCAAAGAATTCACATCCAATGATTTCTCTTGCCCCCCATCTCATAACCCTACCCAACAAAACATAGAAAGGATGTTACAAAACATAGTCGCATCCCAAGAAGCTCAAATTGCTAAGCTCTCAGATCGTTTTAACCAACAACAAGCCGATATGGAAAGGAAGATAGATAACCTCTTGAAAGCCATGACTAATAGTGATAGGAAGGTTAATTCTATCTCAACTCCCGAACCTTCCGGTGTAGAGATTAAGGACCCAAGTAAGTTAGCTAAGCACGTTCAATTCGTCAATACCATCGCCTTAGTGAAACCTAATAGAACAAATGACGAAGCGAACCATGAGATGATACTTGAGGTTAAGGAAACACCGACGAATGAAACAACCGAGGAAGTAAATGAAGTAGACAATGACTATTTCAACAAGTTTCCTACGGAAGAAGAACTATCTCTCCACCCTCACTTAGTGCGTGACCTCCGTCACATGCACGTTAGGAAAAGCCCTAGGATCAAGTTTGGGAACCCTTGGAATCTTAACATACCATGTTGCATAGGACACCTTTTTGTGGCGAAAGCATACATTGACCGCAAATCCCTAATAAATATCATGACTAGCACCTATTATAATTGGGTAATGAAGAAGCCTATCCCAACTAGGCAAGACCCCGATAATCCTAGGGTTAGTTGCAATTTTCTTGGTAGAGTTAAGGGATTGCCCGTTTATGTAGGAAGTTTCACGTTTCCTACGTATTTCATAATAGTGGATGATATTAGTACGGCCATAGATCCTAGCTTGTCCCACGTTATTCTAGGGAAACCTTTCATTGAAAACACCGGGATGACTTATGATCCCTCATTAGGAATAGTGCGATTCAAGGATGAGACCGATGATGTAGCTTACCAAATGCCGTTTAAGATTGAGAAGTTTTCATCACTCTCCAATGATGAAAAGGAACTTAAACTATCGGTCTACTATAGGAATGAGGAAGATAAGGAGAAGGGAGTAGATTATGTTATGGCCAAGATTCTAGGTTCCTATAAGGATTGCTTGAACTTAGGACCGGAATATAGGACCAATTGGGGAGAGGACGACCTCTTAGAAAGGTGCATTATAGGGCACTTTTACAACATGGAACCCCCAATGGAGACCGTCATAAGGAAGAAGGTGACGGTAATGAAGTCACGTAGGAGCACGACTACGAGTCTAGCTACAAGACTCATAAATAAAGAAAAACGCTTCGTGGGAGGCAACCCATGCTTAATTGTTTGCTTGTTTTTGTCATATATCTTTTATTGATTGTTTATTCTCATGTTTAAATTTGTAAAAATGCTTTATTTTGTTTTTAACCTCGTCTTAATCACATATAAAGGTATTTCACATAAGGGATAAGTGTAGGGAGGATTACACACGTTTTCAAAAGAAACGTAAACATGAGAATTTCAATTAATTAAAAGATATACATGTGTGTTTGTTCGAGTCAAATGCTTGTATCGAGTCATAATGGATGTTTTGCAGAAAATATTTCCAGATTTTAAAGATGTAGATTTTCCAGAATTTTTTTCAGAAAATCGCAAACCAGTTTTTGTCAGGATCGCAACCTGACGGTGTCAGGAAGGAGTAAAAACAACAGATTACTTTTTTCTCGTTTTCTGTGCTACTTATAAAAATTTTGGAATTTTCCAGGTCTTAATTTTCCAGAAAATTCTGTAAACATCCATTCCACAAGCATTATATCCTAGTTTAGTAGAGTCTTATATATATTATTACCGCCGATTTTACGCGAAGGTTTCGTTTGTTTTCATCAAGTGTGCAAGTTTTATTTATCAAGAAGAAGATACATAAGGTTGGAAGGAGCTTTTCACGCATACATTCTTCTTGGAAAGGATTTAACCACTACTTCACACACGGATCCTACCGAGCTAATCAGGGGAATATTAGTTTCTTTCATCTTTTATTACCTTCTATTATCATAACTTTGATACTTTCGGGGAACATTGAGGACAATGTTCAGTTTAAGTGTAGGGAGGGAAAATAAAACTGGAACTTTGAAACTATGCTTATCCTTGATTATTTGCTTTGTCCAATTGTATTTGCGTAATAAACCATGAGAAAATGTCGGTTAGGGTAATTTTGGCACCAAATTTAAAATTTTTCATGACACATAGGAGTGGGCCATTAGTCTTAAC
The DNA here is from genome assembly GCA_910596185.1 of Chrysanthemum makinoi. Classification (NCBI taxonomy): domain Eukaryota; kingdom Viridiplantae; phylum Streptophyta; class Magnoliopsida; order Asterales; family Asteraceae; genus Chrysanthemum; species Chrysanthemum makinoi. The sequence goes on along the minus strand of OU343219.1, from coordinate 205,744,973 downwards.
AAAAGCGTCTCATGGATAGGAAGTTACATGACTAGCACAAAAACCCTTTACCACTTAAATTCCACCCAAAATGTGAGGATCACCCTTAGATTAGTAGGAATTAAAGCATTCATCTTTAATGCTTAGTGTGTGAACCGATAGTATATTAGATTCTAGAACTTGTTTTGTGATGCATCCCAAGATTGCTAGTAAGACTACACTTGTGTAGTTAGGAATAACTAAATGATAAGAGGCATTAGGATAACCCTTGTTTGATACCCGTAATATAATTACTTCTTCCACATCGGTTGAGTAATTCCCCCACACCTTTGCGTTGTACTCATCTTTAGTACACGATACCCCTAGTTAACCCCTCTGAGCCTATCCTTTTCGCGGTTCTCTTGATTTTTCAGTTTTTCCGGAATATCAATGAAGAGCATTGTTTACACCTGTACACCCAAATCGCCTTAGCCTACCCTGTATGCACTCACTTTTAGTGCATTATTGTTATCACCCTAAAAAACCCTTAGTTCAATTATCTAGTTGCTTGCATGAGTTGATAAGTCGAGTCATATCCTTTGTATACAGTTTTGGGACGATTGGGACTCATGGGAAAAGTTAAAGTTTATGAAATGACGGGAAGGGAACGTTAAATTCAAATTCCCTTTGTTTGCGTAATAATGTACTCCAAGTGTTTTGATATTTTCAATTCGGGTCAAATTAGTGTTAGAGTAATAAAAACTCAAGTGTAGGGATGTGCCTATAAATACCTATTATTTTGATGTTATCGTAGAGGATGGTAGAGTAAAAGTGTATGAAAAAAAAAAAAAAAAAAAAAAAAAAAAAAAAACATACGGGCTACCATCCTACATCTATCTTTAAATTTATGTATGTTTATTTCAGTTATCTAGAGTTAGAGTGTCGATTCTTGGCTTAGCAACGCCATTCTTCGTATGCTTGTAACATAAAGATTTTTGACTTGCCACCACTAAATAGCCTATCCCACCAAACCCTTTGTTTCCCTACCGTAAGCCTAACATTACAACCCTTTAAAAGACCTCTTTGATAGTCTTTCCTAGGTGCTTACGCCAAAGCGATGGAGGTGTGATCTAGTCTCAAGCTTATGGTAATCTATGTACTAGGACCGGTTAATGAGTGTTTATCTTCCATTTCCAACTTGTTATATTTCATATACACCCGAGAGATGTGAGTACCCAAACACCCCATGTGAGGTGCTAGTATGTAATTTCCGTGCTTGTTATGAATTTTGCGGGGCTTATATGTGTTGTGGATTGTTCTAAACCAATGCTTCATGACCTCTAACTTATAAATTAATTGGCCAAAAGCACATTTGCTTGAGGACAAGCAAATACCAAGTGTAGGGATATTTGATAAGGTTTTAAAACGTACCATTTTGATCACTTTTGTATCCGTTATTACTTAATATCGTTCCTTTTCACTTTTTAGGTCTCTTGAAGGCAAATTGCTGGAATGGCACTTATTTGGACGAAAAGGCGCGGATATACGAAGAAAATGGCCAAAGTCAAGAATCGAGACACTCAAGCTGCTGAAATACAAGGGGACGGCGTCAAGTGTTAACTGCGACGCCGTCACATAACTTTTGTGACGGCTCAGTAGCTAAATTGCTTATTTACAAGTGACGGTGTCAGGCTTTAAAAGAGTAGGCCGTCGCAACTCAGACGACCTAGATTTGATCCAGACGGTGTCAGAGGCTGAAGAGGACGGCGTCACAAGCATAAGGTGACGCCGTCGCAAGACTAACGTGGCCAAGACGAAACCCTAATGAAGACGACCCGACGGCGTCATAAATCATAAGGTGAAGCCGTCGCGAATGTAATCTTATATATAGAATCCGAATTTTTCATTATTCGGTGTATAGTCTTTTGGAGTAAAAACCTAAACCGAACCAAGGCTGTCTTGTACAATATTTTAGGGTTCCAAACCCTATCTTACATCAAGATAAGTGTTTTACTTCATTAATTCAATTATGTCTTCAATATTTGTGTGTATGCTTGCATGTTCTCTATGTCCGGCTAATTTACTTGTGTGTTTGCTTAGGGAATATGAAACTTAACCATTGAATATTGATTGGTTGTCTCTTATCTTAATTGTTAATGATCTAGTAATGCGATAGGTCATTCGTTGTGTAGTTAATGCTTGATTAATCTTTGCGAACCTTAGACTATAACACCTAGAGTAGTTGTAGGCTAAACCATCCAAAGAGTACCTTAGAGTTAGAGTTTATTAATCCTAGAGATTTTGTAGACGAGACCCTTTGGTAGTTTCAAAGAGTTAGGGATAAACACATACCCTACGACCTTAGACACACAACGCGATTAGGAATAAGGACGTGACAATTCAACCATCAATAGGAGATAATTAAGGAGTAATACAACCTAAGTAAACACATTCTTAAACTATCATACGAGCACACATTAATTAGACATAGACTACCCTCACCTTAGTTAATTAGATAATTAGATAATAGAGTAATCGGTAGAAATACCAAGCCCCCAAATCCAAACCCCGAGATTCGTACCATTCCATTTCCAAAAAAATATAAAAAGCACAAAAATAATCTTCCTCAACCCCAACCTTAGCGTAGTAACTCCTCACTAGCATTCCTATTCCCCTAGAGAACGATATCAATTCCTGTGGCTTACCCTAATACTACACTACAACGATTAGGTTCACTGCCTAGGGTGTTGAAAAATTTGCTCGACGAAAAGGAAGTTCCTTTGACCCCGAACGACGCGTGTAGCGTTATCACGAGTGATGCTCCCAACGCTTACCTTATCACATATTAATGCTCGTTTTAAGATCACGTTTTAAATTTATAATATCTCGTCTACCTATGATCTACAAAATGTTTGAAGCACTAACAGGCAGAGAACCCGGTCGTGTATAGTGTAGGGTTGGTAAATCCGAGGTCGTTCCCAAGAGCTAATGAGCAGTCTAAAATATGAGTTTTAATTGTCACGATTTGAGTTTGATTTGATTTACTAAATTGCAAGAAAATAAATGACGGAAATTAAAATGAATGAACTTATCAAATGAAAAAACATGCTAACCTAGTTACTTCTCTATTGCAATAATCCTATTTCATAGTGAAATGTCTAACTCTTGTTTTATATAGTGGTTCTAGTGTCATTAGGTCTGATTTATAATCGAAACCTAACCTATAATTCATATGATCTCAACCCCGTTGTTCACGGAAGTTAGGCATCTAGTTCATAGTCATTATGTCCCCAACTACCTTAGAGACCTATTTAATTTCGACAATCCCACTTCTCGACATTTAAACCCCCATTAGGTGTCAACTAAAAAAAGGTTTACCCGCGCTTTTTAAGGTGTCAACTAACAAAAGGTTTACCTACGCTTTTTAAGTACATAATCAAATTCATGCGGTGATATGTTCAACCCCTACAATCGAAATGGATGCCATCCCATCTTAAGTAACCTACTAGACTAGCTTTCAATTGTTCAAACCTACTCACTAACTAATAAGCTCTACACTAGCCTTAGTACTGCCAAAACACGGGGATCAATCAATAGGCAAATAAGATATCCATATAAAACGATAATTAAACGGAGGGAACAAGGATCAATACATTAATAAATACATAACTAGGCTAACACAAAAAGTGTTTAGCCACTCATGTTGTAAACTACAACAAAAATAATGTATAAAATCATAGGTGGATTATATATTAAGTTTGATACATTGTACTTGATGAATGACTAATAAAAATGGTGAATTAAAGTAAATGTTCCATTGAAAAGTGAATGCTGGAAAACGCCTTGGGATGGAGCCCTAATCGTCCTCTGAGAGTTGTGTGAAGTGGAATTATGAAATCAGTTGAATTAGGCCTTGTATTTATAGGCTTGACTCTACTACAATGTAACCATAAGTGAGTAGTTATGTCGTAGCCTCCTTAATGCACGAATCCTTCACCAGTTGTAGCAAAGTTATAATGTAGCCAAATGTAACGGCGTAATCGTCTCGTTAATTATTTCTTCCATTATTGCGACGTAACCTGTTGGGTTTCAAAGACTTCCAGATACCGTTGCTGCTCATATGGTTAAGACTGCTCATGGAAATCTATGAAAAATGTGTTAGCCTTAATAGTTTTTGTTAGAAGTGATGGTCATTCACATTTAGGAACTTTGTAACGTGTGTTAGATATCGTGATAGAATAGTCAACGGGATCGTGGATTGGACTAAGCTAAATGGGTACTAGTTATGATAAGCTTGCAAAGTATCCTATCCAACCCATGTCCAAGCCCACGAAAGCCCATAGAAAGCCTTTAGGGCATTAAGTCATTTGTAGTATAAATACACCTCAAATGAGTCATTTGAGGGGTGTGCTTGAGTGTGTGTGTGTGTGTGTGTGTTTTCATATGAAATATTGTTTTCATTTCTTTCCTTTATCTCTCTAAACATACACGATCCATATACATCAAGTCACCAAGTTCTTCTCTTCATCTTTCTATTCTTATTTATGCGTAACTGTTTGTGGTTATGCATAAAGCGTGTTTGTGTCTAAAGTTGTGATAAGGTATACGTGATAAAAGGGGCTTTACAATTGGTATCAATAGCCTAACAATGGTTTAGGAGTGTTTGTGTTTGTTTTGAAGTGTTGGTACCATACGCGTAAAGCTCACGCTATACATAGCCGGAAACTTTGCACATTACAAAGGTGTCTCACGCTTAAAGCTTTGATTTTTACAGCTTTTCTCTAAAAATTCAAGATTCTTGTGGTTTAAGGTTTATTTGGTGTGAGGAGAGGGACATAAAGTTTCGGGGAAGAAGGAAAAAGGCAGTTTTTGCTTGAAAGGGGTAAAAAGTTCGAAGCTTTACGTATGTTTAATCTTTTTAAACTCGTACAATTGTTAAAAGGGTAGGTCATTTCTACGCATAAGCTATCTAAGCACTTTGGGTGAAAAAGGTCAACATTTTTGTGTTATTCGAGTGTTTTTAAGGCTGTTTGTGCAAGAGAAATTGTTTGAATCACTGGAAATTTTTTACGCGTAGGTCAAAACCCTAGTTCTACGCGTAAGAAAAATCAACACCCTTTTTCTACCATAAGCTTCTACGCATAAGAGTTTTGTGCAGTTTCTTCGAGCTATAACGGTGACTCAGTGCTTCCCTCACTTGGATAAGTTTGTGGAACACTTCGACTTTTGGATATCTTTTACACTGTGATAGTGTAAAGGATTTTTGGGCAAAACCCTAGATTTACGCATAAGCTAAATCTTACGCGTATAATTTCTTACGCATAAGTATTTTCTTACGTCTAAGCTTGTCTTACGCATAAGTAAATCCTACGCATAAGGATTCTACGTTTAAGTTTTTAGTCTACGCATAACTCTATTGTTACGCGTAACTTGGGTATTACGCGTAAGTTCTCTCTACGCCTAAGCACAATCTCTACGCCTAAGCTTCCTACGCATAAAGATCCTACGCTTAAGTCTATTACCTACGCCTAAGCAAAATAGTCTACTCGTAACTTCTTGTGTCTACGCCTACGCTCTTCTATTTAAAAAAAAAAGAAAAAAAAAGGAGTTTTTTGGCGGGAAAACTTGAGTAAAATTTAAATTTTTGAGGAGACTAAACGTTCAATTTTTACGCGAAATTCAAATTTTGGTATAACTTGGAAAATTTTGGTCAAAAATTCAAATTTTTGGACCCAAATTCAAAATTTTTCGGTCAAATTTGGCGTCAAAATTGTCATAACTCAAATTTTTCATACGTCCTTAGAATTGATTTTTATAGTGAATTTCAAATTTTGGGAGAAAAAATTTTACACCTAAGAATCAAGTTTACGAGTACGACTTTCTGAAAAACTTCAAACGGCAATATCTTTTGAAACACAACTCCTTTATCGTTGAATCGATCCTACATCAACTTTATCATAACATACCTTCATCAATGGCAACTCAACAAGACATTCATGTAGCCGGTGCAGAAAACCGTACTCCTATGTTGGAAAAAGGTGGTTATCTTCAATGGACAAGTCGTATGCTTCGCTACATCAAGACCAAACCTAATGGAAAACTGATGATTCAATCCATTCAGAATTGACCCTTCAAGCCTCGACAAGTCCAAATCCCTGGAAATGATGATGCAACACCTCCCATCCCACCATCTTCTCGTGTTCAAAACAAATCAGAATACACTGAAGAGGATCAGAAACAAGTCGATGCAGATGACATGGCAATTCATATTGTCCAACTAGGTTTACCAAGAGACATCTTTGCTGCTGTAGACAGTTGTGAAACCGCTTTCGATATGTGGGAACGTGTTAGACGGCTTTGTCATGGAACAGAAATTGGTCAACAAGACATGGAGAACAAGCTGCTAACTGAATGGGAAAAGTTCAATTCAACTCCAGGAGAATCCATTGAATCCTACTATGGAAGGTTTTGTACTTTGATGAATGAGCTTATCAGAAACAAGTTGGCACCCAGAACTATCGTTCAAAACATCAAGTTCCTGAACAATCTTCCAGAAGAATGGGGACGATATGTCACTATTGTCAACCAAACAAAAGACTTACATCAGGTGAACTTTGATCAACTGAATGATTTTCTGAAACAAAACCAAACTGAAGTGAATGAAGTCAGGAAAGAAAGATTGGCAAAGAATCATGATCCTTTGGCACTTATTGCAAGGACTCAACCTTCAGTGAATACACAACAACAAGCTTCATCATCTTCCACCAACAACAACTTGCAGCAATACATTCCACAACCACAAGCTGTTATCCCTCAACAACAATTCTATCCACCAGAACAACAAGTCATTCAACAACAACAGTATCCACAATACCAGGAACAAGGAATCACTGATCCTGAAACTGAACAAGAAGAAGCTTTGCTACAGGTATTTTCTTTATTGGGTAAAGCATTCAGAAGTCGCTATTCCACACCAACTAACAACAACCAAAAGATATCATCAAACACTCGCACAGGAAATTGCACGTACCGGGTGTGAATATGGGTAATCAAGGTCAAATGGTTGGAGTTATTGGGAATCAGCAGGGATATGCTACTGGATTTCGCATGGGTAATCAGGCGGTTTCGTATCAGGGTAATCAGTTGGGTCAGAATGTTGGAAATCAGATTGGGCAGAATGTTGGGAATAGAGTAGTGGGTAATCAGAATGGGAAGGTTGCAGCTCCAGTTGTTGGGAATTATGGAAATGTGAATCAGGGTAATCATGTTAAGTGTTACAACTGTCAAGGAGTGGGTCACATGGCAAGGAATTGTCCTACTAAGCCGAAAAAGAAGGATCTTGCGTATCTTCAGAAAGCTATCTTGTTGGTACAAAAGGAAAACGCAGGCCTTCAGTTGAGTGCTGAGGAACATGACTTTATGGCTATTATGGATGATTTGGAAGACCTCGAGGAACTCAATGCAAACTGCATCTTCATGGAAAATCTTCAGGAGACTAAGTACGACACTGACTCTGACGCACCTCCTGTCTATGACGCCAACGCAGTATCTGAGGTACCAATCATTGATCCATGTTATAACAATGTCATATTTGATGTGTTTACTCATGACGAAGAGCATTCTGTGACGCCAGCACCTACTTATGATACATACCTGGACAATCCGAGTTGTAGCAATACTAACTCTGAAACTCCAGATGTGGATCCTAATGAAGGCTGTGTGGCACAAAATACTGAGACTGATGAGGAAACACGTGCTTATTTTGAATTATTAATCAATAACTGTGGCATTGAAATTGAGAAAGTTAGAACGGTCAATCGTGAAGTCAAAGCAGCGAATGCTAAATTGACCGCTGAGCTTGAGAGTTACAAAGAGAACGCCAGAGCCTTTGAATTTCATACAAACAAACTATCAGAATTAGAAATTGGTTATCGAGATTCTGTTTTAAGAGAAAAACAATTGCAACTCAAGTATGACACACTTGATGTGAATTTGAACTTGAAAATAAAATCTTTAAACAAGGTAATTTCTGATCTAAATGACCAATTTTCTAAACAAAAAGCACTGTTCTCTGATCTTGAAAAAGAGAAGAAACAGTTGATTGCTGATTTTTCAAAACGAGAAGATTCTCTTCTTGATGAAATTCTTGATAAAAATAAAACTATCAAAAAATTGGAAAATTTGCTTCTTACAACGGGTCATTCCGCTAAAACAAACAAGATGCTTTCTAATCAAGTAAATCCGATTTTTCATACTGTGCATAAAATGGCTCTTGGTAACTCACCTCCTTGTTTCCTCAAGAAAGCTCAGAAAGAACGGAATGTGTTGAACAATGGAAAACCTGTGCATGCACCCATAATTGTTCATGATTATCTTGAAACGTTGGAACTATCTGCGGAGAGTAGATCAAAAATGAAACAAAAACATCCGGAAATCAAACCAATTGATTATAACAAATGGAACAAAATTAATGGTATTTCGTTTGTTTCTCATAAAGAACAATCAACGTTTTCCACCACACCAAGTGTTTCAAACAAAGTGTCAACACCAGTTTCAAAATCAGTTTCAAAACCAGTTGTTGTCTCCAAATCTCTTTCGAACATTGAACAAATGTCTTCAAACAATCCTTTTAACACAAGTGATGCGCGAAGTATTTTAGAAAATGTGAAAACTAGAATTGCGGATCTTCAAGAGACTGTTAAAACTAAAACCAATATTACAACAAACATCTGGTTCAATAGTTTTGATAATGAACAGAAAAAGTTTTTTGAAACTCAAATTGCCCCTCAGCTGAATAACATCAACTCAAGGGTAATTCATTTTGAACAAGCATTTTTGAAAGAAACAACTGACTTTGTCAAGGACCATAAATCCCTGGTAAAGCAAGCTAATGAAAGTGTTGAACACATCAAAGTTTTGGAAAATTTAAATGATTCTCTCTTCGAAGATGTTCTGACTACTGATATTATGTCCATCATTTTGCAAACATATTCTGTTGAAGATCATGAAAGACTCCAGTCTGAGACCTCCGAAATTGTTTCAAAATATGAAAAAGCTCTTGAAAAACTTGAAAAAGAAAATGTGTCATATTTTAAACAACTTGATCGAAAAACTGAGGAATGCAAATATGACAAATTGTCGTATGAGCGTGCCTACAATGAAATGAAAGCGAAAAATGATCTTTTGAGGGCTCAGCTGGAAAGTCAAAAAGGAAAGGTAGTGGAAACTGTGATTACAAAACCATTGACTGAGGAGAAAGCAAATGATCCCAAACCGGTTTCCAAACCAAAAATGTCTGTTTCTATGCCTCCTCCAAAAGTCAATGAGAAAAATGTTTCATCAAAACCAGTCACTCCACCTGCCCCACCTAAACAAAATGTTGATAAAGGAAAAGCGGTTATCGAGAAACCAAAAGTTTTAGCACCTGGCCTTTTTAAGATGAGTACCACTAATGCGTCTGCCTCCACATCTAAAACATATGGAACAAATGCCATAAGTTTAGAAAAGCACTCTAAAGAGACTAGGAAAGCTGAAACCACCTCCTTTCATAAAAATGTGAATCCTAATGCGTATGCCTTACCTTCTACAGGACTAGAAAGGACCTCTAGGAGCAGCAGACTAAAGCCTAAGAGCAATACAAGGAACAATAGAGTCTCGCATGCCTCTAGGAGTAGTAGCTTGAATAAAGAGAAGAAAGTAGAAGAACACCCTAGGAATTTACCGCTTTTGAACAAGAAAGACATTTCATCTGAATGTACTGAACCTATGAAACTTGCTAAGTCTAATGAACGTGTTGAATCTCTTTGTTTAACTTGCAAGAAATCTTTAATTAATGTTCAAGATGATTATGTTTCTAAGAATGTGAATGATAAGCCTGTTAAGAAGAACGTTCCAAAATGATCTTACGCTAAACGAGTAGGAAGACTAGTTGCAAAACTTAGGCTTTACACTACTGACATGAACTATAGTGTATACTTTAGGGATGATATTTGGAAACCCACAGGTAGAACTTTCACACTCCAGAATGGTAAAATGAGTGATAAACCAGAATTCCCTGTAGAAAACCTCATTGAGTGTGATCAGGATTTTACCTCTAACCCAAAGGAACCAAAATCAAAACGGTTTCCACAATATTCTTTTTCCGTTACTGGCAGGTTATCGAAATTTGTCTTTGGATCATCGACTCGGGTTGCTCCAAGCACATGACCGGGAATCTGAAGCTGCTGATCAATTTCGTCTGGAAATTCATGGGAACCGTACGTTTTGGAAATGATCATGTAGCAGCTATCATGGGTTATGTAGATCTACCTTTTGGAAATTATTTGATCACTCGAGTTTACTATGTCGAAGGGTTGGGACATAATTTGTTTTCCGTCGGGCAGTTCTGTGATGCAGATTTAGAGGTTGCTTTTAGGAAAAATGCTTGCTTCGTTAGAAACTTGGATGGCACTGATCTCTTAACTGGGAATAGTGATACAAACTTGTATGCTATCGACATCAATCAAATGGCCTCTTCATCACCAATATGTCTTATGACTCGAGCATCTGGAACATAGTCCTGGTTGTGGCATAGAAGGTTATCCCATCTCAATTTCGACACCATCAACAATCTTGCCAAAGACAACATCGTCAACGGACTTCCAAAGTTCAAATACACCAAGGATCACTTATGTCCATCATGCGAACAAGGAAAAAGCAAAAGAGCATCATATAAACCCAAAACCGTACCTAGTTCGGAAGCAAAGTTGCATATGTTACACATGGACTTATGTGGCCCAATGAGAGTTGAAAGCATTAATGGGAAAAAGTATATTCTTGTTATCGTCGATGATTATTCGAGATATACATGGGTTAGGTTTCTGAGATCAAAAGACGAAGCACCAGGCATCATCATCACCTTTCTGAAACGAATTCAAGTACTTCTTCAAACTCCAGTAAGGGTTGTAAGAACAGACAACGGCACTGAATTCACAAATCAGGAGTTAAGATCTTATTTTGAAGATGTTGGAATTACACATCAGACATCAGTTGTTAGAACTCCACAGCATAATGGGGTAGTTGAAAGAAGAAATCGTACTCTTGTGGAAGCTGCTCGCACAATGCTAATCTATTCTAGTGCACCGTTATTTCTTTGGGCTGATGCTGTTGCCACTGCTTGTTTCACTCAGAACCGATCCCTAATCCATCCTAGATTCAATAAAACCCCGTATGAGCTTGTGAACAACAGAAAACCTGATATCTCTTACTTTCACGTGTTTGGCGCTTTGTGCTATCCGACGAACGACAGAGAAGATCTAGGTAAATTGAAAGCTAAAGGTGATATTGGAATCTTCATTGGATATTCAGATAACTCGAGGGCATTCAGGGTGTATAACAGAAGAACTAGGAGGATCATGGAGACGATGAATGTGAAATTTGATGAACTTTCACATATGGCTTTGAGAGACTCGCTCTAGAACCCGCACTAAACCAGCAGACTTCTGGACACATCAGTTCAGGACTCGTACCTCAAAGAGCTCAATCAACTTCGATTGACAATCCTAAAGAACAAGAATGGGAGAATTTCTTTGAGTTAATGTTCGATGAATACTATGGTGGAACTTCGACAAATGCATCAAACCATCATTCCGCTGCACCCGCTCAAAATCATCCTCCACCACCAACAGAAGATGCATCTACAACGGTCGAAACCAATGCGCCAACTTGCCACCGATTGTGACTTGTGCATTTACCTTTGCTCAATTAGCAATATTGTACCGAAAAACATTCGGGAGGCAATGGCAGATCCCGCATGGATAGAAGCAATGCAGGAGGAACTTCTCCAATACCGTCTACATGAATCTTGGGAAATGGTTCCAAGACCCATTGACGTTCGCGTCATTGATCTTAAATGGTTATGGAAGAACAAACGGGATGAAGAAATGATTGTCATTCGCAACAAAGCTCGTATTGTGGCCAAAGGATACAGACAAGAGGAAGGGATAGACTTTGAAGAGTCATTCGCGCTGGTAGCTAGACTAGAAGCAGTCAGGATATTCTTAGCCTACGCCGCTCACAAAAACATCACGGTTTATCAGATGGACATTAAGACCGCGTTCTTGAATGGAACTCTGAAGAAGAAGTGTACGTGAGTCAGCCAGAAGGCTTCGTAGACATGGAACATCCAGACTACGTCTACAAATTCAAAAAGGCAATCTATGGTTTGAAACAAGCTCCGAGAGCGTGGTATGACGAACTGTCCTCTTTCCTTATCCAAAACAATTTCACCATAGGCACAGTTGATCCTACCTTGTTTACACAAAAATGCAAAAACGACATTTTGATTGTTCAGATTTACGTGGACGACATCATCTTTGGGTCCACTAATCCGAATCTTTCAAAATATTTTGAAAATCTCATGAAAAGCAAATTTGAAATGTCCATGATGGGGGAACTTAAATTCTTTCTTGGTTTACAAATACATCAGTCCCCTCGTGGAATTTTTATAAATCAAACTAAATACACAACTGAGATTTTGAAAAATCATGGTATGGATAATTGTGATTCGGTCGGAACACCAATGGTAACTTCACCAAAAATTGGAGCCGATTTGTTTGGGAAACCTATTGATCCGAAGAAATATCCGAGCATGATTGGTTCTCTCATGTACCTCACTGCTAGTCGACCCGATATTCATTTTGCTGTTTGCTTATTAGCACGGTTTCAGGCAAAGCCTACCGAACTGCACCTCAAAGAGGTTAAAAGGATCTTTCGGTACCTGAAGACATCCATTTACATGGGACTTTGGTATCCGAAGGAATCCGGATTTGTTCTAATAGCCTTTTCAGATGCGGACCACGCAGGTGATCAAGTTGCAGCAAAAAGTACATCCGGAGGAGCACAATTTTTGGGTGAAAAGTTAGTAAGCTGGTCTTCAAAGAAACAAGATTGCACTGCACTTTCAACCGCTGAAGCTGAGTATGTGTCTCTATCTGCGTGTTGTGCTCAAGTTCTATGGATGAGAACACAACTCACAAATTATGGATTTACTTTCGATAAAATACCTATGTATTGTGACTCAAAAAGTGCCATAGCCATATCATGCAATCCTGTTCATCACTCAAAGACTAAGCATATCCGAGTCCGCTATCACTTCATCAAAGAGTACGTCAAAAATGGTACTGTCGAATTATTCTTCGTGAAGACAGATTACCAACTCGCCGATCTATTAACTAAAGCCCTTCCAAAAGAAAGGTTTGACTATTTAGTTCGACGAATTGGAATGCGAAGCCTAACCCCTGAGGAGTTAGAACGTCTTCTCGAATCTTCTTGAAAATGATTTTTCAACAAGCTTCGCTGTACATATTTTTTGAAAAACAAAATACAAAATTTGAAAAACCAACAAAAGCAAAATATAAAAATATAAAACTTTCAAAAAATACAAAAACAATATAAAATCAAAAATCCAAAAATATTCTTCTCACGACATGTCTCTCATATAATCGATATTCTGTACGTTTCTAGAAATGTCATTCAACAATGATACGGGTATGTACAGATGCTTGAGCGAGAGTTATTTAAATGTTTTTCCAAAACATGTCGTTTCTAAAAATTTCTTCATAAAATGGCTTTCGTATACTTCAGTACGAAACCCGGACTAAAATGATGACTTTTGATTATTTTTCAAATCAAAACTCGTGCTTTTATAGATAAAATCAAGTGTACGCTTCAGTGCACTACATTTAAAACTGGTGAGAAATTATCATCATCTTGAGCACCTTTTCAAGATTGTTCAAAAAGATTTTTCAAAATCTTTCAAAATATTTTGTGCTCAAAATAACTCCCTCTAAAACCCTTTAATTGATTATGCTTTATTAAAGGGGGAGTATAAAACAACATGTTCCAAATTCATGCTTAAATCAAATCCGTTTGTCTCCCCAAAAGATTCTAAAAATGATTTTTAATCCGTTGATATAAAAAATATCACGATTATGCTATTTTTGAGGGGGAGGAGACGTGATTAAAATGTGATCATAAATGTTTAATGATCGGTGTTTGAATCTCAAAATGAGCTCGACTCAGACGGAACCAATGAATTGACGGGAATCAAAGTCAGTAAATGTACCATTTCGAGAAACTTGTGATAGATATGCACTTTCATGGGTCTAACCTCCTTTTCAAGGAGTGTTTACAACTTCAAGTTAGTTATTAGAGCTAGTTGTCACCTAAAAACTGACAATGGAACTCTTTAACTAGGCAACGTAACCGTGTCTCGTGGGGAATTGTCTATCATAAGCCGATCAATTCAAAAAGTGCAAACTCTACCCTCGATGTGCAGATTTTTGTTAAAACTCATAAGCACATGTGAAGGGGGAGTGTTTCTGAAAATATAAAACTCGCGGAGTGTCTCAAACATGTTTTCTATCATAAACACTCTGTGAGATTTTCAAGAAAAATGGTTTTATGGCAACAATAGGACAGTCATGGAGTTATAAGGTGACTAAGGATAGGAAATTCGTCCTATGATCCGCCAGAGCCGGAGGGATCTACCCAAGGACATCACAAATAGTTAGTATTAGAAGTCCTTAGGAATGATTGAAAAAAGGAGTAATGTGAGAAAGGAGAAAGAAGGGGTTGAAGAATTAAAAAGAAAAGTAAAAGAAAGGGTGAAAAGAAATAGCCCTCCATATTCAACCTTAGGGCAGAAACCGGGTTCAATTCATCTGCTACTGGTTGTCACTAAGTTGACACTGGTATTGAAGACAAAGACGTCATGGACCCAGTGACGCACTGCACTAAACCTCCTAGCCACTCAATTCCTCTCAAAAGGATTTGTTTCATTCTCACTGGGAACCCTGCATAATCTATCGGCTTTCTGTTAGAGATTGTTGATATTGAAGAAGGAGACCCTCTCCCTAGTCTCCGCTCAGGAAAACCAAAATGCACTATTGAGTCTAGAGCCACGAGATTCATCAAAAGATCTCATAGGAACACGTGACATGACATCGCTTGTTGTTCATCAATAAGGACACAAGTGATATATTCTAGAGTCCTACGCAGATCTTAGCAATCTGCCAGAACATTTATGAGAAGTTTCACATCTGTGATCTTCAGTGATTGAATGGAAATTCCTGCCAGGGTCAACATTAAGCAGCCCTGACAGTAGGTCACTTCGGTAACTCCCCGTGGATTACGCTTAGTGTGTCTCAAACGGTCTACAGTCGTGGGGTGATGCTTCGGTGTACCTCAGCGACTCATCTGAACTGTAGAGGTATTTCGGTATATCGCGTTATCTCACTTGTGGGACTCCAGTTCAGGAACGGCCCTTGTGAGAATTAGAGATGTGTTTTCACACTATGCTGTTAACACCCTCGAAATTCAAACTTGTAAGTGCCGGAATCTGCTTATTACTAACCTGTTTTTATGTTTTCTTCTTATGGAAGCTCCGGAGCGGATTGATCGTGCAGACCCGTCACATGCTCATACCAAAAACACATGAAAGTTCTCATCAAAATCAAAGGCTACTCAAAGTTAAAGATGATTCTTCGTCATTGTCAAAGAATCTACAAAGTTTAAAGACTAGAGAACTTCATCTCATCAGAACTTCAAAGTCAAATAGAAGTGTGAGCATGGTGGAGAATGACATGGAGACACCTAACCAATGAAGTTGACAACGGCAGAATACCACATTAATTGATCACAAAGCATGAAGGAACAATGAATTAAGACTATTCTATATCTACACACAAAGTTCAAGCTCGAGAAAAGTAAAGACCTAATCAAGTGGAGCATCATTTGAATGACTACCCCTTAGGGGGAGATTGTTAGCCTTAATAGTTTTTATTAGAAGTGATGGTCATTCACATTTAGGAACTTTATATCGTGTGTTAGACATCGTGATAGAATAGTCAACGGGCTCGTGGATTGGACTAAGCTAAATGGGTACTAGTTATGTTAAGCTTGCCTTTTATCCAATCCAACCCATGTCCAACCCACGAAGCCCATAGTAAGCCTTTTAGGGCATCATGTTACTTGTACTATATAAACCCCTCAAAGTCTCATTTGAGGGGTGTGCTTGAGTGTGTGTGTGTGTGTGTTTTCTTTGGAGCAATACAACATATTGTGTTCATCTTTCTCTCTTCACATATACACGGTTTTAACATCAAGTCACCATCTTTCTCATCTTTATTTCTTTCATTTTCACGCATAGTTTGTGTTTGTGTGTTAACGAGTTCTACGCAAAACGTGTTGGGTTTGTGATAAGGTTGATAGATTTAAGGTCCTACAAAATGTTCTAAGTGTGTTACTGCTGCTGGTTATGGATGAAGACTACTAGTGTATATTACTACTGTTGAGAACTTCAAAGGAAAGTACACTAAGTAGTTAGTGCTGCTAGAAGAAAACTTAATGTTGCTAGTAGTAAGTTACAACTATTGAAGAGTTAATGCTGCCAGAGTAAAAATTAGTGCTGCTGGTTGATTATTAGTACTGTTTATGTTTTAAGTCGGTTAAAATATGTATAGAATGTTTAGATAAGTATGTAAACGATTTGATATTGTTAGGATTTAGAAAATCCATAGTGAAGAGTCGGTCACCCCAAATATAATCTAGCATAAGTTAGCTCGTAGACATATCGTTATTTACGTTATTTAGTAGTTTATTAGCTTAGTTAGTTAGTTTAGTGCAACACCGTGGAGGAAGGACGGGTCTTTACCCACTATATACCTGATCCACAGTCCGATAGAAGGACGTTTAGAATGTAACTATAAATACCCCTTCCATCCTTGGAAGGGGTGGTGCTTCTAATCTAACCTTTCATTATTTTGTTTTAACTCTCTCTCTAGAACACCTTCTCTACTCTCTTCATCTCTCTAAACATGGATTACTTGTATCATCACCATCCTAGACCACCCAAATCATCAAACAACATAAAATGGATGATCCAACAATTGATATCAGAGACAAGTTGTGTTGTTCTTGATGATTCATATGGTTTTTTCACTTGTTTTTGTATGCGGTTTATATGGTTCTTTGAAGCGGTTTGTTACGGTTTTTTAATACGGTTTGTTTGATTCTTTGTTGCGGTTTGATATGGTTTTAGATATGTTTGATGCGTGGTTGATACGACCGTGTTATAGTTTGAAGCTGCTTATGAAATGGTTTTTAATATGTGTACTCTATCTTGGTCAAGATCACTAGTGTTAAGTTTGTTATTCTTGCATAAGTCTCTTAACAGTTTCAAATGTGGTTTTACTTAACGTATCTGGTCAAACAGATTTTCAACATGTTTAAGCTATTTTGAAGTGGTTTTAAGTTCTGTTTAATGGTATCGAATATGGTTTTAAAACTGTTTTTCAAGTTTCTAATGGCCTAAACGTTTTTTATGAATCTGGATATGACGATTCTTCATTGCGGTTTGTGTCCACAAGATGTTATTCTACAATGCGATTTGTCCTATTTCTGTCCAGATTCGCTGTACCAGGTTATGCGGTTTGTTCTTTAACAGGTTATGCGGTCTGAATCTGAATGGCCTATGCTATTTGACAGTACTCACGTGCTTTGAAAAGTCTCAAAGCGGTTTGATTAATGATGCGATTTCACCCAACATGCGTTTTGACCAAGTTGGAAGCGATTTGACTATGAAGCGTTTTGTTATTAAAAGATATGGAATGCGGTTTGTGTTAACTTGAAGCGGTTCGTCTATATAACTGACTGCGTTTTGTTGAAAAAGGGGTTGACAGGCACGCGGTTTGATAAACTTATTGATGCGTTTTGATCTTAAAAGGGGATGCGGTTTGCTGTAAGTCAACTGCGGTTTGAACACTAAGAGTATGCGGTTTGTCTAGATCATGACGGGTGCGTTTAGAAAGGTGAAAAAGAAGATCTAATGAAATTTCTCTTAACCTACTGATTCATGATCTGTAGCACTCAACATATTCGAATTCAACCACAAAGTCATCACAACAAATAAAATCATTTACAAATGCAAATCAATACCAACTCAACCAGTACAAATCACAACTGTCATCATCTATTCCTATCTCAAATCACAAATTCACAAAACTCAACTGTTATAAATCTTGAGTGAGGTTTGATCGAAAACACATATTCTAATTCACATGAGTCGGTCAAACCTCTATATCATCTCTATATTCACATGACACATTCTCACATATCTCTTTATCATCTCTGGAACCAAAAGGATAAAGATAAATGTAATGAAGTTAATATCATATATCTAATCTCACTTTCGAAGTTGTATGGTTCTTCAAACACATAGACATTAAAAGATCTATTCACAAACATTCGAGTACATCATTGATCTATTTTGAAGTTCATCCCTTTAAATTTATTCGAATGTATAAGATTAATCAAATAACAAGACTGTTAATTGATTATCTTGATTCGTTTGTTACCAATATCAAACATATTCGAATCCATGAAATGAAATTAACAATTCATGTTAATCCATTTTCATTCGTTCGTTTAAACAAAACAATACTGAAAAAGGTTTAATCACACTACAAAAAAATGTCATTTAGTGGCACACAAAAATTGCCACTAAAAGTAAAATAAGTGCCACTGTAGGTATGTGCGGTAATCACTGGCAGAAAATATAAGTGTCACTAAGTGCAATGCCACTGTAGGGAATTAGTGGCACTTTTTGGATGTGTTGCTGCTGACATTTTAGGCTTTAGAGGCACTTAAATATATGTCAAATAATAGTCATAGGAGTTTGTGGCACATATTTTATGCCACTAAATAAATGAAATTCTAAACAACAAACTGGTTTTAGTGGAGAATATTGTGTGTCACCAAGAGATGTCGACTATAAAATTTGTGACACCATACCATTTTTGTATTTCCTGAACAATTTGATCATTAAGCTAATTACATTCAACCATAGAAACTAGATGCAAAAAATTTATTAAATTTCATTCTAATCGTTCAACAACATTCTTTGATATACACAAAAGGAATATCCAACAAAATTAATTAAAAACAAAGATCTAAATATTTGACATTTAATCACATAAATAAACCTACAACTACATAAAGTACCCACAACCTGTCAAAGGTAACGAGTGTCCTCATACATATTCCCGACACATCTGCAAATAATACAAACAAACCAATGCACTTATTAGACCAATATAAAGAGGCACGAAATATATCAAAATGGTTTAATCAAGAATTTGAAACACATGATTGACAAAGATAGATGCATCACATATGTTAACACCTATATGATCATAATTGAGTTTGTAACATATGAGCATTATTAGTAGTGCCAATTGCTTCCCTATGTTCTGCCATCAAGGCAAGGATTGGCTTAACACATATATTAGCTTACAAAAATGTGGGTCTAACTTTGTTTTGACCTTGATTACAAGTTACTACTCTAAAAACATTAGTAAAAACATACCTCTAATGCAACACTATACTACACTTATCCCATTTAACGATATTGTTGCCGAAAAAGTGATAACCTATATACACACAAATACAAACACCAAAGACATTTAACAATATTGTTGCCGAAAAAGTGATAACCTATATACATGTTGGAATCACTCTTAAACTAGAATTAAAGTGTTAGTAATTAATATGTAATAGTTAGCTTAATTATGGCTTTTATGTTAGTTATCATGCCAAGGCTTATGTAGAAAGCCCATGAGCCTTGGACCAAGCCCATAAGAAGGGAAGGATGCTAGTAGTGTTGCCCTAGCTCCTTGCCCTATAAATAATCCTTGTAAACCCTCACTTGAGGGTTGGTTGTTCAATTCATTTCATTTTCTACGCATAAACGTGTCACATTCATACGCATAGTGTCTTGTCTTGTTCAACCGATCATCTTATCTTTCTTTCTTACATATTGAGGCTTGTGTTACAAACATGGTGACCTAGCAGTGGTATCAATCGCCAAATAGTTGGGTGAAAAGGTTTTGTTTTTAAAGTTTTGTAGTTTACGCTTAAAGCTCTCGGTTTAGAAACTTTGATACGCATAAAAACTCATTTTTTACACTTTCAAATCCAAGATTCTTGTACTTTCAAGGTTATTAGGTGTTAAAGTTTAAGTTTTTGGCAAAAGGTTTCAAACTTTACGTGTAATTCATTGTTTTTAAGCTTGGTTTTATACGTGTGTTCATTTCTACGCGTAAGGTGTCTACAAGTTTTGGATCATCAAGTTTCACACTTTTGAGTTATTTTGGTGATATTGAAGCTGTTTCATCACAAAAATCTGGTTTAGAATCACTTTGGGCAAAAAATCTGTTTTGGTTAAGTTTTACGCGTAACAAAACCCTAGAGTTACGCGTAAGTTATCTGTGGATTGATCTTCAGTTTTCTTGGGTTACTCAGTGTTTTCTTGCTTGGATAAGCCTGAAAACACTTCGACTTTGGATATCGTTTACACTGTGATAGTGTAAAGGATTTTTTGGGCAAAACCCTAATTTTACGCATAAGCTCAAACTTAAGCGTATAACTCTTTACGCCTAAGATTTTTCTTACGCCTAAGCCTTGTCTTACGCATAAGCTAATCCTACGCATAAGTTTTCTATGTCTAACTTTCAGTTTACGCCTAATCTTAGTGTTTCTCAATTCTTACGCGTAAGCTAATCCTACGCGTAACAATTGCTTTTACGCGTAAGTTTGGTGTTTTACGTCTAAGCATTACTTTGCCTAAACTTGGTTTCTACACCTAAGGACACTTCATCAACAACGTTTCATTCGACTACAAAGATCCATTTTACAACACAAGTTTTCAACATGTCTCAACCTCCATACTCTAACTACTTTCCATATACGTATATTCAACAACAACAACAACAACTTAGTCCACAACATCAACAATTCAATCAACAACAACAAATTTATCAACAACAATTTAATCAACAACATTATCCACAACAAGGAGCAATTCCACCTCAAATGGTTCAACCACCACCTAGTCTTCAAGTACAACCTTACACAAACGTTTACAATCAACATCCATCCAGGAATACTATGAAGAAACCATCTTGGTTTGCAAAGATATGTGAAGCTTTAAGCAGCCAGAAATCCATTCATGAGGCAGGATCACTTGATAGACCTCCAATGCTCACTCCCGGAAACTATGATCAATGGTTAATTAGGTTCTTTAGGTTTTGTGATCTAAAGAAGCCACACGGAAAGTTCTTAAAGAAAGTCATCTTGGAAGGTCCATTTCAGATGCCTATTGTCGTTACATCCAGAGATCCAAATGCTATTCCACCAAGAGATGATCTCACAAACATTGCAACTGTTGCTGAACTTTCTGGTGATGAACTTCTACATTTGAAGCGATGAGCTAGCAATGCAATATATCCTTTTAGGATTACCCAATCCAATCCTTCGAAGTGTTGATGCTCAAAAGACGGCAAAAGAAATGTGGGAACATATTCATCTTCTCATGGAAGGCACTGAACTCAATCAAGAAGACATGGAATCCAAAATCTACTTGGCTTATGAACACTTCATGATTGAACCAGGAGAGACATTATAGTCATATCATCATCGATTCTCAGACATCATAAATGACTTGGACAAACATAACATCATTATGCCAAGAATTGCAGTCAACACTAAGTTCCTAAGTAGTCTTGGTCCAGATTGGGAAAAGTATGTCATTTTCATCCGTCAAGCTAAAAATCTCCATCATGCTACATACGGATTATTGTATGACTATTTGAAGCCTCACCAAAAAGAAGTTGACAAAGAAAGGGCTATCCGCGGACTCCCGGCTCCACCATCACTTCCGGACAATCAACAACTTGCTTTGTGGGCTCAAACTAGTTATCCTCCTCAACCCGCTCCTCAACTAACTGCAACAATTACACCATATGATCCGTCACAGCAACAATCTCAACAAACTCAATTGGTTCCATACAATAACAACAATGATCAAGCACTTTACAGTGAAGCTACTGAGGACTCTGATGCTTTCGATGCATTGAAACAAGGGTTTGTTTTGATTGCTAAAGCCTTCGGCCGGTATACAAACAAATCCAACAATCGCATTCGTTCCTCATCAAACACAAGGAATCAGGCTGTTGTGAACAACGGACGAGTTGAAGTTCAGAATCGTAGTTATGGTCGTCAGATGGGAGGTGGTCAAGGGTTTAATGCTATGGGAAGGAATAACATGGGTGCTCCACAACAACAGAGAGCTCAAGTGGTTGAAAAGGGGAATGCTCAGAATGGGATAAATGGTCTTCGTTGCGACAACTGTAATTGTAAAACCTGGAAATCTAAAACCTGATTAAAGACTAAAATACCCTTGGAATCGAAATTTATAAAATACGTAAAATATATTTATAACATTTAATGAAATTAAAAGTTAACTTGTGAATAATTAAAAACCTAACTAAAATATATTATGTGATTGATTTTGGTACGACGAAGATTTAACGTTTCGTAAATGATTTGGGTCGTGTTTGTTTTGCTTCGATGGACCTTAGGCCGAAGCCCATATGTGTGCGTGTGTTTGGTGTGTTCGGTTGGGCCAAACCGAAACCCAAAGATCTCCCAAGCCTAAATCAAATATCACTACTATATATACAACACATAAACACAAAAGTGAAACCCTAGTTTTATTATTGCCTCTTTCTTTCTTTTGCTCTTGCTCGGCCGATTATCAAACACCCTTGGTGTCGAGATTTTTGCTCAACCAAGTCAAGGTATAACCTATTCTCGTATTTGTTTGATGTACCTTGCGTTTGTATATTGTTATATGTTATGTTTTTGTCGAGTTGTTGTTTTGTTTGTGACCGAACCGAATGGAAACCAAAACAAGGAAACCCTAATGATTAAACCTTACAAGTATTTAAGAGTTATGTACGTAATATGTATTATTGAATCGGTTTATGGCTATGTCGAGTTAATAAGGGCCGAACCATATGTAACTATAACCGAACCATGCATAACATTGAATAAGGTATAAAACATGATAACTTGAATGAGTTAAGTATGTAAATGAGCTAGGACTTGCGTATAACCTAATAGCCGAAAACCCTAATTTGAACCGAACCATGTATAAGGTTTGAAAGTGCATTAAGTAAGTAAAGGTCATGTTAATGTAAACCCTAGTTTTGATATGTTAATCGAATATGGTATGCCAAACCCTAATGGTGTAAACGTGTAATTAATACGAGTAATAAGTAACTAGTATGTCACATAAAATCATAAGCGTATATGGTGAAACATAAAAGGAAAGATTATTTTTATGACGTGTTAGGTTAAGTAACGAGTCATTAAAAGACGTAACATGTAAGTTCATGCATATTAATGAGATATTAAAGAATAGAAACCCTAGAACATAAATGAGAGTCGATTAGGGTTTTGAAGCTAAGTATACTAAATCGTTATTTTATGTGTGAGTTATGACGTTTAAACTATTTTCACATTTAACCCTAAACTTTAATAAATGACATAATGAAACCTAATCTACGATATTAATTATAAAACATTTAAGTCTCATTTAATTATAAAACCCTAAAATATTAAAAGATCATTTCGACGATTGTGGAATCATAAATAACATGTACGACCGTTAATGTATATAGGTTCTGTGAAGAAGGAGTAATTCTTTGCTTTCACTGTTTCTACTTTTCGATCATTTGCTTTGGAATAAGGTACAGATATTCTGACCTTTTCAGTAAAGGTTTCTTATGATGTTTTCTTTTCGTTAGCTTCTACATTAGGATTTCCTAAGCCTTTGCTATGAACCCTAATGTGTCTATTTGAGTGTTGCTTATCGAACTTTGATTTTTGAATCATAAAACATTGATTTTGAACTATATGATATGAAGACTTTGATTTTGAAAACATGAT
Organism: Chrysanthemum makinoi; assembly: GCA_910596185.1. NCBI lineage: Eukaryota > Viridiplantae > Streptophyta > Magnoliopsida > Asterales > Asteraceae > Chrysanthemum > Chrysanthemum makinoi. The sequence goes on along the minus strand of OU343219.1, from coordinate 205,721,186 downwards.
TAAACATTTGATAAAATATGATCTATGTCAGTTATGACATTCTATTTGACCTAAGATAGTTTGACACCCGAGCCAATTATTAACTAGTCATGGGTGTTCCATGTCCGTGTCGAGTAAATGCACTTGACATGACTCTAGGGCAGTAGAGTGAAGTTCTGCCACGTCCCTTATTTGTTATTTGTTATGAGCTCAATTTATATTATATTATCAATGTATGTTTGTGGGGTGTATGGGTGCATCCTAGATCATATATGTTATATATTATAAGTTATATGCTATATGTTATCTGATGATTGATGCTGCGTGCATGCACGTCCTTCATAACTCTAGTAGGTCTCCCCTACAAATGTTGCCTTATGTGAATATGATTATGTTTATGATATGGCATATGTATTTGGGCTCGAGGTAGTTAGCTATAAAACTTATTCGATTATCCTGATTTATCTTTTGAAATGATTATGATTTTGTTGTCTTTCTTTCACTTTATTTCGTATTCGTTCTCGTTTCGTATTCGTTTTGCTTGTATATATGTTCACTGGGCTTTTGAAGCTCAGCGTACTTTCTTTTTGGTATCTAAGCATTGGAGCTGGGTATTGCTTTGGGATGAGTGATGTGTGGACTTACCTTAGAGATTTTTAGCTTTGATCTTATGATGCCTTTTAGACTTTATTTTTAGACATTTCATTTGGAGCTTATTTTCCACTGGGACCTATGTATTGAAGTCATTTTGACTTGGATTATTTCAATATTTATGTTGAGATTTCTTTTGGATATTTATGTTTGCTTTGATATGACACCATTACTTGTGATTCCTTTACCCTTGTCGGGTCGGGGCGTTGATAATGAGAAGGGTCACCTGGCTAATGCATGCCCAAAGCCGAGGACTAGAGGCAGTGCTTATCACAAGGAGGCTTTACTTTTGGCTCTTAAGGATGAAGGTGGTGGAACCCTCACAACCAAAAACGAGCTTTATGGCGGATGCGGACTCGATGATGATATAGAGGACTTGCAGGCTAATGCAGCAGTGATGTTAATGGCACAAATGCAAGCTCTCCACATGAGTGACACATGCCCGGTGTATGACGATGGCTTGTCTCAGTACCGAACAAACCATATTCATCATCGATCTAATATCTCACCAACATCGAATCGGCGAGGCTCGAATGTTCAACATGAGTCGTCCACATCTCATTAACGATTCTAAACTAGACCCCGTCGTTACATTTGATGATCAAGATGACCTTATGGTTACCTTTGATACTCAAATTGACTCCGTGGTCATACTTGAGGATCTGAATAGTGATCATGTCGTGAATCACGTTGAACACGCTGAACCTTTGCCTAATCCAGATGTTGATCTCTTACTTAAAGACCAACAATCCCGAATGGAAGAATGTTGTGCACTAAATCAACTATTACACAGTAAAAATGCACTGTTAACCAGCGATATTGAATGCTTAAAAAGGCAACTCAATTTTTTCAAAACTCAAGAAAATCGTGAACAAGGTTTTGAAACCGCTTTTGCTAAATCACACCAAAACGAAAAATCATTAGAACGACAGATACGTGATCTAGCCGCATCAAAGAATGCTTTGTTATCTCAAATAGAACAACTGAAACATGAACATAAAAAACAACTTAACACTCTTACTTTGGAAACTCAAAAAGCCAAGGCTGAGTTGTTAACTTGTCAAAAATAGTTCTCTGCATACAAAAAGCATTCAACGAAACGAATAGATGGTCATCTTGAAGAAATTTTACATAATAAACTCAAAGAGTTTGAAATGTTGTTTATAAACATGGTGAGTCAATCACAACTATTCAAAAGTTTACTTTAAAACCCAATCCAAATAGATTTGGACCGAATCTTCTTTGATTACAAACCAAAGCTTTCAAACAAAGCATTCAAACCAAATCCACGAAGTTTCAGTCTTGAGTAAAAAAAATAATTGATGATTCTATTATGAGTGTTGTTGAATATCATCGTCAAGAGGAATTAGATCAGAAGGCGAGTCGATCAAAATTAGAAAATGTTGTTTATAACAAACCATTTAACTATTCAAAAGCCGTCACGTTCGTCACACAAAAGGATTCTTCTAACATACCTAGGATTATCACACCTATATCGAGTCTTCTAATGTTGCTCCCCAACCAAATTATGCACAAATTTATGGTCCTTTACCTTCACTTAATGAAGTAAAATCAACACCATAAATCGTCAAATTCTTAGATATTTTGACATTTTCACTTCGACATCAAACTTTTAGAGCGTGAGATTGAATTTCATTCGAAATAAAAGTTGAACATTTTCAATACTCGGTAGCGAGAACAAAGAGGTATTTTTGAAAAGAATTTTACCTCATGTTAAAAATTTGAAAAATTGTGCATTGTATTGGGAAAGGGAATTTCATAAGGAACTTGGGTGATGAAAATTGTTTTCGAGAAAACAGAAACATCTATTTCAAGTACAAAACGTAAAAACAAAATGTTGAGAAAAGATGTTGATCGACTCTTGGAAGATGTTATCGTCTGATATCCATAATGTTGTGTTACTTCATTCTTTTGCACATGCATTTGATTATATCTCTGCGATTACTGTTGATTCTGTTGCAAATGTTGAGAATATTGATTTTGTGTCACAAATCAAGTCTTTAAAAGTTGAAAATGAACGAGTGACAAACGAACTTTCAAATGCAAAACGTCGTCTTCAATGGTGTCAAAAAGATTGTCATACTTGTGAACTCGCTTGGCAAAACAAAATCACTTTCAGGTTGCAAGCAAAAACCTTTAATTCAAAACTGAGCAACTGGATGATGAAAAAGCGTCTTTGAAGTGTCAAATCTTAAAATCTGAACAAGAAATTTCAAAAATTAAAAAGAACCATCTGTCATATCGGATTTACTCAAAAATACTCGTGCTAAAGCGTCAAAAGACCTTGATGATCATCTTGCATACATGAAAGATGTCTTCCGACGAGATGGTCTCACTTTCTTGAAAATCTTAATTTGTTACACACTATCCATGATCTTAAAGCAGAGGTGGTGAAACTTAAGAAATATAAGTATAGTAACACTGCAATATCTGCACCCAAACATATTCAAAATGACTCTAGAACATCTAATAACAAACCACAAGAAACTAATGTGCTTTCCTCTCTGAAGCAGGAATAGTTGCCTCTTTTCCCAAGCCACACTTCGACCTAGGAGCAATACAAGGAAGAATAGGAAGTTGCAACGTAAGAAAAGAACAATAAAGAATCTTGAAGTAGAAGAACACCCTAGGACTTTGAATAAAACTCATGTTGCACCCACTTTAGATATTGCGTCTGACAAATGTAATGGAAAAAGTGATGTAACGAATCTTTGAACCTTTAAGTATTTTTGATGTTAAGTTTGAAGCTTCTTGTGTTATATGTCGTAAAAGTATGCTTTTTGATTGTCATGATAAATGTGTTGCTAAAACTATCTTGTCTCGTTTACGGAATCCTAAGAAACGGAATACCACTAGGCTCACTAAAGCTTCTAAGTCATTGGCTTGGTAACCGCCTCTTTAGATTCTAAGAAAAGCATTGATGTCCCTATAGCTCCATTATCACCTCCAAGGATCGTAGTACCACCTAGTTCATTCACTAAGACTAAAGCAAAGACTAGTTGGAGATGGCAGAATTGGTTACATAATACACTAGGATTTAAATGGATACCTAAAATCATTGAGATGTGTGTTTCTACTATAATTGCTCTGGAACCCTCTAACTCTTCGGGTTCCACATCTACTTCTATTCCATCATGTCCGTTTGTGTGTAATGTAGGTGATACTGATCATCCTTTGGATTGTTGATAGCGGATGTTCGACACATGACGGCAATCTCAAAGCTGTTATCAAACTTTATTGCAAAGTTCATTGGCATTGTCAGATTCGGGAATGATCACTTTGCAGCTATCATGGGCTACGGAGATTACATCAATGGTAACATCGAAATTAGCAAGGTTTATTATGTGGAAGGTCTCGGTCACAATCTCTTCTCAGTAGGTCAGTTCTGTGATGGATATTTGTAAGTTGCTTTTCGGGAGAAAACTTGTTTCATTAAGTGATCTACAAGGAAGCGATCTTATGTCGGCACCCGAACTCAAGTTTATACACAATCTCAATGCAAGACATGATTGCTTCATCTCCCATCTGTCTCCTTTCAAAGGCAACATCTACAAAATCTTGGCTATGGCACCGACGTCTCTCACATTTAAACTTTCAAACCATAACCAACCTTGCTCGATAAAAACTTGTTGAAGGTCTCCCGAGATTTCGGTATTCTAAAGATCACCTATGTTCAGCTTGTGAACAAGGAAAAAGCACTCGTGCTCATTTTCCTTCAAAGGTGGAACACAGCTCTCAGCATGTGCTTCATCTTCTTCACATGGATTTGTGTGGCCCGATGCGCGTGCAGACGATTAATGGCAAACACTACATCTCGGTAATTGTATATGACTACTCCATATGGACTTGGGTTTATTTTCTTGAGTAAAGATCAAACTCCTGAGATAATCATCACCTTTCTCACGAAAATTCAAGTTCTCGGAACACCGTCGAAAAATTGAACAGACAAAGGCTGAATTTGTGAATCAAACTCTTCATGAATATTATGAGAAAGTGGGAATTGAGCATCAAACATCAATTGCACGTACCCCCGAACAAAACAGAGTTGTTGAAAGACGAAAGCAAGCGTTAGTGGAAGCTGCGTAAGCGATGTTAATCAATGCTAAACTTCAGTTACTTGTGGGTGAAGCGTCTCAACGCATGCTATACTCGGAATCACTCAATGATTACCAAACGCCACAACAAAACACCTTTTGAGCTTATCCACAACCGAAAACCGAATCTCAAACAATTTCACGTATTTGGATCCTCTCGCTACCGAATAATGATCGTGATGACTTTGGAAAGCTCAAAGCTAAAGATGACATTGGAGTCTTTATTGGATTACGTGACAATTCTAAAGGTTACCGGATCGGAATCGTCGTATAAAGCAGGTTATGGAAATGATTCATGCACATTTCGATGAGCTTCTTGAAATGGCTTCGAGCATAACTGACTTGGAACCCGGTCATAACCGTTTAAACTTCCCTCAAACCCCATCATCAATTTGAACCCCATTGACTTACTTTCGTCAACAAATGGAAAAGTTGTTTGCTCCTCTGTTTAGTGATGATATTGATGAACGTGCTCCAGGTGTACCCAATGTTTCCATTGCTCAACGATCATATTCCAATACGATACACTGCTACAACAACTCTGTTGAAGAAGCACCACCAGTTGACTCTACAACAACAGTTGAACAAACTGCATCCAACGACACCGAACCGGTGATGATGTTCAAAACAATGAAGTACCCCCACCTGCAGATTATGATCCAAATGCGTTCTTCAATCCGTTTGCTAATGAATCGCTACACGGATGTTGCGGAATCATTTACAAGCCATTTGAATCCTCCCAATCTGCAGAATGTATATCAACATCAACCTTCCACACATCGTTGGGCGAAAGACCATCCTCTTGAGAACATTATTGGTAACCCGAATCAACCGGTCGTAACGAGACAAGCGTCTTCACACTGACGGTGAACATTGCATTTATGCACTCACTGTCTGCCAATCTGAACCTAAAAACATTTAAGATGCAATGACAAAAGACAACTGGATTGAATCCATGCAAGAAGAACTCAATCGGTTTAAGCGTCTAGAAGTATGGGAATTGGTTGAAAGACCAACAGGGGTCTTCGTCATTGGTCTCAAATGGATTTGGAAAAACAAATTGGAAGCTGAAGGAACCGTAATCGTGAAATAAGTCACGTCGGTGGCTAAGGGTTATAGACAGGAAGAGGGTATTGACTTTGAAGAATCATTCGCTCTGGTTGCTCGTCTTGAGGCATGACGGATTTTTCGGCGTTTGCGGCTCACATGAACATCATAGTCTTTCAAATGGATGTCAAAACTGCCTTTCTCAATGGACAAGCTGAAAGAAATGGTCTATGTTAGCCCGGAAGGATTCGTTGATCCGAGTTCCCTAATCACGTCTACAACCTGAAAAAGGCTCTCTACGGTCTCAAACAAGCCCCTCGGGCGTGGTATGATAAGTTATCATCCTTTCTAATCGCCAATAATTTCATAAAAGGTTCGGTCGACCCTACACTATTCATACAATATCACGGGGCACACATTTTAATCGTTCAAATTTATGTGGATGACATCATTTTTGGGTCAACACATTTAAAATACTCAAACGTTTTTTCAAAACTAATGAAAAAACATTTTGAAATGTCCATGATGGGTGAACTTACGTTCTTTCTAGGACTGCCAGTTCATCAATCACCCTGTGGTATTTTCTTGAGTCATCAAATATGCTCTTGAAATTTTAAACAAATTTGGAATGCAAAACAGTGACACCTATGCCACACCAATGGCACATACCAAGAAACTAGATGCTGATTTACATGGGAAATTGGTTGACCTACCAAATACCGAAGTATTATTGGGTCTCTCATGTACCTAACAGCCAGTAGGCCGACATTGTCTTTCTTTGTATATCTTTGCTCCCTGATCAAGACCAAGCTGAAACTCACCTCGAGGCTAAAAGAATCCTCCGATACATTAAGGGAACCATTAACTTGGGGATCTGGTATCCGAAGGATTCTAGTTTTGAACTAATAGCTTTTTCAGACGCTGATCACGCATGTTGCTTAGATTCTCGGAAAAGTACTTCAGGAGCTCTGTTGGTGTATTCGCTCCCGCAAATGGGTTAAGATAATCAACTTCAGAGAAATGCTCAACCGCTTCGTGAGAAACAAACGGATGGTGTGGTAACAAATACCACTTGGTGGTTACCGGATATCACTTGGAATCGTGTGATCACTTTCCAAAGTAAACTATTCGACCCTAATGCCTGGGTTGCACGAATATCTACTTGGGATAAGACCAAATGCAGCTATGGAATTAGGCACAATTCAATAACCCTTTAAACATAAGTGTTTAGTGTTTTACGTATTGTCCTTCATGCATAATCATATATCCTATTTATAGGATAATACTCTTAGCTAATTCAATGGAATTATGAGTATTAATTGGCCCATTAATAGCCTCATAATTATCCCCATTATAGCCGTTAGTGGTTACATGACCAATTAAACGTGGTCATTAAGCGGTTGAAACTGCCACTTGAATAGGTCAAAACCGTTACAAGCGGTACTTTCATCAGTACTTTCATAGTGCTATCGGTGGTAACACTTGCTTTAGTGGAAACACCAGCTGCTTCATGTAAACACTACTTCGGTGAAACACCACCGGTGGAAACACGATCCGGTGGAAGTCTTGCCGGTGGAAACACCGATAATCGTGGTAAAGACTTCATCCTCCTTTCAGTTAGAGCACAACCTTGGGATGTAAATAAAACATGTGCTCCAGTCCACTGAATGTTCAACTTTCCACATTGAACTCAGCTCCCAAGTTTCCTCAGGAGGGAGTTGGGTGTCCTAGCATTCAATGACTAAGTTGGACTTAAACCCATCCCTTTAGCAGACTTTATAACCAAGTCTCTAGCCAGTCTCTTCGTCAAGTGATCTAAGTTCATTTGAGATCTCAAAACTCTATAGATACCACCCCATTCATGATAAGCTCACGAATCATGCTATGTCCGACACCTAAGTGTCTAGACTTACCATTGTACATCTGGCTATAAGCCTTAGCCAATGTAGCTGTACTATCACACCGGATAGAAATAGGTGCTATAGGTTTAGGCCACAATGGAATCTCAAGGAGTAAGTTTTTCAACCATTCGGACTTCTTTACCAAGAAATGCTAAAGCCACAAATTCAGATTCCATTGTTGAACTGGTGATGCAAGTTTGCTTCTTGGATGCCGAATAAATTGCACCTCCACCAAGTAGGAATACGTCAGCGATAGATCGAATTGTCTTCGGTGTTCTTGATCCAACTTGCATCGGTGTATCCTTCCAACACGATGGGTAACCGATATGAGAGACTATAATCCATAGTTCTCTTCAAATACTTGATACCCTTTTGCTTGCCGATTGATGAGCACTAGGATTACTAGTATACCTGCTCAATTTTCCCACTGCAAAACCAATATCAGGTCTTGTATAAGTCATGGCATACATCAGGCAGCCAATTACCCTAGAATACTTAAGTTGAGATACAGCTTTGCCATGGTTAGGCATCGACTTCTCACAAGTATCCATAGGTGTACTTCTTTGGAGTACAATCAAAGTAATTGAATTTCCTCGGCACCTTCTCAATATAATGAGGAGAGAGATAGAAATTCTTTTACTTTCATGTTTAATCCTTATACCAAGGATAACATCGGCCTCCCCCATGTCCTTCATGGAGAACCTTGATGACAAAAATTCCTTTGTTAGGTCAACCTGATTTTGGTGGTGCTAAAGATCAACATGTCATCAACATATAGACAAATGATGACTCCTTTACCCGATTCATCAAATTTGCTATATACACATTTGTCAGCTTGGTTAAGAACATAACCACTAGACAAAACCACTTCATCAAACTTTTGATACCATTGCTTAGGTGCTGCTTAAGTCCATAAAGAGACTTAATCAGTTTACACACCTTGTTTTCATTAACAGGCATGATGAAGCCACGAGGTTGGTTCATATAAACCTCCTCTTCAATTCACCATTCAAGAAAGTGTCTTCACATCCATCGATGAATAACCGGATTGTGAATAGATGCCAAAGCAATCAGCAATCTTATGGTACTGATACGAGCCACAGGGGCATAAGTATCAAAATAGTCTATTCCTGAATTTTGTTTAAAGCCCTGAATGACTAGTCTAGCCTTGAACTTTTCAATAGTTCCATCAACCTTCATTTTCATTTTGAAAATCCACTTGCAACCCAAAGGTAGATCAACCAACACCCAAGTGTTGTTCCCCATGATGGAATCCATCTCATCATTAATTGCTTCTTTCCAGAAAGCAATATCCTGGGACTTCATTGCTTCTTCAAATGTCTTGGGATCATCCTCAACAATGAAGCAATAGGAGTATTGGTCTGAGACCTCATCCTTGTTCCTTCAACTAAGTATAGTTGAAACTCAGGTCCAAATGACTTTGGAGTCCGACCCTTTGCTCTTCTGACACGGTTCGGGAAGTTGTTGAACCACAACCTCATCGGGGACCAGCGATGGTTCATCATCAGGGACCTCTGATACACCAGTGTCATGAGTTCCATTAGGAATCCTCCGACTTGGTCTAGGGACTGATGAGAATCTATTCTCATCAAAAGTTGCATCCCTTGATTCAATTATAGAGTTAACTAAAACATATTCATTAGGTTCAATAACATAGAACTTATAAGCCTTGGAATGCTCAGCATATCCAACAAAGATGCAATCAATGCCTCTTTCACCCAAATTCTTTTGCTTTGGATGGGGAGTCTTACATGACCCTACAACCCCAGACCCAGAGAGATAGTTGGTTGGGTTTCTTTTAGTCCGAGTTCATAAGGGGTAACCTTGTTCCTTTGTTGGGAACCCTATTTAATAAATAGCAAGCTGTTAACATAGCTTCACCCCAGAACCCTTGACTCGTCCTGAATAGGACAACATGAAATTAACCATCTCCTTCAAGACCCTGCTTTTTCCTTTGAAATGCCATTTTGTTGAGGAGTATAAGGGCGTCGTTTCATGGATTATACCAACGGTGAAAATACAGTATCCATGTACTCACCTCCCCTATCAGTCCTTAATCTTTTGATAAAATACCCAAGTTGTAATTCAATCCGCTTGAGTTTAAACACTTTTAATTTATCTAATGCTTCATCCTTGGAATGTATGAGATAAACATAACAAAACCTTGAAGCATCATCAATAAATGTCACAAAGTACTTCTTGTTCCCCAAAGAGGGTGTGGCATGCAAATCACATGATCCTTGTGAATAAGCTCCAAGAGATTAGTCTCACGACTAACAACCTGAAAAGGTTTCTTGGTAATCTTGGTCAACATGCAAGTTTTACACTTTTCAGTGTCCATGTCAAAGGCTGGGATCAACCCATCCTTAGACATATCTTGCAACCTTCTATAATGAACATGGCCAAGTCTAGCATGCCAGGGTAGAGTCGGTCGAGGTGGTCACACAGGCTGAATTTACACTATCGGTAGAAATATTAAGCTGAACATTTGATTACATAAATAACCAAAACCAATAAAAACACCATGCTTAGAAAGCACAAATTTATCGGACTCAATAACTTGTTTATATCCATGATTATTCAAAACACTACTTGAAACCAAGTTCTTCCTTATATCAGGAACATTAATAACATTAAACAAAGTTACAATCTTTCCAGAACTAAACTTAAGATCTACACAACCACATTTTGTTGACTCATTTCCCATGTGAAGAATAGAACCATCATTCGGTGACTCATAAGTCTTGAACCAGCTTCTATCTTTACACACATGAACTTGTTGCACGAGTCAACCCACCACGCAACATCATCATCACGCACATAAAAGATTGAGATACATATGTAACATAATAAATCTGAAAAGACTTATTAAACATATTCTGACCTTTCAGTGAGTTGGCGGATCCACCACTCCCTGAACCATTAGTGCCTGATCCATTGGCTTTACCACCAACATTAACACCTTTGCAGGTCCCTTTAATGTGACCACTCTTGCCACATTTCCAACAAGTAGGTGTTGCTTTCTTGTTGGGATCTGCCCTTGTGTTGTCAAGATATTTGAGTTTGCCTTTGTTGTCATTGTACAGTGGTGGAGTTGTTATGCTCCACCATATTGACAACGATGGTCAACGACATTTCTACTCTTTGGCTTGTCATTATCACGCATCTTGAGAGATTCTTCAATGCGGGATGATGCCCAACTCAACCGAGTTAACTCCTCTTTCTTATGTTTCAAGGTATGCTTGAAATCTTTCCAAGAAGGAAGGAGTTTGTCAATGACACATGAGACTTTAATGGCCTCATCCATGTTCATATTGTGTTGTGTAAACCTTCCAAGTATTCCAAGAAGTTCTTTGTATTGTTCCATAAGCGGTCTTGAATCGGTCATTTTGTAATTTGTGAAATTACTAACAAGAAACTTCTTACTTGATGCATCCTCAACCATATATTTGGCATCCAAGGAATCCCACAGTTCTTTGGAAGATTCAAAGTTCTGATAAATATCAAGCAGAGAATCAGACATACCATTGAGAATAAGACCTCTGCATATGTAGTCATCATTCTCCAATTTGCTCCTCCTCCGATCGCTCCTTTGTAGCATCATCCCCATCATCAGGAATAGGTGTGGTTAGCACATACACCACACTCATGCTTGACAGCAACAAGTGCATCTTCTTCTGCCACCTCCTAAAGTCCACCCCTTTAAACTTGTCCAGCTTAGCAAAGTTTGAAGCCATGTGTTTCATTGCAGCAGTTGCCATTGATTATCACAATATAGTTTACTTTTATTGTTGGTGTATTCGCTCCCAGCAACAGGGTTAAGATAATCAACTTCAGAAATGCTCAAACTTCGGAGAAACAAGCAGATGGTCGGAGTAACAAATACCACTTGGTGGTTACCGGATATCACTTGGAATCGTGTGATCACTTTCCAAAGTAAACTATTCGACCCTAATGCCTGGGTTGCACGAATATCTACTTGGGATAAGACCAAATGCAGCTATGGAATTAGGCACAATTCAATAACCCTTTCGCTTATAAGTGTTTAGTGTTTTCTGTGTGTCCTTCATGCATAATCGGATATCCTATTTATAGGATAATACTCTTGGCTAATTCAATGGAATTATGAGTATTAATCGGCCATTAATAGCCTCATAATTATCCCCATTATAGCCGTTAGTGGTTACATGACCAATTAAAACGTGGTCATTAAGCGTTGAAACCGCCACTTGAATAGGTCAAAACCGTTACAAGCATTACTTTCATCAAGTACTTTCATAGTGCTATCGGTGGTAACCTTTGCTTTAGTGGAAACACCTGCTTTGCCAGTGTAAACACTACTTGATTGAAACACCGCCGGTGGAAACACGATCGATTGGAAGCCCGGTGGAAACACGATGTCGGTGGTAACCACAATACTTTCACCAAGCACTACCAATACAAACCACTACAAGAGTCAGGGTGTTCATGGACCTTATAGGTGTACACTCCGTACCTCCTAACCCATTACAAGGTGTGAACTATTCCCACAAGTGCACTAAATTTTCCAACAAGCTCTACAATTTCTTGGTGATAAACTGGTGTCATGGCAATCGAAGAAGCAGGATTGTACATCGTTGTCCTCAACTGAAGCAGAATATGTAGCCATGTCGGCGTGTTGTGCTCAAGTCATTTGGATGAGAACACAAATCAAAGATTATGGTTACGTATTTGACAGAATCCTGATGTACTGCGATAATCGGGGTGCTATTGCGATCTCGTGCAACTCTGTTCAACATTCGAAATCAAAGCACATCGATCTTCGATATCATTTCATCAAGGAGCACGTGGAAAAGGGTACTTTTGAATTATACTTTGTGGGTACTGAATACCAACTGGCAGATCTTCTCACCAAAGCCTTAGCTCCTGATAGGTTTAATGAGTTGATCCACCGGATTGGTATGCGGTGTTTGACTCCAGAAGAACTGGATGAACTTTTAAAACATTCTTAAAATCAGTCAAACACCAAAACCTCTTATGTAAATATTTTTCAAAAACAAAATACAAAATTATAAAATCTGATAAAACAACAAAAATATTTTTCTATCTATATTTCTTTTAACATGGCAAGTACAAATCTTCCGTCAACACTTTAATCTTTCAAAATTCAATATTTTTTCGGTCAAGTGTTGAGGGGGAGAAAGTAAATATTTTTTCGGTTTCATAAAACTTTGTACTTGCATGTTACCTTTCTCTATTGTGTCTTTGATTATGGTGGTCACATTTCTGGTTTACTGATACTCCTCGGACTCAAATTTATAAAATTTCTTTATTTCTTAAGTCAAGGGGGAGTGTCGTCAAGTTTCTTTCCAAATATCTCTCGTTTGGTAACCAAAAATGGAAGTTATGGGCATTGAATATAAATGGTTAAGGTGGAAGGACTGAATGTGTCAAAAACTCAAAGTATTTTTAACAAAATACTTAACCAAATTTTTAAAACCACATTAAATTCACTCATTTATTTCCCAACTACCCAAACCTACGGCTAAGAATCAATCTTCAAAACCGGACTTTTGATCATCAATTTGTAAGTGGTAAAACGTTCTTTGTAATTATCTAAGCATAGGTTTTGAATCGTTTTGAAATCCAATGGCTAGATTTTTATCTAGGAGTGATTTTGTGTTCTACGCATAAGCGTATGAACACATAATCAAGATTGAGTGTTTTTGGTTAAAATGGTTGTGTCAAAACGTTTGTCTAATCACATTAATACCATTTCTATCATCAATACTCACCCAAAAACTCAAATTGATTGATTTTGAAAGTTAGGGTTTATGCGTAATTTTGGGTATTTTCAAATATGAGTGTTTCTGGTTAAAAAGATAGTTGTTTGATGTTGTTTACATGTTTAATTGATCATATCCAGGATTAGAACTTACCCAGAAACACCAATTGCGTTAAAATTGAAAATTAGGGTTTATGTTCAAAGAATTTGGGTATTTTTGATCCGCTTAGTTTTTGATGTTAAAACTTGGATAAAACAATTCATTATGCTTCTTAGATATCCCAGAAAAAGTTTGGTGTCAATCCTATGGCTAGAATTCTTAGTCGTAATTCTTGAATTATTAGGGTTTAAGTTTTACGCATAAATTTCTCTACGCGTAACTGCTTAACTGAGTATTCATGTTTTAAACTGAAAAGGATTGAATGTATGTGTTAATATTTGTGTTATGATGAACTTATTTTAGGATTTCTACGCGTGAAATTTCAGAATCAAGGTTACTTGAACATCTACGCATAAGGATCACCTTACGCGTAGAATGTTATGCGTAAGAGAAATCTTACGCGTAAGGTTCTACAATGGGGACTACGCGTATCCTGTGAAGGATATGCGTAAACAGTAACCTCTACGCATAAGGTTCACTCTTGCGAGTAAGCCTTACGGCGTAGGTTCCATATACGCTTACGCGTAAGCTTTACGCCTAAGGCCCTCTTTTCCTACGCGTAATATTTCTTACGCGTAAGTCAAGATCCTACGCATAAGCTTACGCTTACGCGTATAACCACTCCTGTTTACGCATAAGCTTGCAAAACCTAAGCTTAGTTTTAACCAAAATTATGAATTGTTACGCGTGCAAACTTGTAAATAAATAAATCATAACGCCACGAAACCAAAATTATCACTAATAAGCTTAAATGTTTAATAAGTTGTGAAAAATATGTGAAAACTTGGACTTTAAAACTCAAAGTTAACCAACTCACAAAACTTATCACGACGTCTTTGGACTATTGGACTAACAAGTGACATTGGACTCGTAACAATCATCGACATATCACATTCAATAAATAGACAATAAAATCAACTGTTGACTAACGTAATGTCTTTCGATATGTTGGTTCTTTTGGCTAAATATCTTTCAGATCACGACATGGACGTTCAAATACAAAATGTGGAAGCACCAAATGTTCTCACTGTTGAAGATATCTTCCCTTATGGTTACCCTATGAAGATCTGAAAGAACAACCTCAAAGTTGATTTTGATACCTTCTCTTGTTCGAGTCTTCATGCCGATTGCTGCGATATTCGAAGACTCACGCTTATCGAACATGCTCACAAACTACGCTCGCATGTCACGGAGATCTACATTCACCAATTAAGGCATACAATGCAAAAGATCAAAGGTTAAAATGCTGTGACGGTGACGCTTAACAACAAACAAGTCACCATCACACCAGCAGATTTGAGGGCCGTTCTTCTCATTCCTGTCATCGAACCTACTCAATTCAATGCCACTCCAACTGAAGAGGTCGTTCTCCAATTCATGGTCGACATCGGCTATGATGAAGCTACCGGGGTTATCACAAAGCACTCATCTGTTGATCTAAAGAACATTCCCCAGCCATGGCGAACCCTCTACATAATGATTGCAAAATCTATTTTTGGACGTGATAGTGGTCATGAGCATCCCAAGCTCATGGAACTACAAATATTTTGGGCTCTGGTCAACAAGAAAGACATTGAAGTTGAAGCTCTGATATGGGACGACATGATGACTTTCCTTAAAAGGCTTGGCACCAAGATCCCATATATCAGATACACCAAACTGTTGATCCAAAGAGCTCTAGGGTATAATCCTGATATTCCCTTGAGACTTGATGACCCCAAACAACACTCCGTGATGTATGAGCCCACACTCACTGTCAGATTTAAGGACTCTACAACAAAGAAACAAGGTGCAGTCTTTGCCGGATTATCTTATTGCGATGATATCAAACAAGCTGTATTCATTATAAGCGATATCCGGTAGATTGAAGCGAGGAAAAGTAGGCTTCCTTGATGAAAAGTCCTCCGGTACACCTGCTAGGAAAACCAGAAGAGGTAGTGCAGGAAGTATCTCGAGTACTGAGAATACGATAAAGTATCCTAAGAGGACTCATGTTCTCAAAAGGAAAATTCCCTCTACGGAAGCCATTCCTATTCCCAAACTTGAACCACAACAAAAGCTTGACGAGGACTCGAGAGGACACTGAAGCGGATGGCGAGGTCCTCTACTCTGAAACTCAATCGATGAAACTCAAACAGTTGCAAAATCTCCTAGTCAAAAGGCGATAAAGGCAAAGGGAAAACTCCAGTGCTTGAGCAAGAAGAGGAAAGCTCGGAAGAAGAGCCACTGGATAAAGACTACAGGAAAAAGGTTAAGAATATCAGACTCCAACACGTTGCCAAAGAGTTCGTAAAAGAACAAAATCGTGGCCCCGGAGGGTCAAGTGGTGGTGCACTATCTTTACCAGTTCTTGATGCGGTTAATCAACCCAATAAAAGAACTGGTACCACCACCCTCGAACAACAACAACGGCAACTGGAGGATACCATCACCTATGAATTTGAGGAACCAGAAAAGGAAAAGTCTGAGAAAGAAAATCGATGAAGATGTTGAAGCTGCGGCAAAGTCAAAAGCGAGAAATGGAAGCTCAAGCTAAAGCTGATGAAGAAGCCAAGATTAAGGCGGAAGAATTGGCCAAGTCGGAAAAGATGGCGAAGTTAATTATGATGATTTTCTTCTAGATAGTCCAGCACGCTCAAAAGAAGAAACTTTTGAACCACCAAAGGATCCTGAGTCTCCTCATATCTCATCGTCATCAGACTCATCCTCTCATTCATCTCCACCACCATCCAAAGGCACAACCGGATCCACATCCAAGTCGTGAAGAAACCAACCGACTCTTGGATATCGAGCTAAGACAAAGATTGTCAATCTTTGTCAAGCAAGTCGGGAAGAAAAGCGTGATCAACAAAAAGCTGAATCAACTCGCTGGAGAATCAACTTTCTTCAAAACAGGATAAACGAGTTGTTGAAAGAAAGGGAGCATATCCAGAAGTTTATCAAAGGAGATTTCCAAAAGGAAATGGAGAAGGCGGCAAGAGAATATACTCACAAGTTTCTTCGACCTTCTGGAGTTACAAGGGAGATGTTCACAGAGATCTATCCAAATCTCATGAAATTGGTTAAGCAAACAATGCAAACCACCCCGGTAACAATGACGATCAATCCAATTGAGCTGCGGTTCTCTCGATGCGAGTTGATTTCCAAGTGGTGCTACAATTGTCTCAACGATCTATAACTTTCACCTCTGACGAAAGTAAACTACTTGAGGCATTCTTGGAATATCAACTCAAGACTTCATGCAAGGAGCAAGCTGAAAGGACTAAGCGTCCAAGAGACGATGATGATAAGGATAAGGACAAAGATCTGAGCCTAAGCGTCCAGAAGAAAAGCGGTGACTCATCCTCCATGCAACCTCCACCCCAAAGGACTCCAAGCGATAGAAGCTCTCCATCAAGTTCTGCGCTACTAAAAACCTCGGGACTCGAGTTACCACCTCAGACAGAGAAAACCGGTGATCACTTGAGTACATTGGTGGTGGCGATGAAGAGATACTGAGCCCCGACAACAACCTACCTCTCCTACTACAACAAAGGAACCAGAGTCCTCATCTAAGCCAAAGAAGAAGAAGAAGAAGAAGGCAAAGACAGATGTTGTCTCATGGCTAGCGAAGATGACACAATGAATCTGGGTTTCTACACTTGTTGATGCTACTCCCTCACTACCGGAAGGTCAAGAAATGGTAGATGGTCGAACATTGGAGCATGCTAAGTTACTTCAAGAAAAGTTTTGGGTGAAGAAGATGACCAAGTCGAGTTAAAGCATCAAGAATGGCGCTTTTCAACTGCTTCAAAGGCGACTCGAAAAGTGCTATTGAAGTTGAATATCATCTTGAAAACATAGCACGAGCCATGTCTAACAAAATCGATTGGCTCAACCACGGCGAACATTGACTTCACCGAAAGGACAAGGCTCCATACTACATGGACCAAACCTCTACCTACAATTGGCCAACGGATCAACCTAAAATTCCATTTCGCTACTTCTTCAACAACGACACGGAATTTCTTCTACATGGTAGCGATGTGTCAAAGAAATACGCTACATCACGACACTTCCGTTCGGTAGCCATATACTCCAACTGCATAGCCATCGAAGAAAAGGCTTCTCACATGTTTGCCAATAGCGTGGAGAAGTATGACATTGATGCGATGTATGGGATTCACCATTGGCCGAACAGAAGAATCTTCTATAAAAGCTGCCAGGTTCAAAATTCTACACATGAAGTGTTTAATGATAAAGGGATCGTTCTTTGTTAAGCATGTAACTCTCTCGTCAAAATGGGACTACACATTTCTCAAGAAAATCGTGGTCAAAAGACAAGACGAAGAGGACTATGTTTTCTGTGAAGCGGACTTTTAGAATTTGTCTCTCAATGACATTGAAGATCTGTATCTTGCCAAGGTACAGGGAATAATGAGACACTTCTCGACGAAATCCAAGCGTGAATGCATCAAGTCCTTGCTCATCTTCATCGGAAGCATAGTGATCCGAGGGCGTGTAGAAGACTTACAACTTGCCGTGGAATCATATCAGAACCGTGTCAAACTCACCGGACCTCAGCTAGACCTTCCTGACATCAACCACCTTCCTCAATACACTCTCATCAACAAACCGTTTGGCGTAGTCTACCGTAGTGAACTACACCACAACTGCTTGATGGCGTGTAGAGAGCTTCATAAGTTTGGGGATCATACACTGAAGAGCATCAGGGATGGTTTAGCTTATCGGTTAAGGGAGATACATGAAGGCATAGGGTCGAAGAAGAGATGGAATTCAAAGGAGAAAAAGGATGTTAAGAGGATCATCACTCGCATTGATGAAAGGTTGTTCAGAAGGGACCAGTTCAGAACGCTGGAAATGTTCGTAGGTGGTCGTCCCAGCATTTCTCTCACAGGCTATCAACGTCCAGAACGTATTCCTGGAGTTATTGTTGGCATACCTGAGACTCCTGGTACCCCTTGATCTGTTTCTTTCATTAACTATTTGGATGTGTGATTTTATTTAACAATGGCTTGTGCACATATAACAGTGTACAACCCGTACTTGTAATGAAAGGACCCTGTGGTACGCTTCAGTGCCATAATCCTTATAAAAGGAGCGAAAGCTTCTTACTTTTGAGTAAAACTAATCAAAACTTTCATTTTTCAAAGTTTTGCTCAAAAGACCAAGTACTTCCCCTTAAGATTTTCAAAACCTCAAAAGTTAATATAACTTGTTGAGGGGGAGTATTTGATTAAACCTTTGTTCACAAATTGTTCTTCGTGGTAATCTTCTCGCAAAACTCAAAATGGTCATATTTGATGTCAAAATTTCATCAAAAATAACATTTATATGCCATTTTTGAGGGGGAGAAAAATTATGTGATAAGAAATATGTTGTGCAATTGCAAAGGAATCGTCGTACTACAGACTTAACCAATGAATTGACGAGATATTAAATGTCAGTAACTCGAAAAGACTTGTCCGGGACGGGTAATAATTTCAAGCTAGTTCGCTATTAATGTAAACGTGTCTCATGAAAGGACTTGTCCGAGTAGAATGTACCATTCGAGAAACTCTTGGTAGACATGAACTTTGAAGGGTTTGACAACTTTTCGAGGTTGTCCACACCTTCAAGGTAGTTATTAGAGCTAGTTGTCACCTAAAAGCTAACAATGTAACTCTTTAACTATGCAACGTAACCGTGTCTCGCAGGGGATTGTCTATCATGAGTTGATCAATTCAAAAGTGTGCGCTCTTCTCTCACCCTGCAGATTTGGTCACAACTCTTAAGCAGCGTGTGGAGGGGAGTAATTATGCAAAATCTTAAAACTCTCAAACAGTGGTATTAAATGCTTTTACTCATAACCACTGTGAGAGATTTTTAATGAAAATGGTTTTGTGGCAACATAGGTTAGTCATGGAGTTATAAGGTGACTAAGGTTAGGAATAACCGTCCTATGATCCGCCAGAGCCGGAGGGATCTACCCAAGGACACCACCAATAGTTAGAATTAGAAGTCCTTAGGTATGATTATAAAAAGGAGAAAATGAGAATCGGAGAAAGAAGGAGTTGAATAATTAAAAAGAAAAGTGAAGAAAAGGGTGAAAATAAATAGCCCTCCAGATTATTCAACTTAGAGAACCGGGTTCAATTCATATGCTACTGGTTGTCACTTGATGACACCGGTATTGAAAATCAAAGTCGTCATGGACCCAGTGACGCATGCACTAAACCTTCTTAGCCACTTAAGTTTCTCTTAACAGAATCTTGTTTCATTCTCACAGGGAACCCTATGTAAACTATCGGCTTTCTCTTAGAGATGGCTGGTATTGAAGAAGGAGACCCTCTCCCGAGTCTCCGCTCAGGAAAACCAAAACGCACTATTGAGTCTAGAGCCATGAGATTCATCAAAAGATCTCTTAGGTACACTTGACAATTCATCGCTTGTCGTTCAACAATAAGTACGCAAGTGATACATTATCGAGTCCTTCACAGATCTTAGCAATCTGTCGAGAACATTTATGAGAGGTTCACAATTGTGATCCTGATTGATTGAATGGAAACTCCTGCCAGGGTCAACATCAAACACGGCAGCCGGGTCACTTCGGTAACTCCCGTGGATTACGCAGTGTGTCTCAAAGCGGTCTATAGTGGTAGGCGATGCTTCGGTGTACCTCGGCGACTCATCGAGCTGTAGATGTACCGGTACTTCGCGTTATCTCACTTGTGGGACTCGGTTCAGGAACATCCTTTGTGAGAATTAGAGTTGTGTTTTCACACTATGCAGTTAACACTCTCGAAGTTCAAACTTGTAAGCGCTAGATTATATCTAACCCATGTTTTTTGTTTTCTTCTTATGGATGCTTGCGGGTAGAAAAGATCGTGCAGATTCTCCACATGCTCATGCCAACATCATCACTAATTGAAGTTCTCTCAAAAGGCAACACAAAGTCAGAATGATTCTTCGTCAAAGTCAAAGAATCTACAAAGTTTAAAGACTAAGAGAACTACATCAGTACTGGAATACAACGTTAAAGAGCGTGTGAGCATGTTGGAGAAAGACTTGGAGACACTGGAGCAACGAAGCGGACCTGATGCAGACAACCACAACATACTATCACTATCATCACAAAGAACAAAGATCAAAGAACAAAGTAAATGATGACATCAAAGCAGAATACTTCAAAGGAAACAATTTCTCTACACTGGGGAGATTGTTCGAATCAAGACATTTCTTCTCACAAGAAAGAAGAATGTCGGAAGACGACAAAGCTACTATTACATCAGCACCTACAACGTTTATATTATCAATCACTAACACTTAGGGGGAGATTGTTAGAATCACTCCTAAACTAGAATTAAAGTGTTAGTAATTAATATGTAATAGTTAGCTTAATTATGGCTTTTATGTTAGTTATCATGCCAAGGCTTATGTAGAAAGTCCATGAGCCTTGGCCCAAGCCCATAAGAAGGGAAGGATGCTAGTAGTGTTGCCCTATAAATAATCCTTGTAAACCCTCACTTGAGGGTCGGTTGTTCAATTCATTTCATTTTCTACACATAAACGTGTCACATTCATACGCATAGTGTCTTGTCTTGTTCAACCGATCATCTTATCTTTCTTTCTTACATATTGAGGCTTGTGTTATAAACATGGTGACCTAACAATACACACAACTGCAAACAACAAAGACTTATAGAGAAAAAAAACTTGTAGTTTATGTTTAAATATGTTTACCATTGTTTATATAACCAATCCATATTGACATGGATATCTCGACATTAAGTTGTTTAGATAGACAACCTTTCATCTCTGCAAGAACCAAAAAGACTTGAGTTAACAAAACATAATAAGAGTGGCACATACCAAGTCTAACCTCAATACCTCATTACGTCTATAAGACACATGGGTAAACTTTAAATATTCTGTTGGTGTTCATCGGTTTGGTTACCGGGTTGTTCGGTTTATTTGGTTCTATTAAAATGTTTTTGGGTATAACCGAACCGAACTTAAAACGGAATTTTAATTCGGTTTGGTTTTCGGGTTGACCCGAATAACTCGAACTACGCCATTTATATTTTTTAGAATTTAATTATATAGATTTTTTGCCAAAAAAAAAATTATTTCAAGAATAAAAAGTGTTTTTTATATTATGATAAAAAAATCTAATGGTCTTTTTGCATATATAAATATAAAACATATACATATTTATATAAATTCGGTTTTCGGTTCAAATAGCCAAAATCATATCCAAACCGAAAACCGATTTTTTAGTTCAGTTCGGTTCGGTTATAAGTTCGGTTTAGTTTTTTCGGTTTATTCAGTTATTACCCAAAACATGCTCACCCCTAATTATGTAAAATATGTTGTCAATGGACCAGAACTGATTAAAAGTGTGATTTAAGGCTTCAAAATCTCTAAAGGCACAAGAGTACCTTTGGGGAGTAAATGAACATTACTAATTGACTAGATATCAAAAAGAGCCTGCTCAAAACATTAGTCAAGATAAGAATTACACATATCCGTAAGTAAATGAATTCATGATAAGTCATTTAACATTCAATATAAATTATAACATCGGCATGTGATTAGGACAAGGAAAAAGGTACATCTATTTTTTGAGTCTATAAGCAACTTCTATAACATAATTGAATCAGTAGATAGATTAAACCTTTTCGGGTTCAACAAAAACCTTAGAATTATATGATGATATGAAATTCTAAATTCTTATAATCAAAATTCATGTAATTTATATATTACATTCAAGAATGTGAATACTATCGAAAAAACAATCAAGTCATTACATATTGAAACGGTTTACGCAAAATTAAAATATTATTTTGATGATAGGATTACCCGAACAGGATAGAAAACTATGATACCTTTAGGCGATGTAACTCAGAAACAAGATTGGTGACATCAAAACATTCAAGGGTGGTATTTAAAAGAGACAATTTATGATATTCTATAGTGGCGGTGATGAACCCTAATGATTATAAAATAAAGGTTGGAAGGCCTAACAATTAGAATAATTAGGGATAGTTAACAATAAAAAAATGAATACAAGAGGGAAAGTAAATAAAAGGCCCGCCCAATGAAAAATCTAATTTTCAACAGTGGCACATTCAAGAAATGTAAAAAACTAAAAAGGAACATTAATGACAAAACATATAATGTGACACGAGTTATAGTAGTTTATAATGACATATTAAAAATACATGCCACTAATAAGTAGTTGCTATTATGGCACAAGACATTAAATGCCACTAAAACGTATACTTTCTTTAGTGTCACAAAAGATGTGTCACTAATAGAGACTATTGTGACACATAATATTATTGCCACTAATAGTGTGTGCCGCTAAATAGCATTTTTTTTGTAGTGTCATTATAATACCTACCCGTGCCATCCCTATGGCGTGTGAGCATGTCGGTCTAAAAGTCACAACATCACATGAAGGCAACACAACAACGGGTGATCCAGAGATTTACTGTGGCTGATGATCTCAAAGAAAGCTCGAAGATCATCAAGATGTGGATCAGTTCAAAGACCTCCACTAAAAGTACAAAACATTCAGACTTTGAAGTTGCACTGCTAAAGCACAAAGATGCGGAAGTTGAAGAGTTAAAGTCTACGAGCTCAAGACTGAAGATAAAATAGAATGCTAGGATTCAAAAAGTAAAACATGGGGTGACCTCCCTTAGGGGGAGATTGTTAGGATTTAGAAAATCCATAGTGAAGAGTCGGTCACCCCAAATATAATCTAGCATAAGTTAGCTCGTAGACATATCGTTATTTACGTTATTTAGTAGTTTATTAGCTTAGTTAGTTAGTTTAGTGCAACACAATGGAGGAATGACGGGTCTTTACCCACTATATACCTGATCCACAGTCTGACAGGAGGACGTTTAGAATGTAACTATAAATACCCCTTCCATCCTTGGAAGGGGTGGTGCTTCTAATCTAACCTTTCATTCTTTTGTTTTAACTCTCTCTCTAGAACACCCTCTCTACTCTCTTCATCTCTCTAAACATGGATTACTTGTATCATCACCATCCTAGACCACCCGAATCATCAAACAACATAAAATGGATGATCCAACAGATATACTTAGGAAAGTATTCTTATCTTGGAGAATACATATTTTAACCCTAATAGGACTCATTAATCTATAAAAGGAGGTCTAGGGCATAAAGATTAGTATGTGTGTTTTATTCAGAGCTTCAAGGCTGTAAACCCTAATACTTGTGAGAGTATTCGTATTATTCATTAATAATATTGAAGCGTTTATTGTTAATTAATTGTGTTCTTCTTAATTTTGAATACTAGATTCCGCATATTGTTTGATTAATTCAAAAGAGTTTCTAATCTAGTTGTGTTAATTTATCTAGCATAGCTAAACCTTTGCAAGCTAAGGGAGTAAGATCAAGTACATAATTGGGATCAACATAACCACAACGGCCTTGTTGAGCCGTTGTTGTGACATCAGCAGGATCTTTTTCTAATCTTTATGCAAGTTACGACGTAGCTCTAGCGAGGTTGCTACGTCATAATGTCTGATGACAAGACTTGATCACTTTCAGAAGCAAAAAGGATTACGGTGTAGCTCTATCAATCCGACTACGTCGTAATATATGTCTGGTCCAGCAAGTTTGTAATTTTCTTCAAGTCAGCCTTTCATTTCCGCATCTTTTTGTTCCAATGCTCAAGTTTTATCTAATGACGAAATATGAAGCAATTAAGTACATATTCAAAAAAAAAACACCACAAAAGTGAGCATTATATAAGGCAATTTGACACTAAAATATATAGAACATTTGATGTTACAACATACCGATAACTATATGTCGATTGCTCAATCACTAATAAAATTCCCATTAAGCTTGATGTAGACGAAGCAAACTATGTTGCGTGGTGTTAATTCTTCAAAAATTCATTATGAAATTTTTTAATGTGTTGAAACACATCACGGGTGTGTCTTCTAGTGCAACTAGTTCATTACAAAAACTTCAAATGAAACCTTTTGGTTTCGGTTCGTGACCAAAACTCCGAATGAAACCCTTTGGTTTTGATCATGAGAAAAACTCCGAATGAAACCCTTTGATTTTTGTTCATGAGAAAAACTCTGAACGAAACCCTTTGGTTTTGGTTCATGATTAAATCTCTGAACGAAAACTTTTGGTTTGTGAATAAACCTCCGAACGAAACCCCATTCGGTTCGTGAATAAAACCTCCGAACGAAACCCCCTTCGGTTTGTGAATAAAACCTCTCAACGAAAACCTTCGGTTCGTGAATAAAACCTCCAAACGAAACCCAAGAGTTTGTGATGCTTTGGGTAACATAAGAAAACTATGCTCCAGATAACGGCTCCTTTCAAAATCCTAATCATGATGCCCAAGCTCGAATACAAACTCTAACTGAAACACTAATAGTGATGGCAAAGCCCACAAACTCCAATTGAAGCCCTACAATTGTGATGTTCGCCGAATAAAGAGATTTCAATGAAACTCCAATCGAAACCTTCGAGTTTTGATGAAACTCTCAACTAAACCCTCGAGTTGTTATTCTAACCGAATAAAAATCTGAATGAAACCCTCGCGTTGTGATTCCAGTTGAATAAAGCTCCAAATGAAACACAACGGCGAAATATGCATAGAACTCTAACTTTGACCTTCCAGCGGGATACTCAACTGGTGAGACAAATTTTCAGAGTCTACTACTAACTCTTTGGCATACGTTATTACTAGACTAGGGGGCATGATGAGGTAAATGGTCCAAAATTATTGGTATGTTCGAAAATCTCTTAACCTCTGAACGAAACACTCGGACGGGCAAACAACCTTTATAATTAGCGAACTTCGGCATAAAGGCACAACATCGGCACGATTCGAGTGACTAACAACATAAGGAACATCACTTTGGGAAGTGGATTCGGCTCTAGTCTCGAGTATGGAAATTTGGTGTACAATTCATCACCAAAATCCGGTGTGAATTACCAAGTGGGAATCACCAACTGAATCGATATTCTTCCTCGCATCCCGAACACTTGTACGGTCAAGTGGGGAAAGTATCTTGTCAATCTCATCACCTTATTTATTCGATGGCTCACTAGACCACCTTGAGTTTCTCTTGGTCAGTCTCCCTTTTTTGGTTTCATCGGAAGGCTCTTGCATCTTAGTAGAGGCTTTTTGCTTGGCCACTGCCTTAACCTTTGCAACCACTTTGTGATCAGGTCAAGTAGCAGTAATATTCTCCGAAGTAGGTGCATTAATATATGTGCCTTCTGGTCATGAAGTATTATGGTTAGTGACTCACTCTTGTATCAGACTTTAAAAATTATTGGCATTCTTGGAAACTCTTTCACCCCCGATCGAGACATTCGAATGGATATGGAGTATAAACTCTCTAGCAATTTTGGCCTCCGAACTAAACATTCGAATGATCAGACAAAATTTTCAGAGTCTTGTACCAACTCTTTGGCAATATGTTAATACTAGACTGGGGGACATGATGATGTATGGTCTCCTCCGAATACTTTGGAGGAGATAATCCCAACTAGTCTTTAATATTTTAAAGACAAATCCACTCCATGTTGGAACAGTCCGTCGAAGTAGCTAGGGTGACGAAGGCCACCTCAGGTCCGGAGGCAACAATGAAGGAGTATTGTCTGCTCAGGAGGCATAATGATGGAGTAGTGTCTGCTCAGGAGTCATAGTGATGTAGCAATGTCTACTCAGGAGTCAAAGTGATGGAGTAGTGCCTACTCAAGAGTCATAGTTAAGGAGCAGTGCCTGCTCAGAAGGCATAGTGATGGAGCAATGACTGGTCAGGATTCATAGTGATGGAGCATTGTCTGCTCAGGAGTCAAAGTGATGGAGCAGTGTCTACTCAGGAGTCAAAGTGATGGAGCAATGTCTACTCAGGATTCATAGTGATGGAGCAGTGCTGCCTCGCCGGGAGGCATAGTGATGGGCGATGTTCCGCTTTCAGAGTCATAGTAATGGAACAATGTCTGCTCAGGAGTCATAATGACGGGTCAGAAGGCATAGTGATGGAGCAATTTCTACTTAGGAGGTAATACCTCAGTAGTTGGCATAGTGTATGATGACAGAGGAGTGCCTGCATCAAAACTGACATACAAGTACCAAGATTTACGAACAACACAAAGCTTGGTCTACAACCTGGTGCTTATCAACGACTTACACGCTGCACCTAAATGACAACCCCGTCCCCACATGGAGCACACTCCAGGTAGTATAAATAGAGTCATCCACCCAGTGGATAGAGAGTTTGCACACACTTCGCTACAGACTCTATTCCTCACTCACCTCTCTTACTTTCTCTCTCTCTCTCTCTCTCTCTCTCTCTCTCTCTCTCTCTCTCTCTCTCTCTCTCTCTCTCTCTCTCTCTCTCTCTCTCTCTCTTTCTCTTGTTTCTCTCACTAGGACTTATGCCAAGCATATACTTATTGTCACACCGGAGCTTGGTCTCGGAATAAAAACCCGAGGCGAGCTAACAATGTTTGTGAATACAAATAAATCATAAAAACGTTTATTTATACTTTACGATCTTCTAATGTTTTGTCGATAACAAACGTAAAATCATTTTAATGAAATAAATAAAATACGCAAAAGGTTTGAGCCAATAGTTTACTAACACACTTTTACTAAACATATTAAAACCATCAAAACATGTTTAGTAAATAAGATATATAAAACCAAATACATTTTTATAAAACACTAACAAGTGATATTGTTTACATCTTATAAAAATGTGCATGTATAATAAGTAATAGTATTTACATTTTATTGAAATGTATATATACTTTGTATATGTTATAATGGGTAAGTAATGGGTAAAAACCAAAGTCCATGACCCATGACCCATGATCCATGATCCATTGACTAGGTACAATGAATCTTGTTGGGTAAGAACCAAAGTCCATAACCCATACTCATGGAGCATGATCCATAACCCATGACCCATTGCATGACATCATGCATGAAGTCATGTTGGATATTATCGATGATCCATGACCCAAAGTCCATGACCCATGACCCAAGATTCATAACCCAATGACTAGGTACATTGCATCTTGTTGGGTATTCATAATCCAATACCCATAACCCATGGTCAAAACCCATAACCCATAACCCAGTTTGCAACCCAAAATCCGGACTAAACGGACCCAGTAGCCGAATCCCAGGATTTGCACTAGCCAGGTCCCTTTGGTGAGGGATCTGCTGGAACCGTGGGACAATAGACATGTTTTGTCTATAAATAGTGAGCTATTTCTCTCTTGCTCACTACCACTCTTAGATATACTTTCTCCCAATATTCTAACATCACTAACCATAGATCCAAAGGATCATTCTATGTAGTTTTATGTTTGTGTGATTATCTAGGTTCCTCTTAAAGTCGAGATCACCACCTCTTGAAGACGTGCAAGCTCAAGGTCATGAGTTGCTAAGCTTCGTCATCATCAAGACCACTGAAGTGCATCTTGTTGATAGTTCTTTCCTCCCTCCATAGAAGTGTCCTGTTGAAGGCATTAGTGAAAGGTGTCGAAGTCTCATGTTAAAGGCATTAGTGAATGGTGTCGAAGGTGTACAATTGATATGGTGTATCGATGTACAAGTTGGGTCATTTAAACGGAATTAACGTAGCAATTGGGGTTATGGATTTTCAGTTTATGGGGGGTAGTATGGGATCCTTAGTTGGGGAGAAAATTACCCCGTTTGATTGAATACGCCACTAAAGAATTTCTACCTCTTATTAGAGTGTGTGCTTCCGGAGGGGCACACATGCAAGAAGGAAGTTTGAGCTTGATGCAAATGGCTAAAATATTTGCTGCTTTATATGATTATCAATCAAATAAAAAGTTATTCTATGTACTAATCCTTACATCTCCTACTACCGGCGGGGTGACAGCTAGTTTTGGTATGTTGGGGGATACCATTATTGCCGAACCCCATGCCTACATTGCCTTTGCGGGTAAAAGAGTAATTGCACAAACATTAAATAAAACAAGATTCCGAAGGTTCACAAGCGGCTGAGTATTTATTCCAGAAGGGCTTATTCGATCTAATCGTACCACGTAATCCTTTAAAAAGCGTTCTGAGTGAGTTATTTCAACTCCACACTTTCTTTCCTTTGAATCAAAATTAGAACATGAAGTTGAATTATTTTGAGCAAACAAGTAATTAGTTTATCGGAATAATAGAATTTGATCTTTCTATATGTTGATATCCTTTCTAGTATTGTAAATAGAAGTGTGTCTCCTTTGGGTAGTTGTGTTGTGGTGTAGTGTTGGGTAGTAGTTCCTCCTTTGTAATGGAACTCGGTATCTAGCCTTGTATCGGATAAAGTGTAGGCGACGTTGTGATAGGTTTGGTTATACCTCGTGGAAGAACTTGATGTCTAGCGTTGTACTGGATAAAGAGTATGAGACGTTATGAAGGCTTCTCCGCCACATTAAGGAGCTGTTGGGAATTATATTTTGTAAAGTTTAAGTCTTGTTAAGTCTGGTAGAGTTAGTAGTTAAGTCTGGTAAACCAGACTTAAGTCTGTTAAACCAGACTTAAGTCTGTTAGTAGTTAAGTCTGCCAGTACTAAAGATGTTAAGTCTGGCAGAACAAAGTGTCGTTGGTTAAGTTTGTTTATGTCTAAAACAGAATAGTTGTTAGAGTTATATTAGGAATAGATATGAACATGTAGAGATATCTTAGGAGAAGATATCTTTACCCTTATACAAGTTTGTTAGACAATTAGGGTTTCCTTGGTGTATAAAAGGATTCCTAAGGTGTTAGGTACGAGTTGTATGCATTAGCCTTTGAGCAAGTTCATAGAAAATACGAAGTTAGTAATTCTTGTGTTCTTCATACTTGTGTGTTAAGATTCCGCATTAACACATTAAGCAATTGCAAAGAGTTCTTCATATAGTATATTGAATTTATTCAAATTTACTATTAGTCATTCAAGGCTACTTAGATCCAGAAACCATTGGACCTACAAGTGGTATCAGAGCATGTTGAAGGACTCTGAATTCAAGAAACAAAACACACCAAGAACACTCATCTCATCTCTCTTAAAAACCCTTAAGAATGTCTCTTCATGATAACTTCTCAAATCACCATAGTGATGAAGAAGGCTCGGCGGCGAAGCATCGAAGCGGGATCTCGAAACAACAAAAGAAACATCAACAACAATTTCCTGCAACAACAACTATCTCCAACCTCAAACTTCCTATTCTGAAAAAGGAAGAATACGACATCTGAGCCATGGAGATGGAACAATATCTGGAATATGTAGATTATGAGGTCTGGAAAGAGTTCCAGAATGGGAATTCAAAGAAGAGAATTTCCAAAGGTAAAGATGGCACAGTCACGATCCTTCCACCAGTCACAGCTGCAGAGATACTTGCTGAGGAGAAAGAAATTCAAGAACTCTCCTAAAGATGGCCATACCAAAGGAACATCTCATAAGATTCCACAATTTAGATGATGCTAAGGAGATATGGGTGGGTATTAGGACAAGATTTGGAGGAAATTCTAACTCCAAGAAAATGCAAAAAGCTGTTTATAAACAACAGTTTGAGGCATTTACCATCAGCAGTTCTGAAGGCAAGGAGAAAGGCTATGAAAGGTTCCAACTACTCCTATCACAGTTGGAAGCACACGAATCTGAAGTGTCTAATGAAGATGCAAATATGAAGTTTCTCAGATCATTGCCCAATGAATGGTCAAATCTAGTAATGATCATGAGAAATAAAGAAGATATTGACACCTTGTCAATAGATGACTTGTATAATAATCTCAGAGTTTATGAACAAGACATCAAGGGAAATTCAAAAGCTTCTTCAAGTGACAACAATGTTGCCTTTGTCTCTCATGGCAGAAACACTAAAACTAAAGTTAAATCTGGTAGTTGTTTTAGTTCTGGTAGATATACAGTTAGTACTGGTATAAAGGAAAAGGGATGAGGCTGCTGGTTTTGCTGATAAGATTATCTACTCTCTGTTTTCAAATCAATCTAAGAACATTCTGAATGAAGAATTGGATCAGATTGAAGATGAGGATATAGAGGAATTGGATATCAACTGGCAGTGTGCTATGATTGCATTAAGGATAAGGAAATTCTTCAAAAAGACTGATAGGCAAGTGCGTTTTGATGGAAAGAGACCAGTAGGATTTGACAAGTCTGTGGAAAACCAGAAGGGGGTTGAATAGTTTTACCGATTAAAACTTCGTTTTAAAATATTTAGATCGACTTATGTCAATCTATTTAGATGTGTATGTTGGAGGTTAATAGATAGATATGTAAATATGTAATGAAAAGATAAAGAGTAAGAAACATAAAACCACGACACGAGTGTTTATAGTGGTTCGGCTACAAGGACACCTTTCTTGCCCTACTCCACTCCCCAAGTCACCTACTCGAGATTTCATTAGCACTACATGACACAACTCCTTATGGCAGAAAAGCCTTCACAACGTCGCCTACTTTTTTCTGGTACAAGGCTAGACACCGGGTTCTTCCACAAGGTCGCCTACACTTTATTCGGTACAAGGCTAGATACCGAGTTCCATTACAAAGGAGGAACTATCACCTAACACTACACAACACCTATCCCAAAGGAGACCCACTCCTTATTACAACATCATCAATGATATCAATATCCTTGGATACAACCTATCTCTATTTGTACATCGATACACCATATCAGTTGTACACCCTTGGCATCTTTCACTAATGCCTTTGACTTGACCCTTTTGGCATCCTTCACTAATGCCTTTGACACGGACGTTCGACACCTTTCACTAATTCTTTCGTCTTGAATCTTTTGGCATCCTTCACTAATGCCTTTGACACGGACGTTAAGCACCTTTCACTAATACCTTCATCTTGAACCTTTTGGCATCCTTCACTAATGCCTTTAACACAACACTTCTAATGAGGAAGAAAGAACTATCAACAAGAGAACTTTGGTAGTCTTGATGATGATGAAGCATGGCAACTCAAGGACTTGAGCTTGCTCGACTTCAAGAGGTGGTGATCTCGCCTTTAAGAGGAACCTAGATAATTACACAAAAACAAACACAAACTACATAGAAAGATCATTTGGATCTAAGGTTAGAGAGTTTACAATACTAGGTGAAAGTATGTGTTAAACACACAGACCTCTTGTTAGATCTTAAGCACTCGGAGATCGTTAGTGTTGCCTATGTAATCACAAGCAAACTAATAGAAGATCTCTACAACTCGTATTTTATAGCGGAAAGTAAATACAAGTTATAATAACTAAGAACTCTTTGATCCTCTATGGATCTTTTGATTATTGAAACTCTATGTTTCGGATGTTTTACAAGACTTGAAAGACTTAAGAAAAAAACTTTTTTTATTACATACTCTTATGGTTCCTTTTATAGGCCAGAAAACCATCTAATCACTCACGAGCATTTTTAGCGTATGCTCCTAATACAAACACAAAGAACGCATGCATCTTAGACAAGCATGCAACTAATCATATTGTTTTACTCATCATATTGTTTATTCTAAGTAAGCTCTATATAATCTGGCCAACCTATACATACGGTGACTTTTCCTACATACGGCCTACATCTGTGCTTATCTCTCCTCGTGGATAAGCACTTTCGTGAATCACGATCGCATTATCACTTCAGGTGAAGTATAACTTCAGAATTTTCCTTCTTGGTAAACTTTTCGCCATTACTTCAGAGATCGATGGTTTACCGTAATTCCCAACAATCCTCCCTAAAGCTGGAATTTGACTAGGTTAAGTTCCAGTTTCCTTGATAGATCTGTAAAGTTGTTGAGGATTGTGTTCGAACATCAGCAACAAAGATTAAGAAGAGGAACATCTCTATGATGACCTGAACGTGATCGCGGATCTTTGCAGCAACATATGACATCATGTACATCAAAACATATAAGTTTCATACTATTCTCATCACTTCCAGGTGTGTTAACTCCCGTGAGAGGTGAATCATTGAAAATAATGGGTTTGATGTCTCTTTACCAATAGCCATTACTATTGGAGTAGCCATATGTTTGAGTTCGAAAACTATGGTACATTGATAACCATCTGATTTATTGGCAAACCGGCAACCATATAAACGGATTTGATTTGTCTTTACAGTAGCCGTTTGCTCAGGACTAGTCAATTCTTAGTATTGGTGAATTGAGCACCAAATATGGATTCAATTGCCTTTACCACATGCCATATACATGTGGGCTAGCCAATTCTTGGATTCCAAAAGGAATAGACCATGGTGAATTGATGACCATACAACCCTCAGCAATTAAGCATGGGTGGTTGCATACCCTATGATTTTGAGCAAACCATTACAACTATCAACAGATTTGATGTGTCTTTACCAAAGCTGTACCCTTTGGACTAGTCAACTCTTTTACATACACAAGGTACATCGGTGAGTAAAAACCATCGAGTGGTACAACAAACAAACCTGCATAAAAGTTAGTTAGTTTTTTTTTTTTAACTAAGAACGATTATAAAAACTGAGAGTACTTAATAATAAGTTGAAGAAGAAAATTCAAAAGCTAATTTATATTAAATAAACGCTATCACTATTTTTTAAAATGATGTTTTTGTGATTTTTCTTTTTATGAAACTCTTTTACTTCTTAAGAAAAAAAACAAAAAAAATATAAATAATGCAAACTAAAAGTAACAAAACAAGGTAGTGCAGAGAGTACCAAGTGTCATGATGAGGATGAGGATGAGGCCTATTGCTGTTGTAGAAGTTGATTCTTGATCAAACCCACCTTGTTGAAGCATATCTTTCATTGCCCACTGGATCTGGAGGAATTTCCAATTTCTGACTAAGCATCCGTTCCATAAGTCTCTTGGGTAATGGATACTTTCTTTCAGCAAGCATACAAACAGTGATTCCACTCTTAGTCTCAAGCATATGTACACGCGGGAGAGGATAGAATCTCCGGGGCGCAACCTTCCACGATGTGAGTTTTCCCAAATGGAATGTGCCTTGCTATTGGGAATATGAGAGTTTAATAGGACTTGAAGATCTCCTGGTAAGAACATCCCAGAACCTTGTGGTTCCTTGTTGCAATAATGGGAGGTAACTCGAGTGTACAGAGAAATCAAGTCCGCCTGTCTACCAAGTGTAGAATTTCCTTGAAAGGTGAATTCCATTGAAGGGAGTTCCTTCATGAATGACATTCATCTCATCATCCTTCAGTTTCCAATCTTCCAACGCATTTTGATCTTCATCAAGAAAATCAGCAGCAGATCCCTCTATAATGAACGTTGAGTTATCTGCTTCAAGATTCAGGGGAGATCTTTTGGCCATTCTCTTCTTCCTCCTACCAAAGCTTATAGATTTCCCAGAGGGAGTATTTTCATCTTGAACATTTGAGGTAGGACTTGAAGAGGTAGAGGGAGACTTAGGTGGATCACGAAGTGCATTCATCCTGTGGAGCATCTTTATGGCCCTTTTTGTTTTTATTTTAGCAAGATCAGCTTCCTTAACTTTAGAATCTTCTAGTGTGACAACAAAGTGCCCTGATGAAGTGGGAGCGATACATCAGTGCTTCAGAGAATTGGAAGATGGTTCGCCAGATTGACCCTTGTTAGTAGAGGAAGCAACTTCGAAGTTGCTTCAGAAATATGACCGGAGTGGTCACCTTGAGTGGAGCATCATCCGACTTAAGTCTTTTGGCTTCTTGAGCAGTTTCATTCTCAACAATCCTTTTCAAGTTGGTAGAATGTGTTGAAGATGATGATCTGTCCCTCATTATTTGGTTATATTTGCGAAGCAGGACATGATCGTGAAAAGCCTTGACTTGTTTCATTGTTAAGCCAGAGTTGTACATTGAGCATTGGTTCTTCACCACCATTCTCATTTCAGCTTTAGAAGGAGGTTTGTCTTTGTTCTTCTGAGCTTTGATGGCTTTCCTTTGTGCAATAGCTTCTTGCTTCCTTTGTCTTCCCTGAGTCATCATTCGCTCCACATAAGTGTCACTGAGGAAATATCCACCTAGTATACTTTGAGCAAGAGAAGGTCTTGAAATGACTTGCTGAGTTAGAACATCCCGGTGTTCAGGCATCTTAACCCGCATTGCATCTAGTTCTCTTCTCTCTCGGGAGTTAAGGATGAAAAATCCTCTGTTTCAAGTTGATGAGCCAATACTTCACTTTCCTTTGACTTTTCAAACTCAGCCAATCTACTTGATTGACCTAGTCTTTCCTCCTCACTCACCAGTCGGGACCAAGCTCATCAGTAGTTATGACATTTTTCCTTTGTCATCAGCTTCTTAACACACTCATCTTGAGATAAATCTACAACAGGACCTCGGTTGCAATACTCGTGTCATCATGATCGAAGAAACATCCTCCATTCAAGACATCGGCAGATGTAGTCTTATCAAGCACTAGGTTCCTTAGAAGCTTGGAAGAAACCTTATGTAAATAAGATCTCTTTCTTCTTGTGTAGAGAACATGTTCCTTCTTCTTTGAGGAAGTAGCAGCTAATGATGAAGGATCATTGAGAGAAACATCAGCCAACAAGTCCAGAGACCCAAAATGAGGTACTTCTTGTTCTTCATCAGAAGAAACCACAAGCTTCCTTTTGGAGCCCCCTTTGAGTTTGTCCTCTAACTTCTTGACTTGATTCTCAGATATCTTCAATCTTACTTCCAAGAGAAGACTTGGTTTCTGCAAGCTACTTTTTCAGACTAGTAACCTCAGGCATACCTGTTGACCGAGCATAGACAGATGAGAGTGTAATAGGGTCCTCGGCTCCACCAGCAGATTGCTCGTGGTCAGGAGCTTCATTGGACCTTCGGTAGAGTCATGGTCATGCTCAAAGTGAGGAAGATCTTCAATGAGAGGATCCCTAACAGGACTTGGTGTGGGTAGTCTATATAGATCGGACTCATCATGAGTAGCTAGTGTGGGTGGAGGACTGGGACATGGTGGTCAGTCTCGGAGCAACATGAGTTGCTTCAACATTTGAAGAGGGGCCCGCATCAATGTCAACTAATGGAGTACCATCGAAGCAAGCTGGTGAAGAGGGAGGATTATGAGCCACATTCTCCATCAGACCTCATTACCTTGGGGAAACATGGCGCTAGCAAGGGATGATGTTCCCCACGAAAGTGGGTTCTCATTGTGGCAAACAATTTAGCAGTTAAAGTACCTATGGGATAGAAAGATTGGGATTGGGTAGTGGTGTCTAAAATCATTTGTAGAAACCTTGGGTACATTAAAAATTTTCCCTTTTTCTTTTGAATATTTTCAACCATGTTTTCAAAATATACTTAGAAAAATTGAAAGTTACCCCTTGGGAAAGACACACAATACCATAGCCCATTGGGTAGAAGAACTGGTCCCATCCTTCGGTCTTGTTGCTCATGCATTGAAGCAGCGTGTGAACCAGGAACCTCCATTTCGGGCAGAGTTCCTTCTTCAACCACATATCAGTTCTTGTTCCTCGATAGCCAATTTCTCTTAGCCCATTAAGCACATCTTCCTGATTGGAGTAAAATACTCAATCAGCATCTTCCAAGTGAAGCTTCCTCCTAATCAGGTCCTCTGTCACTATGTACTCTGTTTCATCAATCACGCCCTAATCTCTCTCCTCACCTCTTCTCAGCCAGATTCCCAAAATTGAGTAACTAGTGATTCATATATCTCATTTGGAGAATGAGTTAGAGCATAACTGATCTTGGACCTTTTCAGGAATTCCACCATTGGTTCGTACAATTCATATCCCTTGCCATTTTCCAGAAATGCAACTTTGTTATGATCATGTTTAAATTCAAGAGCCATGAGGGATATGAGTGTTTAGAGTTATGATTCTCGAAATGGTGAGTGTTTGTGAAATAAGAATGAGAGGGAATTGGTTTGTTCTGAAGAGAGTGATGGTGGATTAAGTGTTTTTGCCCAAATTATAGTCAAAGAAAAATGGACCGTTTGGTTGACCTTTGCTGACGTGTATTGCATCTTTGACCCAACCCAAAATAACACTTCAGCAGTAACACATGATCAATCTGCTGAAGTTATAACTTCAGCAGAATGCATCAAAGATAAGAAAATCTTTGGTAAGATTCTAGAATTACTGTGCCAACCACTTGCATTAATACTCATTGAGCCTCGAACCCGTCTATAAAATGATCCCAAAGTAACTCATCTCTTCACCAAGATCCCCAAATATTTACCACAAACCCTAGATGCAAAAATAACCCCAAACAACAAAATTGTATCATGAATACCAAACCAGAGATCATAGATCTCACAACCTCATCTTCATCATCTTCTTCATCATCATCAAGTGGTGAATCAAACCCATGGCTTTATTACTTTCCTCAACCCTATCCACGACCAAATAAATCACCCTTTCTTCCTTCTTCAGAAGATGACAGTGTAGTGAATCCAAGTGAATCTGCTGATGATTCCGATGACTCCTATAAGGAGGGAACATCTTACTCCCAACCTCCAGCACCTCGGTCTCAACAAAGACCTCGTGTCAGGAATCCGCCACTCCCAAAGATAGAGAGGTGGTTCTTGGTCTCACTACACCATCTTTTGGTGTATCAACACACATCGTATAATAGAAGGGCTTAGAGAGGGTGGATCGATTGCATTTTGGTTGAAATGAATAGATGAAGCACACAGGACACGTTATTTTTCTCCGTCATCCTGCGTGGTCATCGTCATCATCAATCGTTTGCATCAATCCATCCTCCCATTTTGGTCGTTAGCATCTTCGTCGTCTTTGGTCATGCATATCCAACCATCTAGTAAGACGGAATGGATGGTTATGCAAGACCCACGAAAGCAAAGCCAACATCTAATGCATATCCAACATTCACTTAGATTTTGGAATGAAGGATATACACTAGATTAGGATTAGCTTAAGTGTACATCTCGTATCTTGAAGATGCATATGCAGTAGGTTGACTTTATGTAAAAGTAATCGCTGTTTCTTGAATGAATGAATGAACAATTTGGCTTCAATTTCTTTTCTTCAGAATTATTACTTCAGTGGAATCAAATTGTTTGCTTCAAGACTTTTGATATCGAAGAAACTAGCAACACTCTTTTAGCTATCTTGACCATGTACTAATGAACCACACTTGATGAATTTGATCTTGATCATGGGATATACAAACTGCAATCCAGAGAAGGAACAGACAAAATCAGATGACAACGCAAAAGCACACAAAACATACACAACACAAAAACACACAAACTAGAGAAATATTAGAAGTTAGTGTTAGTAGACAAATAATATACAAAAGTATGCAGAGTTTGCACAAATCCTCCCACGAGGCATATGCCTCCCCGAGGCCTATGCCTCCCTTAAACGATGCGTCAAGGGTTTAACATTCCAATATTGACCACGAGGTGTTGAAACCTTGGTCCATCAAAAGCTTTTGTTAATAAGTCTGCCACATTATCATCAGTATGGATTTTAGCCACTTTTATTAAATGTTTTTCATAAGCATCTCTTATAAAGTGGTGCCTGATTTCAATGTGTTTTGTCCGACTGTGAAAAACTGGATTTTTGACTATGCAGATGGTACTTTGATTATCGATATGAATTGTAGTGTTCATGAAATTGTACCCATAGTCCAAAGAATTGGTTTTGAATCCAAAGGACCTGACCACGCAATTTGCGCAGCCACATACTCGCCTTGATAGTTGAGGCGGCCACAATGGTTTGTTTCTTGCATTGCCAAGAAATCAACCTCTTGCCCAGAAATTGGCAGCCCCGGTTGTGGATCTTCTATCCGATTTGCACCAAAGATAATCACTATCACTATATGCTTCCAACTTGAAAGGAGATTCCTTTGGGTACCAAAGGCCTAAAAGAGGTTGGCCTTTGAGGTACTTAAAGATCTTCTTGACAAAGATTGAGATGGGAAGTAAGTAGAGTGACTTGATGTCGAGAACAAACACTCACAAAAAGTAATATCGTGTCTTGAAGCTGTTAGATACATCAATGAACCAATCATGGACTGCAGATGAACATTCACAGGTATATCGGTTCATTATTTGCTTTAGTCTTTGGAGCTTCATAAGGTGTTGTGGCAGTCCTAACACCTTCCATACCAA
The DNA here is from genome assembly GCA_910596185.1 of Chrysanthemum makinoi. Taxonomy (NCBI): domain Eukaryota; kingdom Viridiplantae; phylum Streptophyta; class Magnoliopsida; order Asterales; family Asteraceae; genus Chrysanthemum; species Chrysanthemum makinoi. Next base: position 205,682,442 of record OU343219.1, on the reverse strand, counting down.
ACTTCTTCAAGATGTCCCTCACATATTTATCTTGACAGATAAAAATGCCATCTTGTTTCTGCTGAACTTGGAGACCCAAAAGAAAGTAAGCTCTCCCATAGCACTCATTTGAAATTCACCCTTCATTAGTTCCTTAAATTCCCACGCACCAAGTTTCGTTTGTGGAACCAAAAATAATGTCGTCCACATAAACTTGCACCGAATATGTCTGAGTAATTCTTCTTGAGGAACAGAGTTTTATCAATAGCACCTCTCCGTAACCATGCTTCCCAGAAATGATGAAAGCCTAGCATACCACGCTCTAGGTGCCTGATGTAAGCCATACAGAGCTTTAACAACCTTGTAAACATGATTTGGGTGATCTAGGTCTTCAAATCCCTTGGGTTGAGAGACATAAACCTCCTCTTCAATCTCACCATACGAAAAGCACCTTTAACATCCATCGATATACCATGAAGCCCATGTAAGAAGCATAAGCCGGGAAAATTGAATGGCTTCTACTCGCAACAGTGCAAACACTTCATCATAATCAATCCCTCCTCTTGTCGAAACCTTGAGCCACTAATCTTGCTTTGTTTTGATCACAACACCCCGAGCATCTCTCTTATTCTTCAAAATCCACTTTGTCCCAATGGCATATTTGCCATCAAGGAGTGGAACCAAGATCCAAACCTGCTGATTGTGAAATTGTTGCATCTCTTCTTGCATTGCTTCTAGCCAACTTGAATCGTTAAGGGCTTGAGAAACACTTGTTGGTTCCACTTGAGAAAGAAAACAAGCAAACAGACAATGTTTGAAGTCTGTGTGATTGTCTCTTTGCTGGTTGGAGACATAAGAGAGAAAAGCAATCATTCAAACCGAGGACCTGGAGATAGCCCTTCGAGTTCGAGCAGTGCCAAAAGATCACCTATAATGTTGGATTGAGGATGAGCAATATTGATCCTCTGAGTAGAAGTGGGGTTGACTTCAATGGATGAATCAAGATTAGTGATGGTTGGTTCAAATTCACATCATAAGAGGGTGAGGTGAAGATGCCAGCTTTGGGTTGATGATTTCCAAGATCTGAAGGTTTTGGAAAGCGTGTATAGGGTTCACCAAAGTCTTAAGACACTTGAAAAGGAACATGAGAAGAAACGATAGCCTTCGTGGATTTGAGGAGGGTAGGTGTGACAGAATCAACTTCAGCAGAAACATGGTTTCCACCGACTCCTTCATTAGCAACCTCTCCATTCAGTTTCTCTGCTTCAAGTTTAGCTGCAAATTCTTGAGTCTAAAGCCTAGCAAGGTCCTCAGATAATGTGATTCATCTTCATCACTCGTATCAAGAAAATCCTTGGAGGTGGTACCTGCAATGTTGTTAGAGGAGAAAGAAGGTACAAGTATAGGTTGCTCATCATCTTCAAACTCATTTTCAGAATCATCATCTAAGGAACCTGCATTATTAGTGGGAGACTCTTGAGGACCTGCATTTTGGTTAGCCAAATGTCTGGTGTAACCCAAATAATCAGCTAAGTAGTCAAGGTCAAAGGACCACGTATGACCTTGTCCTTGAACATTAGGCTTATCTTCCAAAAATCTCCGATTCAACGTCTCCTCTATCTTCTTGGCTTGCAAATTGTACACCCTGTATGCTTTACTATGAGCTGAATAACCCACAATATAGCCATCATCAGTCTTTTCATCAAACTTTCCCAACGGATCACCGGGTGTTCGAATGGTCACTTGACACCCAAAAGGTTTTAGGTAGTGAATGATAGGAACCTTCCCAAAGAGAAGTTCATATGGTGTTTTGAGTTGTGGTCTAGTAATGGAGACCCTGTTTAGCACATAGCACGCAGTGCCAACTGCTTCATCCGAACATAGTGGCGGTTTAGAGTCTGCAAGCATTGACCTAGCGCCTCTATTAGGGTCCTATTATTTCTTTCACCACCCCATTTTGTTGTGGGGTTCTTGGATTACTATAGTCCCTTTTTATGCCTTTTGACCTACAGAGTTCTATAAGAATAGCATTTTTGAACTCTGTCCCATTATCACACCAAATTCCCTTAACCTTTTGTTCAACCGATTTTCAACAAGAGTGATGAATTCGGTCGACTGAGATGTTTCATCTTTGGTTCGAGAAAGAAAACCCAACAAAATCTGCTATAGCCATCGTGATAACCAAACGAAGTACTTATGATCAATGCTTCGACTTGAGTTGGACCAAACAGATCCATGTGGAGAAATCAAGAGGTTCGAAATGATGCTCATAGCATTGATAGCTTTGTAAGAGGCTCTGTGTTGTTTTCCTTTGTTGCATGCAACACAATTATGATCATTGGTGAATACTTTGGTGGGAAGACCTTCAACAAGACCCATTTTAGAGAGTTTGTTTATGGTCTTGAAATTCACATGAGCCATCCTTCTATGCCATTTAGTAGATTCATCAAGTGATGCTTTAGCCACCAAACACGTGAGGTCACCACCGGGTTGAACTTCATTAAGGTTGAATGTGTATAAATTGTGAGTTCAAGGAACCTTCAGCAGAATTGAAGTTTCTTCTGGGAGTTTGAAGTCTTTAGACAGCACAAGACATTCATTCTCAGTGAAGAGAACTTTGTTCTTAGTGTCACAGATTTGTGAAACGGAGAACAAGTTGAAATTCTGAAGTTCCTTAACATAGTACACATTTTCAAAATTCAGATGAGGTGTCTTTATGGTGCCTTTCCCTGTGATACTTCCATCACTTCCTCCAAAGGTCACATTGCCTCCTCCTTCTATAGGAACAAAATTGTGCATCATATCCCTGTTCCCGGACATGCTTCCGAACAACCACTATCAACAATACCAATATTCTTATGCTTAAAGGGATGATCCTACAAACAACAATAAAATATATACATACGGTTAGTATTCAATGGAGGTTCAAGTCATTCTTGACTTGAACCCCTTGTGGATCACTGGTGTGAGACATGAAGATCTAGAGGATCCACCATTGTTCTTGGTCCTCCATTGATGATTTGGTCCCTTGATAATCCAAGAACAACCTGCCGAGGGCTTCACGGTACTCCCATATCCCATCCCAAAGATACATAGAGTCAACATAAGTAGGCCAATAACCATGTTTAAAGTATGGGCTAGTTGGTTTCACATAAGGTCAGTAACCGAACCTCTCCAATGAGAGTCAGAATTAGCAGCTTGTGGGACATAAGGTGGAATATTATCAACATTGATCCACTTAGATTTATGTTTTCGTGAGTAGCACATGTACCCAATCTTTGCTCATAAAAATCACAATCCTTAATTAAATGAAATTTACTTCCACATACAAAACATGTCTTCTTCTTGGAAGATTTATTCAAATAGGGTGATGTTTGATTACATGCGAAGTACTTAAAACGAAACATTCAAGGAATTGTTTTTAACAGACTGATTATTCAAAGATTTAAAAGACAAGTCTTCGAAGAAACTGTCTTGGAAGTTGATTCCTCAGCAGCTTCCTTAGAAGGCTTGTAAGTAGACTAGGGTGCAGCTTGGGTGTAGGCTCAGGCTTGGAAAGGTCAGACTTCTCATTTGAATCACGGCTTTCATAGGAAGTAGACCCTTGGTCCGATGAATTGTCACCTGTCGAGCAAGAGACAAAATCATTAGATGAGGTATCGTGGTCCGCAAGTCTTTTGACTTTCTCGCCATATAGATGATGTGATCCATCAAAGTCAACGATGATGGATAGGTCGTGGGCATAAATTCACCTCTAATAGGTCCAGGGACAGCATGCATATTACCCTCTTTTACAAAGTTAGCTAACCCCTGGCTGGTGTGGATTTACGACCATCATACATAGCTTCTACTCCTACATATTTTTGAAAGCCTAATCCTAAGCCGAGGTTCTTGATTGACTGTTATAGAGTTCTCTAGCCGATTATCACCGAAATTAACCATTGTTTATTCCTAGCTATTTCCTCAGCAACCTTTTCTTTAAGCTCTAGGTTCTCGACACGCTTCATCCTTTGCTTTCTCGCGACTTTAAGTAATTATTTGCAACTTCTAGATCAAACTGTAACACCTTTATCTTTTCTTCATAAGCTATTTGATTCTTTTGAAACCATACCTTTTGTCTTTCTACTGCTTTTAATGCTAGTTTATGAGCTTCATTTTCAACATAGCATTCATCAAACTTAGGTTTCATGGCATCATATTCTTCTTTAAGTTCATTGTATCTAAGGCTACAACCAAATATACATTGTGTACGAGATAGTCCCATCAAGGCAAGCTGATCATGCCTTTCATCCGAAGGACACCTTGCCCGACAATCCAAGCTTATCAAGATCATGAGCTTCCTCATTCACAGGTTCATGTGCTGTCCAGTTGACCTGTTCATCCATGGTAAGAAGGGCTGCTGAAGCTCCACTTCCCTGTTTCTGTGATAGAGAGGTAGTTGGCTCCATCTCCACTCTTCCTGTCTTTACATTCCCTTGAGAAATGCCCCATCTGGTGACAAGTGAAACACTTGACTTTTCTCCTATCAAAGCGAGCTGGTTCCTTTCCCTTGAAAGCAAACTTCCTTCCCGACTTTTCTTCAAACCTTTTGATGTCCACTGACAGCAATGCCACCTGCATTTTCAGTTTCATTTCCTCCATTTCAAGTGGGTCCACCTGATCAAAGTCTTCATATGCAAGATACTGCTGAGTATCATAATCAGCAACAAAAGAATGAAGAACATCCTCCATCACACTACTAGACTTAGTTTGAGAACATGGTGGAGTGGGACGAGTGTTATGTGGTGGAGTGGGAGCACAAGATGATGATGGAAAGTAGTTGGAACTTGGAGATGATGGAAAGTAGTTGGAACTTGGAGATGATGGAAAGTAGTTGGAACTAGGAGCTTGTACCATCATGTTGGAGTGAGATGTCCCAACAAAAGCTGCATGACCAGAAGAAGATGTACGGTATGGAGTTGACATCGGTTCAAGAGTTCTCGAAGTCGTTGTATGCGACTCATCAAAGGTGAGCATGTCCAACCCACCTTTAGCCTTGAGGGCTATACTTACATGTAACCATGATGGAGGCAAGGATCGAAGGAACTTTGAGTTTCAGTCATCATTATCAGTTTTGCATTCAAATGGTTTAGTGACTCAAAATCCTATGGAACCTGTTGTATCCTTTGTGGATACCTTCTTCTTCGGAGATATTGAAGTCTTGAAATTGTTGCCTCAAAGATGGACTTTCTCATTCTTTTCGATTCTTCATTTCCACCGAACCTTGCTTTGAGAGCCATCCATATGTCCTTTGCATCATCCAAATGGTGAAAATCACACGGTGATCTTCGTGAATGGCTTGAAGCGAATAGTTTTACTTTGTGCTCTCTCTGCATGGGTACTTCTTCAGCTTTGGGAGGAGCCATGATAAACTTCCCATCCCCTGCTGGAATCATTTTCTTTAAACTGTTTCCTTTCTTCACCACCTCCCACAGATTCCAATCAATATTGGAAATCCAGTTTTCCATCTTCATAGTCCAAAGATCATATTCTTCCCTTTTCAAATAAGGAAATTTACCATTCGTTTGAAAGACTAAGTCGTTGCATGGAAGTGGTGTTGGTGTTGTTTGTGTTGGTGACTTCGGATTTCATTATCGATCCGTGCATGGTGAGGGTACGTTTGGTTGTATGAGGGTATGAATGGTTCTTAGTATCGTAGAGACTTTCCCAGGCTCGATACCACTTGTTAAACACAAAGACCTCTTGTTAGATCTTAAGCACTCGGAGATCGTTAGTGTTGCCTATGTAATCACAAGCAAACTAATAGAAGATCTCTACAACTCGTATTTTATAGCGGAAAGTAAATACAAGTTATAATAACTAAGAACTCTTTGATCCTCTAAGGATCTTTTGATTATTGAAACTCTATGTTTCGGATGTTTTACAAGACTTGAAAGACTTAAGAAAAAAACTTTTTTTATTACATACTCTTATGGTTCCTTTTATAGGCCAGAAAACCATCTAATCACTCACGAGCATTTTTAGCGTATGCTCCTAATACAAACACAAAGAACGCATGCATCTTAGACAAGCATGCAACTAATCATATTGTTTTACTCATCATATTGTTTATTCTAAGTAAGCTCTATATAATACTGGCCAACCTATACATACACTTTTCCTACATACGCCTACATATCGTGCTTATCTCTCCTACGTGGATAAGCACTTTCAGTAATCACGATGCATTATCACTTCAGCTGAAGTATAACTTCAGCAGAATTCATTCCTTCTTCGGCAGAAACTTTTCGGCCATTACTTCAGCAGATCCAGTAGTTTACCGTAATTCCCAACAGTATGTGTAGGAGTGGCAACTTACAATGAAGAAATGGCTCACTATTTATAGAAGAAAACATGCTACTGTTCCACGGATCCCACGGACCCCTTGCTTGAGGGATCCGTCTAGTGTAATACTAGGGATCCGTGAGACGCTCCTCATTGCCCATGGGTTTTGGGTCATGGGTCATGGGTTATAGGTCATGGGTCCTAGGCTTTGGACCATGTGTATCCAAGTAGATACAATATATCTAGAAGATGCAATGTATCTAGTCCATGGGTTATGGGTTAGCTCCATGGGTCATGGATAATACTCATTATGACTTATGCATGATGTCATGCAATGGGTCATGGGTTATGCCCCATGGGTATGGGTCATGGACTTTTGGGTTTTACCCAACTACATTCAATGTATTAAGTCAATGGGTTAAATACTTAATCTTCTACCCATTCTATTACCCATTATAATACTAAGTATGTATATATCTACCCAATATGTAAACACTAGTTGTTGTACATATGCATTACTAAATCATGAAAGCACTATTACTTGTTTAGTGTTTTATGTGAAAACGTAAGTGTGTTAGTAAACTATTGGTTCAAACTATTTACGTATTTTATTTATTTCGTTAAAATGATTTTATGTTTGTTATCGACAAAACATTAGAAGATCGTAAAATATAAATAAACGTTTTTACGGATTATTTGTATTAATAATCTCCCCCTTTTTATTGATGACAAAACATAAGAGTATTTTAAGGAAAAAATAAAATTCGTAAAAAGTTTGAATTGGAGTTTTACTCTCTTCTCCCCCTTTTTGTCGAAACAAAAAGAGCGTCGAAAAGAAACTAACACATTGTTTTAAGAAAAACATGTGAAAAGAAAGAAAAAGAGTGAAAAATAGAGAGTAAGTGAGGAGAAGTGTTCTCGACTTAGCTCCCCCTTGACGAGTCCATCCCTTTGTGAGGGCGTCAAGTAAGAAGAAATACTAAACTAGTGCATTGCAACTATGTTTGAAAATGGTTTCGTCTTTGTGACGAATATGCTCCCCCTTGATGATTGAAACTTTGAAAGGAGGACGTCATATAATGTAATCCTAATGTGAATGATATTGCAAATGATTTTGCTATGTATTGCTTTTACACGAAACTCCCCCTAGCTAAGGGTGTCAAAGTCTTCATGTGTATATTGAAAATCTACAAAACAAAGGTTAGAAAACAAGTATATAGAGCATAATTTCTTGCAAATAAGACTCAAGTTAGTAGTAAAAAATTCTTCTGTTGCACGGTTCCCTCTTTGTAGGGATCCGTCTAAGAAAAACTGAGGGATCCGTCTGTCTGTAAACATAAGACAACAATGGTGATGTAACAAGTGATGTTATCATCAAAATGAAATATGTATTAAGGCACCAAACATATTCTCAAGACAATATGGCATATAACATGTAATTTCATTTAATAAAACTAGAGAAATGATGTACATAACTCCAAAAACTAAGAAAATGAAAGATACATGACTTGGGATTCCTAAATTATCTAAGTTAAGCTTAAGACTAGGACACCACTTGAATCCTTAAGCTCACGGTTGTTTAGGTTTGTTGACCTCATCGAAACGTTCGAGGAGGTGATAAAACATGAAACGTTGCTCTTCACGTAGCTCATGTATCGAGCCTTCAACGTGTTGACAATGATAAAAATCTTTGTCATGGCTCGGAAAAGGTGGTGGTAGAAATGGAGTGGCTTGATGTGGAGGATCAAGTGAAGAGGGTTGAGGATCCTTAAAAGAAGGAGGGATTGGTGGAGGCACATTCGATGATGGCTCACAAAGGATGGTGGTGGAGGTAGAGAGGTGTCAACTTCCATGTGGTCGGGTGGTTGACTTTGATGATTCCTCATAATCCAAAATGGACCATTTGAGGGAAATGGAGAAAAGGATACCGGTGCAAGTGTTGATTCAACACCTTGGTTTTGTTGCACAATCTTCTCTATTAAATAGAGTGTCGGGAATGGTGGAGGATGGGATGGCCTAGGAGGCAAGTCCTCCAAGTTGTAGAGATGTGGAGATGAATGTGGAGTGGTAAATTATATGGCTCTAGGAACCAAGGGTGATGGTTGGGTGGAAATGGGTGTGTTTGGTTTAGGAGGAATTATGGTGTTTGGAGAAGATATTTTTGTGGGAACAATCCTTTTGGGGATTCGTTTAATTGGTTGAGTTGGTAGAGGAGAAATCCTAGCATTTGTGGATTTAACGGGAGATGATTCGGTTGAAGAAATTTCGTGTACAACACGACCAAGTTTCTTGGGTGGTCCTTTGGTGGATGAGTTAGCACTAGGAGCTTTCCTCATAATGAAATGACAAAAGATTAGTGATATAGAGGCTTCTAATTGCTGAGATTTAAGTTGTAAATGGTGACTAAGAAGTCCTAATAAGATGGTTTATAAAGAGAAGGATTTGGCAAGTGCATTCAAGACTTAAGCCACTAGGATTCTTTGAAATGTGATGATTTGCATGTACAAGAGTCACCTTTAGAGTTGCACTGATCAAGGAGGTTAATTAAGACAAGATGGAGTGTTCAAGTTAGCAAGGAGAGCTTGAAATGATTGTTTTAGCTAGAGTTTAGCGGAATCTGTCACCCGGATCCCACTGTTCCCTCCAATGAGGGATCCGTCTAGGCTAATCCTAGGGATCCGGCTCTCAGCAGCCAAGAAGAGAGAAGAATGATGTTTGTAGGGTATAATACCTATACATCTTGAGTGTCTCAGTCTTCTTAAGTGTCTTAAATGAAATGTGACTTAAATGATCAAGGGTAATGAGTGATGGTAGCTAATGATTGCCTTTCATGGAAGAAAATGGGATTTTATGAGCACCAATGGGTGATCAAGGATGACACTAGGAGATTTGAGAGTGTCAAGTGGTGTTAAATGACCCTAGAGATCATATGGCAAATTGGGATAAAATTTACAAAATCTTTAAAAAATATAAGAATTGGAAAAATAGTTTTTGACCCATTTTGGGGTAGGGATGACTAAAATCAATTTGCTAAAATTGAGAGGATTATAAAACTAGATGTGTCGGCATGTGAGAAATGATGTGTAAGTATAGGAGCGGAATGAATGATGAGTTTTGGTGAAATGATAAATTGAAAATCCCCTTGAGTGTGATCCTAAATGAGCTATGAGTGAGTGTGAAGCTTACAGAGCTTGAGGAAGACTTAAGTGGTCCTAAGGCATTATGTTTAGCTAGTGTGAAGTGATTTAGTGGGCTGGTTTAATGTGTGGGGGTCTGCATTGTGTTTTTGTTTGCCTAGATCCCAAGGTTCCCTCATCTGAGGGATCCGGCTAGTTATAGCCCAGGGATCCGACTACTGCTGACCAGTAGCTTCTCAACAAATGTGCATTTTTGCACTCTTTAACAAATGCTCATCCTAATCATTTCTACATTCAGTAAACATATCAAAATAACAAATATAACGCATAACAAGTGGGGATGACCAAAACTAGAAGGGGGGGGGGGTTGAATAGTTTTACCGATAAAAACTTCGTTTTAAAATATTTAGATCGACTTATGTCAATTTATTTAGATGTGTATGTTGGACGTTGATAGATAGATATGTAAATATGTAATGAAAAGGTAAAGAGTAAGAAACACAAAACCACGACACAAGTGTTTATAGTGGTTCAGCTACAAGGACACCTTCCTTGCCCTACTCCACTCCCCGAGTCACCTACTCGAGAGTTCATTAGCACTACACGACACACCTCCTTATGGCGGAGAAGCCTTCACAATGTCGCCTACTCTTTTTCCGGTACAAGGCTAGACATCGGGTTCTTCCACAAGGTAGAACCACACCTATCACAACGTCGCCTACACTTTATCTGGTACAAGGCTAGATACCGAGTTCCATTACAAAGGAGGAACTATCACCTAACACTACACAACACCTATCCGAAAGGAGACCCACTCCTTATTACAACATCATCAAGGATATCAATATCCTTGGATACAACCTATCTCTATTTGTACATCGATACACCATATCGATTGTACACCCTTGGCATCTTTCACTAATGCCTTTTACTTGACCCTTTTGGCATCCTTCACTAATGCCTTTGACACGGACGTTCGGCACCTTTCACTAAGGCTTTCGTCTTGACTCTTTTGGCATCCTTCACTAATGCCTTTGACACGGACGTTAAGCACCTTTCACTAATGCCTTCATCTTGAACCTTTTAACATCCTTCACTAATGCCTTTGACACAACACTTCTAATAAGGAAGAAAAAACTATCAACAAGAGAACTTCAGTAGTCTTGATGATGACGAAGCATGGCAACTCATGGACTTGAGCTTGCTCGACTTCAAGAGGTGGTGATCTCACCTTTAAGAGGAACCTAGAGAATCACACAAAAACAAACACAAACTACATAAAAAGATCTTTGGATATGAGGTTAGAGAGTTTACAATACTAGGTGAAAGTATGTGTAGGAGTGGCAACCTACAATGAAGAAATGACTCACTATTTATAGAAGAAAACATGCTACTGTTCCACGGATCCCACGGATCCCTTGCTTAAGTGATTCGTCTAGTGTAATACTAGGGATCCGTGAGACGCTCCTCATTGCCCATGGGTTTTGGGTCATGGGTCATGGGTTATGCGTCATGGGTCCTAGGCTTTGGACCATGGGTATCCAAGTAGATACAATGTATCTAGAAGATGAAATGCATCTAGTCCATGGGTTATGGGTTAGCTCCATGGGTCATGGATAATACCCATTATGACTTATGCATGATGTCATGCAATGGTTCATGGGTTATGCTCCATGGGTATGGGTCATGGACTTTGGGTTTTACCCAACTACATTCAATGTATTAAGTCAATGGGTTAAATACTTAATCTTCTACCCATTCTATTACCCATTATAATACATACTAAGTATGTATATATCTACCCAATATGCAAACACTAGTTGTTGTACATATGCATTACTAAATCATGAAAGCACTATTACTTGTTTAGTGTTTTATGTGAAAAAGTAAGTGTGTTAGTAAACTATTGGCTCAAAATATTTACGTATTTTATTTATTTCGTTAAAATGATTTTATGTTTGTTATCGACAAAATATTAGAAGATCGTAAAATATAAATAAACGTTTTTACGGCTTATTTGTATTAACAAAGTCAAAGCTGAAGTGCTACAGGTGTCAAGAGAGGGGTCACTTTGCCAGGGAGTGTACTGTAAAGGAGGCTAATGAAGAGAAGAAAAGGGATTCCTTCTATCCTAGGCATGTTGAGAAGGAAGACAAGAATCAGACAGGATGGCTAACTTTGGAAGCTGGTGTGGTTAACTGGGGAAAGCATCCTACAGAGGGGATAGAAGTCAAGCATGCTCTCATTGCCATAAGCTCCAGCAGTGAGGTAACTTTATGCTTAAAAATATGTACTGATTCATACAATAAATTGCAGTCCCTTTATGATGAACAGATGGGTCAAATGGGTGATCAAGAAGTTAAATTACTTGCTTATGAAAGTGCTGTTAAAACATTAGAAAAACAAGTAAATAATCTTCAAAAACAAAATGCATCTCTTAATGAAAAGATTACCTTTCAAGGTAATGAAATATTTGAAAAGGATGACAAGCTTAGAAGATATAGGAGAATAGGAATGAAAGCAGTTAAAGATAAAGAAGAGCTGCAAAAGATAGTTGAAAAATTGCAAAACAGTAACAAAAATCTGTGGAGGCTAGTGAATTCAGGAATGAGTTCTACACGTAAAATTTGTTTAGGGTATGGGATAAAATCTGATAAAGTGGTTCTAGGATATGAGGAAGAGGTGATGGAAAATATTTTTGTAAATTCAAAAAGTGATTTTGAAGGTAAACCCAAATATCACAGATTTGCTAAAACTGACAATTATAAGGGAGTTCCACCACCAATTAATGATGATTATACTCCTAAACCTGAAAAAGAATATGATGAGTCCTTATTTGACTATAGCAAATGGAAGAACCCTAAAACTGTTGTTTCTCAAGACTATTCCATTGAATTTACTAACTGTCAATCCAATGACAAGAAGGATTATGTGAGAAAAGTTCTGACACCAGTGTCTCAGAAGGTAAGACCAATGAGTACTCTTCTTGTCAATATAATGACAAAGGAAGGATCCACTGGAAATACCTCTGAATGTTCTTTAGAACTTAAGTCTGAGCTTTTAAGGATATCTAAACCAGTTTTAAAAGGTGAGCCTCATGTGCCAAAACAACCTGAACCAGTTAAACCTAGTGTGTCTCAATCTAAGCTAAAATCAGATTCACCTACCTTTGTTCCTCTAAGAACAACTCCTAGGCAGAAAATAGAGATACATAGCACTAATAAGGTTAATTGGAATGCTAGAATGGAAAAAGATTTAGGTGCAGGTTACTCCTTTGATGTTAAAAGATGTTTTGTCTGCAATAGCTTAAGCTATCTGATTAGAGATTGTGACTTCCATGAAAATATAATGGCTAGAGAAGCTGAGGAAAGAAAGATAAAGGCTGTAAACACTGGGAATGGGGTAAATAAACCAGTGTGGAATAATGTGAACATGATTAACCATGCTAATAAGTTTGCTACTAGACCAATACCTGTTAATACTGGTAATACTTATGTTAATTCTGTTAGACCAAGGGTGGGTACTCGTGGTCAATTTAGTTCTGGTAGGCAAAATGTTAATACTGGTAATATATTTAGAGTTAATATTGGTCATGTTAAACCTGGCCAAACTAAAGTTAATTCTGGGTATAAATCTCAACCTACCAGTCCATCACCCAGTCCCAAGTTTAGAAAACCACAAGTGAACCAGTTCAATCAAAGACTTCATTATGGTTCTCATTCACCTGTGAGAAGACCCATGTCTCAAAATGCAACTCAAATGTTTCAATCTTATGCTGTAAGGGGTACTTGGGATCAGTTGTTAAGCCCTGGCGGTGTTATACTTGGAGACGACCGCACCAAACTTCAAGTATAATAGTGGACCCGTTTCTTTTAATGCTGAAAAATCTAAAGGTCCACAAGGTAGACCCAAGCCTCTACAGGCCTGGGTCCCCAAGAGAAACTAATTTCTCTTCTCTACGCAGGAACATTCTTATTTGAAAGTGGATGTTCTGAGCAGATGACTGGTAACACGGATCACTTGGAGGAGCTTAAGGAAGTCTAAGGAGTGTATGTTACCTTTGGAGGAAGCATAGGCTAATCTATGCATAGTTAGACTTTTATGGCAAAGATTATGAACAATTGTGTGTTGGTATGATTTGGTGGTTTTGTGGACATCTTGTGATTTCTGTGTTTGCTACAATATCGTTGGTGTGCTTGAACAATTTTATTTGGTTTCTTTATGGATTAATTCTTGTAGTTTTGAGTTAATTCTGTTTGTTAGACCTGCATATTGTATTTGTAACATATAGGATTTCACAAACACACTAAACCATAATCACTATGGGGCGTTAACTATGTTTAGAGAGAGAAAGTTCTAGAGAGAGAAAGGGAAGAGAGTTGGGAACTTTTGTGAGAGAAAAAAAATCTTATTATGAGCTCCAACTCTCTACCTTGGGAGGTAGAGAGTATTTATAGTCATTACGAAAACGCCACCGACGGTCGTGGATCGTGCATACAATGGGTAAAGACCCGTCCGTCCTCCACGGTGTTACCAAACTAAATACTACTTAACATAAAATAACTACGACTACGAGCTATCTAACGATTACATATACTTGAGGTGACCGACACTTTAACTAATGGATTTTCCAAATCCTAACAATCTCCCCCTAAGGGAGGTCACCTCAAACACACATTACATTACATAGAAAAAAAACAGATATAACATTGAAATTGTTCATAGATTCTTGTTCTCAGAGCTCGTAGTCTTTGATTCTTCATCTTTGCATGTTTTGGATAATTTGAGTGGAGGTCTTTAACTGATCCACGTGATACTGAGTTTTGAGCCAGCTTTGAGATCATCACCACATTAATCTCTCGACTCATCCATTGTGGTGTTGGTATTATGTGATGTTGTGACTTTGGACCGACATGCTCACATTTTGGATCATGATTTCTTCTAATCAGAGTAGCGAAAGCATTCGTTGATTCATGATATTGGCAGCAGAGCGTAAGCATGGAGTGAAAATATCCGAGTCATTGATGCACTAATCATGATTTCTTTAGATGTGAATGTGTTGTGTGAGCATGCGGCTATGGATTGACCGCTCCATTCGATCAACTGCAAACGCCGGGGTGTACCTGCATAAGACGAAGATTAGCAATAAAGCGCACGAAAGTGTCTTTGATCACTTTCGATGAATTGAGGTACACGGCCCAGGGTTCCCGTTGATCAAGACAAGTATCGCCTGGATCGTATAATTCAAGAATTTCTTGACATTGTGGTTTCGCATGCTTCTAGCTGTTCTCAAACCGAACGTCTCAAAGAAGACAACACGGAGTGAGTGAACCAGCGAAACGAGATTCACTGATTGATGAAAGAAGATTTGAAAAACAATCGTGTATTGCTCAATAGAAATTGTTTTTGCAATACAACGAAGGTTTTAATGAAAATCAATTATCAATAATAAACACCTTTTATTTTGAGAAATAAGTACACAGTCGATGTGCTAAAGAAAAGAGTTTTTAAGCACAACGACCGGTTTTTCAAAGGTATCCGTCAATCCATAACCTGAACCAGGATTGATTCAAAAGATTGAATCGCTCCATTGTTTCTGTCCAGTTGTCACATGGTTGATCTATTGGATAGATCTCACATGCCACCTACCAGAGCTTGTTTGATGTTGGCTCCAGAAGGCTTTCCATCTTCATCGTGAATATGTATGCGTATCACTTAGATGTTCTGGCAATACCATAAGGATAATGCGTAGGACTCATAAGATATAATATCTCTTTCCACATTGTGTAAAACAGAGAGTCTTCATTGAAAGTGTTCTAATGAGATTTATATGATGATCTCGTGGTTCTAGACTCAATTGTGCATATTTGGCTCCTATGCCGGAGACTAGGGAGAGGGTCTCCTTCTTCAATATCAACAATCTCTAAGAGAAAGTCGATAGATAATGTCGGTTCCCCGTGAGAATAAAACAAGACCTTTTAAGAGGAACTTGAGTGGTTTGGAAAGTTGAAGTGCAGTGCGTCACTGGGTCCATGACGTCTTGTCTTCAATACCGATGTTACCTTGGTAACAACCAGTAGCATATGAATTGAACCCGGTTTCTGCTCTAAGGTTGAATAAATGGAGGGCTATTTCTTTTCACCCTTTTTCTCATTCAATTTCTTTTTCATTCTTCAACCCCTTCAGTGCTTACCAAGATTTCATTACTAGAACCTTGTTGGGTTTATTCCAAAGACTAGCTCACTCATCCGACTCTTCCCATATCTCACTTTTCTCCTTTTTTCATCATCCCTAAGGATTTCTACACTATCTAGTGGATTGTCCCTGGGTAGACCCCTCCGGTTCTGGCGGATCATGGGACCTCAACCTAACCTTATCATCCTTATATCACCATACATAAAGTAAAGTTGGTCGGTCTTTTGGTGTAGTTCTTCCGCCTTGAAACCAATTGAAAACCATTTGAAAATCAATCAAGATAATTGTGATATAGAATCAAAGCATTTTGTATCTTAATTGTTTTGACATTTTAGAAATGCTCCCCCTCAACATATGCACAAAAATTCGAATTTGTTTAGCACATGGAGGCAAGAGATCTTTGAAATCGTTAGATTAAGAATGAAAGGTCCAATATTTTGATTAACATTTTCTAAAATGATCATCATCACTTTCCAATCAATTTGAGTAGATAAAACATTTTGAGGTAGGATGAGGTTTTCAAAAGTTTGCTCCCCTCAATATGTGCCTCGAATTTTGAAAGAATTTTGCACATATTAGAGGGAACCTACACTTAGAGACAATTCAATCACGTTTCAATAATTTGAGGTTTAAAATAGATGCTCCCCTCAACATGTGCATGGAAAATTTGAAATCGTTTGTCACTTGCGGGAGGAAAACATGCTAAACACTTATGAAACCATTTATCGAATTACCAGTTTAAATCCAATTTAAATCACAAATTCTCCCCGATCACAATTATCAAATCATTTGAGATTTGTGATCTCCGTAGATTTAAATTGATTTTGAAGGCTTTTAAGGAGAATTGTGACTTGATTGTGAAAACGTTTTAACTGATAAGGATCTGATTTTGAGACTTTAAACTCTATTGATTGAACATGCATAATTATCTTTTGAAAACATAATAATTGCCAAGGTCTGGAACCAATTGTGTAACATTTTGTAAAGCATTTAGAGTAGACCTTACTCATTTAAGTGCAAATTATTTGAAAAGAACACTTTTTTTTGTCTAATTGAAAAATCATTCTCCCCCTCAATCATTGACGAAAGTCGTTGATTGATGAATTGAGATTTTGACACTTGATAAGTTCTTTTGATTTTCAAAAATAGAGTCCGAAGTGTTTTCAAAACAATTGAGTTTTCATAAGATTGCAAATATTTTTCAGAGGAATCTTTAGAAGGAAAAAATATTTGAAATTAAACATTTGTCTCGTTAATGACAAACATTTTTTTTTTGAATCAGAGCATTAGGATTGAAACATGAGATAAAGCGTGGCTCTGTTCTTTCTTTGAAAAGCGGGTTACGGCCTGAAATAACAGTAAACCATTGTTTTACTTTCTCTCAAAAATATTTTTTGATTTTTTGATTTTGATTTTGATTTTTTTTTAAAACATTCGAGCAACATCTAAAGTCTCGTGTCACTCTTTGACTGACAGCACAAAGACCGTAGATATATATCGAATCAAGAAAGAAAAAGACAAAAAGATAATAATTTTTGAGAATTTTCGAGATTTTTCAGATTTTATCGATTTTTTTTTTTTTTTTTTTGAAAGTTTTATATTTTTCTATTTTCTTTTTCTTGGTTTTATATTTTTGTATTTGGTTTTTGATAAATATTTACAAAGATAGATGAAGTAAAGACCTTTACTCCTCGTCTTCCTCCTGAAGACGTTTGAGTGTTTCTGGTTGAAGGCTTTTCAAGCCAAGTCGAGGAAGAATAAACTCAAAACGTTCTCTCGGAAGAGCTTTGGTAAAGATGTCCGCTAACCGGTATTCGACTTCACAAAATAGAGTTCCACCACACCGTTTTCCACTTGCTCCTGATGAAATGATGTCGGATGTCAATGTGCTTTGCTCTTGAGTGTTGTACGTTGTTGCATGAGAGAGCAATATTACTTTTATTATCACAAAGACGAGGATTTTGTTGAATTCAAAGCCATAGTCATATAATTGGGATCTCATCCAAAGGATTTGAGCACAACAAGATGACATGGCTATGTATTCAGCCTCTGTAGAGGAAATAGAAGTACTCATTTGCTTCTTTGAAGACCAGCTCACAAGCTTATCACCCAAAAACTGAGCACCTCCCGACGTACTACGACGTGTATCTTGACATCCTGCATGATCAGCATCTGCATAGGCTGTTAGTGACATACATGTGTCCTTCGTACCATAGTCCCATATTGATGGTTCCTTGGAGATACCGAAAGACCCGTTTAACCGCTTCAAGGTGCTTTTAGTAGGCTTAGCCTGATATCTAGCACACATGCACACATCGAACAAGATGTCTGGTCGCTAGCACGTGAGGTACATCGGGATCCAATCATGCTACGATATTTCGTTTGATCTACCATGATCCCTTAAGTGGTCCTCATCCTTAGTACGCTCAATCATGGGAGTGTCAACGGTGTCACATGATACAAATCCAAATTTCTTTAAAATCTCATTTGCATATTTAGATTGATTTATAAAAATGCCTCCGGACTTTGTGAAATTTGTAATCCCAAGAAAATGACATTTGTCCCATCATTGACATTTGAAATTTGGAACCCATTTCATTAGAAAAACGATCACATTCATTGGGGTCGGTCGAGGCAAAGATAATATCATCAACATAAATTTGAACATGAATTAAATGTTTTCCTGACTTCCTGGTGAACAATGTCAAATAAACTGCTCCTTTGCTGAATCCAGTGGATAGAAGAAACTTTGATAGCGTAAAGAGCCTTCTTCAAACGATAGACGTGAGTAGGATGCTCTGGATTCACAAAGCCTTCAGGTTGGCTGACGTATACGACTTCTTTAAGATCTCTGTTAAGAAACGCCGTCTTTACATCCATTTGATAGACTGCCATGTTCTTACTAGCAGCATTAGCCAAGAAGATTCTGATTGCCTCGATATGAGCAACAAGAGCAAATGATTCTTCAAAGTAAATACCCTCCTCTTGACGATATCCTTTAGCTACTAACCTAGCCTTATTTATCAACACATCACCATGCTCATCAAGCTTCACCTTGAAGATCCATTTTAGAGCAATGATCATAGCACAACTGAGCGGTACTAATTCCCATACATCAAGTCTATCAAACTCATGAATTTCTTCTTGCATGGCATTGAACCAGCTGTCTTCATTCATGGCGGTTTTAATGTCTTTTGGTTCGACTTTAGAGAGTACGGAGTTGAAGAAGCACCATAAGGCATCGGTTGCAAGTTGTTTCCGTGTGGATACTGGCGAGAGGGGTTTCCAATGATGTTGTCCAATGGGTGATCATGTGTCCATTTTCTAAGGTGTTCATGTGGTTGTTGTTGTGGAACTGAAGTAGTAGAGTCGATATCTCCTGATAAAGAAGGTTCTGATGATGATTCAGGAGCAAAGATATTTTCAAATGGAGCATCTTCGGGAGTAGCAAAGGGATTAACTTCTTCATTGATGCCAGAAACAATTCCATGATGTACATTTGATGATTGATGATTTGTTAATGAGACAGAGTGATCGCAGCAGCTTCTTGACTTAATGATATTGAGACCAAAGGGTTCACTTCATTCACAGGGATAGGAGCAGCCTCCGTTGATGGAATTGACATTTCATCAGCATTTGGTTCATAGTGTTCATCAAACATTGGATCAAACAATTTATTTAAATCATCTTCAGATGGAGGTACATATGGAGTTGCGGAAATGAGTTTGGTACAAGGGATGAACCAATGGGACTGTTTTGAAGTGCGGGTCCGAATGGATTGTCGGAGCCATTTGACCGGTCAGCTCATCGAACGTAACGTGAATTGTTTCTATGATATTTTGGGTTCTCTTGTTGTAGATTCGGTAACCTTTCTTGTTTGGTGCATAACCAACAAAAACTCCAATATCTGCCTTTGCTCTTAGTTTACCTAAGTCTTAACCATCATTAGTTGGTAACACAATGCACCAAACACACGAAGGAATGAGAGATTAGGTTTTCTATTGTGGACAAGTTCATATGGAGTTTTTCCATGAGCAGTGTGAATTAGGGACCGATCTTGAGTATAGCATGCGGGCAATGGCTTCAGCCCATAGAAACATTGGAACCTTTGAGTAAATCGGCTTCCACAAGAGTTCGATTGTACACCGTTCGTTTCTCTTTGATGATGATTCTCGATGATTTGACAGTTTTGTTAAGTCGAACCTGCGAAATGTTTGATAAGTTTGATGATGATATCCGGAGTTTCATCCTTTGTCCTTAGGAACTTAACCCAGGTGAATCGAGAGTAATCATCAACCACAACTAGCACATATTTCTTCCCAAAGATATTCTGCACTCTCATGGGTCCACATAAGTCCATGTGTATTGTATGAAGAACTTCGTAGAGTTTGTAGGTTTATGTTTGTGGGCATACTTCTTGCTTTTTCCCAATTGGCATGCTGAACAAAGATGATCCTTTTCATACTTTAGTCTAGGTAACCCTACAACTAAGTCCTTTCCGGAGAGATCATTGATGGTGCCGAAGTTCAAGTGATTGAGACGACGATGCCATAACCATGACTTGGTTTTTGAAGCCTTTGACAACAAACAAATTGGAGAAGACTTCATCATATCTTCGATAGAGATGGTGTATAGATTAGAACCACGAGTTCCTCTTAAAAGTTCCTTACCATCAAGTTCTCTAACGAAACAAGTATGTTTTCTGAAGGCCACTTCTAGATCAGAATCACAGAATTGTCCGACAGAGAATAAGTTATGACCAAGACCTTCTACGTAATATACCCTGGAGATAACACTATCACCAACAACATAATCTCCATAACCCATAATAGCACCGAAATGATCATTCCCGAATCTCACAGTTCCGATGAATTTGCTCACGAAGTTCATGAGCGCGACCGTCTCCGGTCATATGCTTGGAACACGAGTCCAAGTACCATAGAACGATTTGAATGATCTGCAGTTGAACACGAGACAAGAATGGATAATCTGGATAATTGGGATCCCCATGCAAGAATGGGTTCCACTTGGTTAGTAACAGTGCTTGGAACACCCACATCAGAAATAGAAACATTCATATCAGAAGTAGAAGCAATGGAATCATTAGGAATAGATGCAGTGCTGGTGTCTGTATTTGACCTATTCAAAGTATGTTCACTTCTTAAGGGAATAGTTCTACAAGTAGGCATCCATTTTCTAGTGGGCATTGTCTTAGCAGTTTGAGGGCAAAACTAATTGACCTTATGGCCAAAAGGTATCTATTGATAACCTATCTTACAAAATGTTCTTCCTGTGGGTTTCCATTGTTTTCTAACTTTCTTAAGCTTTTGCCTTTTAGCCTTCTTTGCATGATTTTTAGCATTAACAATCTTAACAGGGCATTTGACAAAGATTAGACAAACCATTCACACCATAATCATGATTAGCAAGCATGTAATTCAAACAGACATCATTACATGGTTTGCACATAGTATCAGAATTGAATTAATTACAAGACCTATGGCTAATACTAGAATCAACACGATTCGTTTTATTCAACTCAAACTTAAAGTTCCTAGGTTGGTCTTCTACTTTCTTCCAATGCACATTCTTAGCTTGCGAGGTCCTGTCTTGCTTGGTATTGCCCTGAGGCTTTGACCGCTTGCTTTAATGTCACCGATTACTCTGTAGAGGGAAATATGGGAACATTAGTTGGTTGATTTACTTTTTGCATTCCTGAACTAGATGTGCAAGGGTCTGTACTACTAGAAGGCACATTGGTGTTCACTTTCTTGAAACTAGGCATAGAATGATTTGTATGCTTGGCACTAGGCATAGAAAAAGGCATCACCGCTTTGCCTTTTGCACCTAAGGATTTAGGACATGTTGTAATTACACATTCTAGCAGCTCTTGAGATCGTTTGGCCTGGAGGCAAGCAAACCTAATTTCTCTATCAAGAGGTTTATTAATGAAATCCTCTTCAACAATCTCACGGAGACATTCTAGACTATCCTTAAGGTGAGCACAATAGTCATGAAACGCAGGTTCATTATTCCTAAGATGATGAGGAATGTATTTAATCCACAGATGTATTTGCAGTCGAGGATGACTTTGATGCAACATTCTTATTAAAACAAGTGGCGGTTTCCCATTTTCCGACTTCTCGATTCTCAATTTCCTTTTGTAAAGACGTTATTTTTTGTTGTTTTGGTCACGAGTGACTTTCATTGAATCATATAACTCTTTAAAGTGTCGTTTAACTTTTTCATTTTCTTCTAGAAAACTCGTTTTCCTTTTGTAAGGCATTAACTAAGTTTTGAAGATGAAAAGTTTGAGAGTACTGAGAATCTAAATGAGGAGGCATTTGGGATCCAGTCACATTGTTCTTTTCACCCTTTAATTGAGAGATTTGGGCTTTCAACCTTTCGATCGTGTTACAATGAGCTCGAATCTGTTCATCACGTTTGCTAATTTCAAAGACGCATCAAATTCAGGAGCATCCAAGGATGTCTTGATATTTGAGGTTTTAACATTTTTTTAGATGTTGATATTTTAATTGCAAATCAAAATGTTCAACTTCTAGTTTAGAAAGATGCTTTACCAAATTATCGTGATCATCCTGATCAATTTTCTCATTAAGTTTTGAATTCATCTTTTCAATCTCAATGACACGATCATGGGAGACTTTCAAAGCAACAGATAATTCATGAAATTGAGAAGCATTAATGGAGCAATTTTTAGCAGTGTAAAACACATCTTGAGCAATACATTCAGAAATAAGATTCTCATTCAAGGTATGCAAGTTCTTCCTCTCAATCTCATTATATTTTAATGCTCGCTCATAGTCACTAACCTCAACTATCATTGCATCAAATTCCTTTTCCATTCCTTTAATGTCAGAATCAATACCCTTTTTAAGACTCTCAAAATGATCTTTTAGTTGTTTAAAGAAAGGCATGACCTCAGTTAAATAACATTCTTTTGTTTGTGCAAAACCCCTTTCCCCTTCATTATCCCTGGGTGTGATCCTTTTCTTACAAGTTTTCTCAAAATCGACAAATAGTTGAAAAATAACATATTGGCTGATTAAGGTCTTGCTCTTAGTGGCAATAGTCCTAGGGACTAAATGCATTGGTGTACTTAGAGGATACACAGTCGCTGCAGGCATTTTCCTAAGGGGAGGGTTTGTTACAACAAGATTCTCTGCTTTTTGCTTTTCCGTATCTTTCTTCCAAAAATCTTGTTCAGGGTTAATTGAGTTTGAGGCTTAAACATGCTAAGGGAGATTTTCTTAGTGTAATCATGGGGTTTGATGGTTATGTTTTTCTTTACTTAGTGTAATCATTGCTTAGGTTTGCCATCATAAATTACCTTATGGTTATTTGTTTCAACAAAGGGAATTTGCTTATCTTTATGCTTAGTGATAGGGTTGTACAACTTATTTTCAAGCTTGTTTTTTTAAAGTTTTTAGATTGGAAAACTCATTCAAAAGTTTTCCTTATTCATTTTCTCCCTAGTTTTGAAAGCTTTTCTTGTAAGGAGTTTAACTCTTGTTTTAATACCTCATCTAATAATTGTACGCATTTGGTATCCATTTCGAGTAGTTATCAAACTTAGCACGTTGTTCTAAATCAACTCGTTCTTTATAGGCACTCAAGAATCATCAACTAGGTATTCATTTCTCGTCTGCAGAAGATGCATCACTTGGTTAAGGATCATTGGGACAACATTGATATACCATATTTTCCATCAATAGTTTAGTTGATTGTACTTTGTTATCTTTTGCCTTATGTATAGTTTTAATACCTCAGTTTTCTTTGGATAGCCTTAGGAGAGACCATTAATGCTACCTGCTGGATTTGGTTCCTTGAAAGGCATTCGATGATTTTAAGGGCATCATAATGCATATGCACCTATATCGCTCCTAAAACTCTATGTGCTTAGTTGTAATCAAGTGCACATATCCTCTACCAACTCCAGTTCATCGCCTTTCTTGAATGGTATTATCTCCCCGAGGTTGTTGTTGGTGTGTAGGAGAGAGTTCATGTTTTGACTAATCAGGAGAGCCAGTTGATTAATGAAGTTACCCACGTGTGCATCAGCATCGGCTTGTTTGAACATAGGATCGGGAATGAGTTTGTGAGTGCCATCACCCATGGGTATAACTTGTGAAGCTTTAGTGGTAATCCCAATGTTTGAGTAGAAAGCAGTTGAATCATTTGATGAGCTTGTCTCTCCCGGATTTGTTTTGAATTGTTCAAGAATCCTCTTTTCAAACATGGCATGTCTCTCATTCCGAAGAAGGAAGGCATAGAGTTGCTCATAGTTTGTATTCTTCAATCCTTTGGTTAGCTTCACAGAGGTGACAAACTTGTGCCATTCAAGATTCATGTTGTTCACAAACTTTGAGTTCAACTGAATGTTTGGCATAGTCATTCCGATGTTCCTCATGTCATTAACAAGCTTGTGGAATCTCACGTAATACTCATAGACACTCTCATCCGGTTTCATCTTGAAGTGCTCAAATTCATCATAGAGTTGTGATTCTCTGTCTTCCATAGTTAATTCAATACCAGAAAGAAGCATCTTGACATTATCCCACACGCCTTGGCTTCAGTTGTTGTGATTGATCAGCTTGTAGATATCTTTTGGAAGACCTTGAAGTATGATGTTAGAAGCCCGATATCACATCGAATCTCTTTTCTCCTTATCATTAAGTTCATCATACATCTTTGGTCTGTCTAATCCATAGATCATAGTTCCATCTGCAGTTGTATCAATTAAGTCTCTTGTAGTCTCAACCTGATAAGGTCCTTCATCGATTGATTTGAGAATGTTGACTCCGTTTTCCTTTCCCAAACAGTACAATCGGATTCATTGTGCCCATGAATCATAATCAGTTCATCAAGCATAGGTGGACGAGTATCGACCTGCTGCTTGAACGTCCTACGGCACGGAAGAAACAATAGTAGGAATGATGTTTGCCATGATTACAAGTTCTACGGGATTTTACAATTCTTTGATTAAACCGGGAAATTGATTCTTCCACGGGATTTTACTAAACCAAAAGAGCAACCGTAAGAATGTAACACGAAGAAGTGACAAGTCTAAATTGACAAGTAGCTAAACACTCAACTCGCTTAGTAATCAACTCGCTAAACAACCAACTCGCTCAAAGGAACAAGTCGCTTAAGGAATCAACTAGCTAAATAGCCAAGTCGCATTAATATCAACTCACAACACAATCAACTCGCTTGATGCAACAAGTCGCTAAATAGCTAACTCGCTTCAGTATCAACTCGCAACACAATCAACTCGCTTAAAGAAGCAAGTCGCTTTAGGAATCAACTTGCTTAATAGCAAGTCGCAAAAGCAGACACAACTAAGCAACCACCAAGTCGCTTAAAAGCTTAACTCGCTAAATGGCCAAGTCGCATATATCAACTCGCATTCAGTAACAAAGCAACTCGCTTTAAAGAACTAAATATCCGAGACACAACTCGCTTAGTACAAAATTCAAAAATAACCACTTTATCAATCAAAAACAACCAAACCATAATGATTTAAGCCTTCCAATTCAAACCATAAACACATATGATGATCCTAAACACAAAAGTACAAGCAAAATTCAAACTTTAACACTAGAATTTGTCCAAATGAATCCAACTCTTCTAAACACTTAATACCCCAAAAACCTTATGAAATCTACCAAAACAAAGAGCATGAAAGATGAGTGATCAAACCATGGCTCTTGATACCAATTGTAACATATAGGATTTCACAAACACACTAAACCATAATCACTATGGGGCGTTAACTATTTTTAGAGAGAGAAAGTTCTAGAGAGAGAAAGGGAAGAGAGTTGGGAACTTTAGTGAGAGAAAGAAAAATCTTATTATGAGCTCCAACTCTCTACCTTGGGAGGTAGAGAGTATTTATAGTCATTACATAAAACGCTACCTGACGGGCTGTGAATCAGGCATACAGTGGGTAAAGACCCGTCCGTCCTCCACGGTGTTACAAAACTAAATACTACCTAACATAAAATAACTACGACTACGAGCCATCTAACGATTACATATACTTGAGGTGACCGACACTTTAACTACTGGATTTTCCAAATCCTAACAGTATTTCTCTTGGTTTTAGACTAATTTTTCAGGGAAATGCACTATCTATCAAAGATAGGGGAGGTATGGAAGCTATACTGATGGAAGTGCTACTGTTCAAAGTTAAAACTGGTGATGTCATACTTAAGTCTGTTTGACTATTTTAAGTTTGGTAGTGCAAAAATATTACCGTTAGTGCTGGTCGAGGGAAAATTTATTTTTACTGTATCAATAGTACCGTTACCTACTCTTAGGAGGTAAGAAGTATATATATATGGATATTATTTAATAAAATATATTTTTATCCATTATTTACTTTCTTTAATATCTTTAAAAAGTTCAAATCTTTTCTCTCGATATAATCTGTTTCACCAGCATTAACCCTAACTTGTGCCGCACTACCAGTACTTGAAATTCACCACTTTCATGGCTCAATTGAAGTTTAACGATAAGCACAACCAATTAGGCTTCCTCAAGAAGCCAAATGAAAGCACAGGTTTCGAGCAAATTGTGGATTTCTTGAAGGGATCTCATATACGATATGCTCTTACATATAATCCAATTATTTTTATTTCTGCCATCAAGCAGTTTTGGCAGTCAGCAACTGTCATCACTCTTGATGATGGAACTATTGCTTTAAAAGCAACCATTGATACTTTGGATTATACAGTTACTGAGGAATCAGTCAGAATTATTGGATCTTTTACTGATGGACTTTTCAATGGACTTCAAATTATTAGATATCTTACTGATGGATCTTTTACTTTCTGGAAAAGTCACTTTACTCCTCAATGGCGTTTCCTTGTGCATCATATTTTGCATTGCTTGAGCTCTAAAAGTGGTGGATGGGATCAATTTGGAAGCACCATTGCTTCTGCATTGGTCTGTCTATCCACTGGTAGACTCTTCATATTTTCAAAAATGATTTTTGATGCCATGGTTACAAATTCAAATAAACAGAAAAAAGTTTTTGATGTATCCTAGGTTTTTGCAAATGATTCTTAATGTTGAAACAACAAATCAGCAACAATACATTGCTGTAAAATTTAAAAAAAAAAGATCTTTGCAAACATGAAAAGAAGCTTTGAAGGGGTTGACATGCCTTTATTTCCTACTATGTTGTCTGTTGTTACTAACCCTGTAGGTACATCTGCTGCTGCTGAGTCTGAGGAACAGGATCAACCACAAGAGCATGCACAGAGGGTACCCACTCCATCACCTCAAAGGACTCCAACACCATCACCACAGAGGACTCCTACTCCACCTCTACCTTCCCCACCAGTATATGAGGAAGAACCTGAAATTCCTCATTCCAAACCTTCAACTACTACTGCATCAGATTCAGCAACTCTATCTCAAGAGGAGCTCATCAGTCTAATTCCTCAACTTCTAACCAGAATTGACAAATTGGAAAAGGATCTCTATAGGTCATCTAAAGCTCAAGCTAATACTGTGGTTAGATTGGTTCAGAAAGTCAAGAAGTTGGAGGCAAAGTTCAAAGCTAAAGGAATTGCAATCATTGATTCTGAAGGGGAAGAAAATTCTCCCAAACAGGGGAGGAACGTGGAAGAAGAAGGGGAATCTGAGTTCAGAACACCAATGAAATCTTCTAAAGAGACCATCAGTCCTCAAGGTCAAGAAGCTGTTGAAATCTTAGCCAAGAGTTTAAGTCAGAAGAAAAGAAAATCAGAGAAAGAGGCTACATGTTCTGAAGTTAAATCTGGTGGTGGTTCTTCTGCAGTTAAGTCTGGTAATGATCTTGGTGTTAATTCTGGCAGTGAAAAAGATAAGTCTGGTGAAGAAATTCCTCAAAGAGAAGGCAAGGGAATATTGCAAGAGTCTCCTAAGCCCAAAAGAACCAAGAAACAGATCAGAGAAGACGAGGCAAGTATGGCAGATATTTCCAGAATTAAGGCTGATGAAGAAGCTGTTGCAGCCAAGCGTGCAAGACAACAAATGGATGATGCACTCTTAGCCAGAAATTTGCAATCTCAACCTGAGGAATTAACTAAGGAACAGAAGAAAAGATAGGCTGAGATCTTAGAGTCTGCTAAGTACTACACTGATGAAGATTGGGATGTTATTAGATCTAGGCTGGAAGTAAACAGGGAAATTCTACCTAACATTGGAGATGAAGACTTTGCAAGAAAAATGGTAGACGTGATCAATGAGAAGAAGAGGCAGCTTAGAGAACAAAGACACAGGGAAAGGAAAAACAAGCCTCTCACCAAAGGAGAACAGAGGGAGTATATGATCAAATTCATCAAGAGTCAAGGTCATTAAAGCTGGAAGATTACTCAACTGAGGAAGCTGACATCTGATGAGCTTAAAATAGAATTTGAGAAGGTGGTGGATCAGGTCAACAGATTTGTTCCCATGAATTCTGAGCTGGAGGTTTCAGTGACCAAGAGAAATGGATTTAACCTCCAATCTGAAGAAGCCAAAAAGCGGAGAGTGGAAGAAGTAGCTGAAGCAGAAAAGGTTGCAGATAAGCATAGTATTATGCAAAAGGAGGAAGAAGCTGAAGTCAAAAAGCCTATCATCAAGTGGACTAGAAGGAAATCTTCCAAGAAAGAAAAGACTGAGTCAAAGAAGGAAGTGGAAGCTTATATGGAGGAAAAGGTAGAAGAGCCTCCATCTGAAGAATTCACTATGAGTACTATCCCTGAGGGTCCAATGGCTGCAAAGATTGCTACTATCAAGATCATCAAGACTGAAAACAAGGCATCTTATCAGGTGATAAGGGAAGAGAATACCAGTAATGTATATGTGAATTTTTCAAGTTTGCTGAGTGATATGTCTAGGGAAGACTTGAAGTGTTTGTATACACTAATGGTGGAAAAACATGGTGAGAAGAGGCTTGAGGAAGAATATGAGAGAGTCCTTTGGGGAGATTTGAAAACCATGTTTGAAGCACCAGATGCAAATGATGAAATATGGAAGCTGGCTTGTCAAGAACAAGTGATAAGATGGAGATATTTCCATACTTGTCAAGTGCATTGTCTGGTATTAGAAACTGCAAATATTTATATGCTAACAGAAGTGGAGTATCCACTTCCAAATAGGGTTTGCAAGATTATGCTTGGGAAGAAGCTGCTTGGTGAAAGAAAGGATGATGCATGTTATCAGCTTTTGAGGTTAGTTGAATCAAAAGCTCAACAACAATAATTTTAAGTGTTTGGAAGAATTTTCAAAGTGTTGTTGGGTAGGTTTTAAAAGTTGATAAATAAAACGGATTTTGAGGGGAGGCACTTGGTGAAAGTACTTTGTACTGTCACAACAAATGGTAATCAGTTCACCATGTCTAATCCACATAAGAACTGGCTAATCCATGAGAAAACGGCTCTGGTAAAGATATCTCAAATCCGTTTATGGCTGACAATTTACCAAAAATTGTATGGTGTT
This sequence comes from Chrysanthemum makinoi, assembly GCA_910596185.1. NCBI lineage: Eukaryota > Viridiplantae > Streptophyta > Magnoliopsida > Asterales > Asteraceae > Chrysanthemum > Chrysanthemum makinoi. The sequence goes on along the minus strand of OU343219.1, from coordinate 205,653,313 downwards.
CAACTCACCATATCTGTGTGAATGAAGAGTTGGCTAGCCCACAAGATCATGGTTTGTGGTAAAGGCTGTGGAAAAACCATGACTAGTCCATAAGGGTACAACGTTTGGTAAAGACTTAACAAATCTGTTGATAGCTGCTGGTTTGCTAAAAATTAGATGGTTATCAATGTACCATGGTCTTATACACCAAAACATTGGCTACTCCAGTAGTGATGGCTAATTGGTAAAGAGACATCAAATCCATTAAATTTTCTATGATTCACCTCTCACAGAAGTTTACACATCTAGAAGTGATGAGAATAGTATGAAACTTTCATATTTTGATGTACAGATAGTCATAGTTGCTGAAAAGACCAAGGAGTGCTAAATGTTTGCTTATATGATGCTGCACAGACCATATAATGAAGACAATCTCAAGGATGCAGCTTAAAGATAATTCCAAGATCCTCAGGAGTTTAAAAGAACTTGAAGTTCACAAGTGAAGATCAAGTTAGGGGAGGATTGTTAGGAATTACCGAATTATATTTTGTAAAGTTTAAGTCTTGTTAAGTCTGGTAGAGTTAGTAGTTAAGTCTGGTAAACTAGACTTAAGTCTGTTAGTTGCTAAGTCTGCCATTACTAAAGATGTTAAGTATGGCAGAACAAAGTGTCGTTGGTTAAGTCTGTTTATGTCTAAAACAGAATAGTTGTTAGAGTTATATTAGGAATAGATATGAACGTGTGGAGATATCTTAGGAGAAGATATCTTTACCCTTCTACAAGTTTGTTAAACAATTAGGGTTTCCTTGGTGTATAAAAGGATTCCTAAGGTGTTACGTTAATGTACGAGTTGTATGCATTAGCCTTTGGGTTTCCTTGGTGTATAAAAGGATTCCTAAGGTGTTAGGTTAATGTACGAGTTGTATGCATTAGCCTTTGAGCAAGTTAATAGAAAATACGAAGTTACTAATTCTTGTGTTCTTCATGATTGTGTGTTAAGATTCCGCATTAACACATTAATCAATTGCAAAGAGTTCTTCATATAGTAAATTGAATTTATTCAAGTTTACTATTAGTCATTCACGGCTACTTAGATCCAGAAATCATTGGACCTACAGGAGCTTGTGTTGTGTAGTGCTTAGAAACTCCAGAGTGGGGTACTCAGGGAGTGGAGTATGGCAAGGAAGGTGTCCTTGTAGCCGAACCACTATAAATACTCGTTTCGTGGTTTGTATTCCTTTACTCTTTATCTTTTGCATTACTTACTTATATTTTCATCTATCAATATCAAACATACAATCTAAATAGATTGATATAATTCGATCTAAATACATTAAAAATAGTTTTTTTAGAAAAATGATCCTTAGGCTTTTTCTTAATTGTAACCAAATCACGCCTATGAAATAAATCGATTGTTAATCACATTTTCTTTATATACTAGAATATTTGATGTCTCTACATGCTACACTTGCCATGTCTTACTTATATACATGTATATCTATTATGGAGATCATTAGTTTCAAAATTCAATACCTAGAGCAAAATATTGCACGTTCACTGTTAAGAATTATGTCTCAGATGCCGGATCCCTGGCTTATAACTAGCCGGATCCCTCAATTGAAGGATCCATGGGATCCGGGAAAACAGAAGTGACTCTTTTATTTTCACACATCAATCCAACCCTCCAGACCTTATTGAACTAGTTGAACATGCTTCATTAGGATCACTCCAATGTGCACAAATTGTCCCTCTTATCTCAAAACACATAGTTTGATATTTCTCTCAATTTTAGCAAATTGATTTTAAGTCATCTCTACCTTAAAATGACTCAAAAACTAGTTTTTCATTTCTTGTAATTTTTAAAGAATTTTCTAAATTTTCCTTAGATCACCATCTGGTCTATAGGATCATTTGACACCCTCAAAATCTTAGTGTCATCCTTGATCACCCATTGGTACTCATGAAAACTCCATTTCTTTCCACAAAAGACATCATTAGCTATCCTCACTCATTATGCTTGATCATTTAAGTCTCATATCATTTAAGACACCTGAGGAGACTAAAATCACTCAACATATGTAGGTACTAGACCTTACTAGACCATCATCAATCCTTTTCTTGGCTCCTGAGAGCCGGATCCCTGGGTTTAGCCTAACTGGATCCCTCAAGTGATGGATCCATGAGAACCGTCTGCTCAAACTAATCAATCCTACTTGATATAATCATTTCAAACCCTCTTTGTTAACCTAAACACTCGACATTGTCTTAAATGACTTCCTAGATTAGTACAACTCTGTAGCTGACTTTTGTGCATGCAAATCATTGCAATTTGAAGGATTTTAGTGGTTTAGGCTTTAATTCATTTGCCAAATCTCTTCCTTTACAAACCTCTTGTGTTTTTACTTCCAAATCATCACTCAAACACTCATTCTCAGTAGCTAAAACCTTATCTTTACATTTCTCATTCTTACCATTTCACCATGAGAAAGGCACCAAGTGGACACTCATCAACCAAAGGACCTCCTAAGAAAATTTCTTGGGTTGTTCATGAAATTTCCTCAACCGAATCATCAACCATTAAAGCCTCAAACACTAGAACTCCCTTACAACCAACTCTACCAATCAAACCAACTCCCAAAAGGCTTGTTCCTACAAAACAACCCTTGCCAAACACTACCATACCACATAAACCAAACACTCCTACTTCCACTAAAACAAGAAAACCATCACCTCTAGTGCCTATAGCTATCTCCTTCACTACTCCACTTTCATCCCCAAACCTTTATAACTTAGAGGACTTACCACCTAGGCCCTCTCATCCACCACCATTGCCAACATTTTCCTCAATTGAGAAAATGGTGCCATGACAACCTTCTCACCAAAACTTTGGTGTTGAAACCACACTAGCACCCGTGTCCTATTCTCCTTCGCCCTCAAATGGTCTATTTTAGATTATGAGGAATCACCAAACTCAACAACCGGACCATATGGAAGTAGATACCTCTTTACCTCCACCATCAACACATATTCCACCACCCACATCCATAGTTGAACCACCTTTGACTTCATCAAGCTTGCCTCCACAAATCCCTTCATCATTTGTGGAACCTCCACCTCTTCCATCAAACCTTCCACTGCAAACCGCTCCATTCTTACCACCACCATTTCCTAACCATGATAATGATTACTTTCATTGTCAACATGTTGAAGGGTTAGTCCATGAAGTACGTGACGAATTACGTTTCATGTTCTATCACCTTCTCGAACGTTTTGATGAAGTCAACAAATCTAATCATCCCTAAAACTTAGGAATACAAGCACAAATGATGCTTTCTCTAATTTTAGGCGCAACTTAGAATTTGTTAGGAAATTTACTACATGTTGTATCAATTTCTTAGTTTTAGAGATATGTGTATCAGTTCTATTGTTTTATTAAATGAAACTACATGTTTGTATGCATTATAGTTATGTGAATATGTTTGGTGCAATAATGCATAACTCATTTGAACGTTTACGTCACGATTTATACCAACATTGCTGCCAATAAGATGCATGTACACTGTTCCTAGACTTTTGCCTAGATGAATCCCTAATAGGAAGTATCTGCCAGAACCGTCTTACAAAAGCATATTTTTTTAACCAATGTGAAGCTCATTTGCAGGAAACAATGCTCCATATACTTATTTTCTAACCTTTGTTTTGTAGATTTTCAAAATACACATGAAGACTTTGACACCTTCAAGAAGGAGGAGATTTTCGTCAAAGCAAAGCATTTCAAAAACGCTTGCAATACATTCACTTAGGTTTTCCAAATTACTTTACGCCCTCATAAAAAAGGAGCACTCGTCAAGGGGGAGCATTTCCTCAAAGACGAAACCATTGCAAAAATACTTGCAACACACTCGTTTAGCCTTCCTAATTACATGACGCCCTCAACAAAGAGGAGCATCCGTCAAGGAGAGCTAAGACGAGAATCTTTCTCTCATCTTACTACGTCCTTTAACTTTTCTTTTTCTAACTATTTCTCATTTTGTTACTTTTCACAAGTTTTTCTCATTATGTTTTCCACAATGTGTTAGCTTCTTTTCGACGCTCTTTTTGTTTCGACAAAAAGGGAGAGAAGAGAGTAAAAACTTCAATTCAAATTTTTACGAATTTTATTTTCTTCTTAAAATAATCTTATGTTTTGTCATCAACAAAAAGGGCCAGATTGTTAATACAAATAAACCATAAAAACGTTTATTTATATTTTACGATCTTCTAATGTTTTGTCGATAACAAACGTAAAATCATTTTAACGAAATAAATAAAATACGTAAAAGTTTTGAGCCAATAGTTTACTAACACACTTTTACTAAACATATTAAAACCATCAACACATGTTTAGTAAATAAGTTATATAAAAACAAAAGACATTTTTATAAAACACTAACAAGTGATATTTTTTACATCTTATAGAAATGTGTATGTATAACAAGTAATAGTATTTACATTTTATAGAAATGTATATGTACTTTGTATATGTTGTAATGGGTAAGTAATGGGTAAAAACCAAAGTCCATAACCCATGACCCATGATCCATTGACTAGGTACAATGAATCTTGTTGGGTAAGACCAAAGTCCATAACCCATACCCATGGAGCATGATCCATAATCTATGACCCATTGCATGACATCATGCATGAAGTCATGTTGGATATTATTCATGATCCATGAACCAAAGTCCATGACCCATTACCCAAGATTCATAACCCAATGACTAGGTACATTGCATCTTGTTGGGTATTCATAATCCAATACCCATAACCCATGGTCCATAACCCATAACTCATAACCCGGTTTGCAACCCAAAATCCGGACATAGAGCGGATCCCCAGTGAGGATCCCTGGAATCGTGGGACAGTAGACATGTTTTGTCTATAAATAGTGAGCCATTTCTCTCTTGCTCACTAGCACTCTTAGATATACTTTCTCCCAGTATTCTAAAATCACTAACCATAGATCCAAAGGATCATTCTATGCAGTTTTATATTTATGTGATTATCTAGGTTCCTCTTAAAGGCGAGATCACCACCTCTTGAAGACGTGCAAGCTCAAGGTCATGACTTGCTAAGCTTCGTCATCATCAAGACCACTGAAGTGCATCTTGTTGATAGTTCTTTCCTCCCTCCATAGAAGTGTCGTGTTAAAGGCATTAGTGAAAGGTGTCGAAGTCTCGTGTTAAAGGCATTAGTGAATGGTGCTGAAGGTGTACAATTGATATGGTGTGTCGATGTACAAGTTGGGTCGTTTGAGTTAAAGGATGTTGATATCCTTTCTAGTATTGTAAAAAGGAGTGTGTCTCCTTTGGGTAGTTGTGTTGTGGTGTAGTGTTGGGTAGTAGTTCCTCCTTTGTAATGGAACTCGGTATCTAGCCTTGTACCAGATAAAGTGTAGGAGAAGTTGTGATAGGTTTGGTTCTACCTCGTGGAAGAACTCGGTGTCTAGCCTTGTACCGGATAAAGAGTAGGCGATGTTGTGAAGGCTTCTCCACCACATTAAAGAGCTTGTGTTGTGTAGTGCTTAGAAACTCCCGAGTAGGGGGAGTGGAGTAGGGCAAGGAAGGTGTCCTTGTAGCCGAACCACTATAAATACTCGTGTCATGGTTTTGTGTTCCTTTACTCTTTATCTTTTGTATTAGTTACTTATATGTTCATCTATCAATATCAAACACACAATCTAAATATATTGAAATAAGTCGATCTAAATACATTAAAACGAAGTTTTAATTGGCAAAACTATTCAACCCCCCTTCTAGTTTTCCACAGTGTTCTTTCTTATTTCAGCCTAGAGACGACATATCAACTGCAAGACCTCCGCAGGAGCAACTGCAAGGCCTCCGCAGGAGCAGCTACAAGACCTCCGAAAGATCAGGGATGAAGAGTACTTACGAAAATTTGCTCAAACAGGTTCGAATAACATTTCTGAAAATACTAGGTGATGTTCTTTTCAATTGAGTGTGGGACATGCAAGATTTAATTCACATATTGGACAACCAAATGTTACTTCAAATATGAACCAGACCAATATTGTATCTTTTCCTCAAGCCTAACAAGAGATGCTTGACAATATGGCCCGACATTTAGGACAGGTCCAACATGCTCCTTCAAGCCCTATTGCACCTCTTGGTTTTGGATCTTTGACCTAACCTTCTGGACAGGCCCAAAAGCAACAACAAATGGTTTTTGAATCCTAGTCGCTGAAAGGATTATGTGCAAAAAACATAACATTTTCACACTTGACTTCACAAAAATTTCGAAGTGTTACACCGGTGCACACTAAATAGACAAGCAAGCATAAATGAGAAACGATTACGAATTGAAGTGAGAGTTACAAGGAAATGAAAATATTGTGGTATTTTAATTTAGGGGCTAAAAGGTAATTACCCAAAGTATAGTATTTATCCGGGATAAATATTTGGGTTGAAAATGACAAAACCACAAACCCTATAAGGGTGTGGGAGGTCGGCTGGATCCCCTAAGGTGGTGTGGTTTGACTTCTCATCTAGCTAGAATACTTTGTAGCACAAGTATAGGGATTCTAGAATAATCCTAGGACCGTATAAATACAAGGTCTTCCTAAGGGATTCATTATTCACTCTTCATACCCTAACAACCCCCCTCCTCTATTGATCGATCAACCAATCGCACAACCCAAAGGGCTCGAAAACCCTTTGGTCGAGTTGAAAACTGGTCCACCTTAGGGTTTCCTAAACTCTAAGTTGATTTTACACATTCCTAGTCGTTTTACCCAGTTTCGTGCTCACCTAACTTGAATAGGTTTGGAGCCCTAGTTCAACCAGTGCAGTAACGGTGGATACTTGATGCTGTCCAAATGGTAATATTCCAAGAAACCCTAAGAAGAGTTCGTGAAACATCAAGAACAAGAAGGAGCATTTCGTGCAAATCAAGAAAAGGTCTAAGGAGCTTACGCGTAACAGGAATAACAAGTAAATGCTAAACACTCTTTTTATGTGTCAGATTAAATTATATCATTGATTGGAATATTTGACTACTAGGGTTTTGGAATACACGACTTTATATGTTTATTTTTGGTTGTTCATGTTTTATAGTCGTGCGGGTGACCCCCAAACCTTACAGTCGCAAGCATCCCAACCGGCTTAAGGAGTGACTAACATTTCTATTATTCCAAATAATGTATTTGGTACTTCTAATTTGTTTGCTAGATAGTGATTTTGCTTCCTCAAGCATTTAGCACGATGACCTTGCAAGATCCTAACAACCCAAATTAGAATATGGACACAAGTGCATCCTCTCATATTAACTCTTTTGTTCATAATCATAGTAGTGTTTTTGATGAATGCACTTATTCGTCTGTCTATGTTGGTGATGGGAAGTCATTCCCGTCACTAACACTGGCCATAGTACTTTGCTAACTCCTTTTAAACCTCTTCATTTAAATAATGTTCTTGCTACTCCCTATATTAATTAATTTTTGTGCGTCATTTTTTTCGTGATAATCAATGTTCTGTTGAATTTGATCCTTTTAGTTTTTATGTGAAGGATTATTTAACATATCAAATCCTCCTCATATATGACAACACAAGTGACTTGTATCTTGTCACGAAGCCATCTTCCATTCCTCAAGTGAAGTGTTGTAGTCTCTTCTTTCTAGTAGTTGTATTTCGTGTAATAAGACAAAGTCTCATGTTGTTTTTCAGGCGTGTCAACTTGACAAACACACGAGGCTTCCTTTTTCTAGTTTAGAAACTTTTGTTAGGTCTGTTTTTGATACGCGGATTTCTCCACTTTCGAGTGCTACTGGTATTAAATTTTATGTTTTGTTTTTGGATCATTTTCACACTATTTGTGGGTGTATCCTCTTCATAATAAATCTGATGTTTTGCCTAACTTTATTCATTTTCGTGCTTTTGTTAAAAATCAATTTAATTATGATGTTAAATATTTGCAATGTAACCATGGTGGTGAATCTGATAATCATGCATTACACCAATTGTTTGTTACAAATGGCATTACTATCCATTTTTCTTGTCCTAAAGACTTCTCAACAAAATAGGAAGTCCGAATGTATGATTCTTATCGTTAACAACCTCATCCGTATGCTTCTATTTCAAGCCCATTTACCCCCATGTTTTAGGTTGACGCACTTCATACGGCGGCCTATCTTTTAAACTTATTACCCTCCACCTCCATTCATAATGAGACCCTTCACTTTCGCTTATATAAGACTCTTCCTAATTATCTGAATCTTCGTGTTTCTGGGTGTCTATGTTAACCTCACCCTCATTCCCAACAATAAACTTGATCCCCGTGTCACTCCTTTTATCTTTGCACTGGTCATCGTGGGTATCGGTGTCCCGCCGTGAATACAAACCAGATCATCATTTCTCACCATGTCACATTTGATGATACTACTTTTCCATACGGTTCCATGACTCCTCATAATCCTCCCCCATACACGTTTTTAGAACCCCGTCGATTATAATTAATCAACATCTTCATTCACCAATTACAAGCCCAACTGTCCTTGGCCCAAACACTCCACCCACAACACCCACTATCCAGCCCACAACACCTCTCGGCCCAATAACCAACCCACACCATCAATTACAACTCACGGCCCACATACACAATCCGTTTGTTCGACTTCACACGCCCAAATGAGCATAGTTTTAGGTTCGCAAGACCAGTCGGGTCCTGCTGTGGACATGCCCACTGCCGGCCCAGTTCTAGCTGCCCTACAACACCCAGAATAGCCATCCAATCCCAATCCCTCTTCAATTCATCCTGTAGTTACACATTTTCTTGTTGGCTCTAATAGGCATACTCAACGTTTTACCTTAAATGTGTCTAATGTTAGTCATCTTCATAAGTCTCATAATGTATCGTTTAATGATTCTAATTGGAAAAAGGCAATGCTTAATGATTATAATGCATTAATTGAAAATAATACTTTGGGTTCTTTTGCCACATCCATGTGGTTGTTCAAACATAAGTATTTAGCAGATGGTTCTCTTAGTCGCTACAAGGCTCGTTTTATGGTGAATGGTAGTTCGCAATAGTTTGGGGTTGATGTTGATGAGACCTTTAGTCTGGTTGTCAAGCCGACTACTATCCGTACTGTTCTCAGCGTCAGCTTGATGTCAAGAATGCTTTTCATCATGGTAGTTTATCTAAGACTGTTTATATGCATCAGCTACTTGATTTTCAAGATCCACAACATCTTGATCATGTTTCTATTGTACATAGGTCTCTTCGAAGGAGGCTCGTCGGGCCAGGTTTCAAAGATTTGCAGGTTATACTACCCGTGTTGGCTTTCATCATAGTTGTTGTGACTCCTCGCTGTGTTGGGAATAATGCTAACAGTTACCACTGATAAGCTTGTGGAAGACACTGCTGAAGAATGCACTAGCAGTGGAAACACATTACCACTGCTAGTACATATTATTACCACTGCAATTAGGATAATTGTTATGTATTCATGTATAGATAAGTATAGAAACGATCTTGTGTATATTCTCTATAGATAGCATTATACTTATCTTGTAAAGGACTCCTTGTGCTATAAAAGGAGGTCCTAGGTCATTGTTTTAGGTACGTATTAAAACCCTAGAGAGCTTCAAGGTGTAACCCTAGTGATAAGCAAGATCACTCGTATTATTCTTAATAATATTGAAGCTTTTCGTTATACTGTTCTCACTTACATTACATCATACAATAGATCTTCTAAGTATTACTAAGTATATTCCGCGTACTTATTAATATAACTCAAAGTATCACTAACACAAGGTGTGTGTTTAGCTCCATCAAGTGGTATCATAGCAAGGTTCTGATACTTTGATTCAGAAGATCTAAGGAATAAGCTTAACCAACTCACTCAAATCAATGGAGATGGAAAACCAGTCCAACTCTGCTCCAAGGCTTCCTAAGCTCAAACTCAATGAGTTTGAGATGTGGAGGATAATGATTGAGCAATACTTTATCATACAAGACTACGCTCTGTAGGAGATCATCTTAACTAGTGACTCCTTCAAGCCAAGGAAGGAGACTGAGAAAGTTGGTGACAAAGAAATTGTAACAGTTTCTGCACCTTCTACTACTGATGAAAGAACACAGAAGAAGAATGACATGAAGGCCAGAAGTTTGTTACTAATGACTCTTCCTAAAGACCAGATCATTGCTTTCAGCAAATTCAAGACAGCAAAAGAACTTTTTGAAGAGATTTGCTCAGTGTTTGGTGGCAATAATGCTACTAAGAAGACTCAAAAGACATTGTTGAAGCAAAGTTATGAAAACTTCTCTGCTTCAAGCAATGAATCACTTGACAGCATCTTCACCAAAATCCAGAAGATTGTCACACAGTTGACTGTGTTTAGAATTGAGGTAGAAAAGGAAGACCTCAATCTAAAGTTTCTAAGAAGTTTGCCTGCTGAGTTTCATACTAATGTTACAGTCTGGGAAAGTAAACCAGAGATTGAAACTATGAAGCTCAATGATCTTTACAACAACTTCAAACTCATTGAACAAAGATTGAAGAAGGCAGGGAAACTTGGTACAAGCTCTAGCAGCTTGGCATTGATGTCAACCTCTGTTGACATTGATGATTCTGAAGATGACAGTGATGATGATATTTCCACTGCTGGTTCTACAGTTTCCACTGGTAATGCTATTTTTACCACTGCAGGTTCAAAGAAGAAGGTTGTTGGTATTGGAGATCCTACCTTTTACGCCTTTATCTGCACGCAAGTTAATGGCTCTATATTAACTCATGAAGACATAGAGCAAATTGATGATGATGACTTGGAGGAGATGGACATAAAGTGGCAAATAGATCTTCTTAGCATGAGGGCTAGGAAATTCAACAAAAAGACTGGCAAGCCAATTCACATCAATGGTAATGAAACTGCAGGGATTGATAAAAAGAAAGTAGAGTGTTTCAACTGTCACAAGTTGGGGCATTTTGCTAGAGAATGCAGAAGACTAAGGAAGCAGGACAATAGGTCTACTTGGTACAAGAAAAAGAAAGAACCAATTATGGAGGAACCAAAGGCAATGCTGGCAATTGATGGTGTGAGCTATGATTGGAGTTTCATGGCTGATGGACAAGAGGAACATCCTTCAGATGCTGCTTTTATTGCTACAGAACATGCTCTCATGGCCTTCTCTGAATCTGAGGTACAAAACTTTGAAAGTTGTTCTAAAACATGTAGGGTTTCTAGAGAATGTGAAAGGCTTAATGAATTATATGACAACCAAATAATAGAGTTGTTTGCTGCTAATTATAATGTGTCAAACCTTAGAAGATGCATATCTGTATTAGAAAAACAACTAGAGCATTATAGAGCAAATGAGACAAAATAAAATGATGATATGGTTGTTCTAAGAAGAGAGTTAGATCATAATATAGCAGAGAATGAGGCACTAAAAGAAGAGCTTGAAAGACTTAAAAAGACAAATGAGAATGTCAATTTATCTGTTGACACCTTATATTATCAGTCTAAGTCAATTGATAAAATTTGGAATGCACAAATTACTAGTAAATTTAAGTCTGGTATGGGATACAATACAGTTCCTCCACCACTAAAAGGTGTTCCATCACTTTCTGGCATAGATTTAGCTCATACAGGCCTAGAAGAATTTCAGGAACCTAATCTTGAATATGGTCCTCCCAAATTTGTGAAAAGTGAGGAAGAGGTTAAGCATGAATCTGATGTTTTTGAAAGTGCAAGTGACTCATCTGTTGTAGATGAAAATGTTAAAAAGAATTTAGAGGCTTCTATCCCACAAGTTGTAAATACTATTACAGAGGAACCTAGGAAACAAGTTAATAAACCTAGATCAACTGTAAGGTATGCTGAGATGTATAGAAACAAGTCATCAACTCCTAGGGGTAACCAGAGGAGTTGGAATCATGTAAAATCTCAACAACTAGGTAGTGAGTTTGTGATGAACAATAAAGCATGTTATATCTGTGGTAGCTTTGAACATTTACATGCTAATTGTGACTATCATGTTGGGAGAAGGGAAGTTTATGGGAATAAAAGGGTGGAGTCAAACAGGTTTCAAAACAAAATACACCCTAATTCACACAGCAACATGATCCCAAGAGCAGTTCAACTAAGAAGTGGACTTAAAACTTTTGACACTGCTAAAACTGTTAACACTGCTCACCCTAAAACACCTGTTGCAAGTGCAAAATCCAAAACAACTTTTGTAAAATCTGCACAAACAGGGAAAAGGTCTTTTAATAATAAAAGGGTTCAATATAACCAACAGTGGGTACCAAAAACTAAACCAGCAGTTACCACTGCTCAGTCAAAAGTTCCCACTGCAAGGGTTGTAAACAAGAACAGGGGTAACATGGGAAATGCTGTGAAGACCTCAGCACGTTGGGAGTGGAAACCTAAAGGAATTACCTCAACAACCAATCCCAATGGTGTATCAATGACCTTTGATAGATTTAACTATATTGATACACGAGGCATATCCAAGTCAATCATGGCTTGGGTCTCCAAAGGAAACTAACTCCTTTCTTATATGTGCAGGAACATCCAAGGACAAAGAGATCAGATCAAGGCTACACAGATAGTGGATGTTCAAGGCACATGACTGGCAACAAGTCCTATCTCTCAAATTTTGAATACTATGATGGATAGTTTGTCAACTTTGGAGGTGGAGTTAATGGAAAAGTTACTGGTAAAGGGGTCATCAAAACTGGTAACTTGGATTTTGAACTTGTGTACTATGTAAAAGAGCTTAAGTATAATCTTTTTAGTGTGTCACAAATGTGTGACAAGAAAAACAATGTTATTTTTACTGAAGATATGTGTTTTATTCTCTCTAAGGATTTTAAGATGCCTGATGAAAGTCAGATTCTTCTTAAGATTCCTAGAAAAGGCAACTTATATAGCTTTGATATGAATAACATTGTTGCTAAAGATGATTATGCTTGCTTGCTTGCAAAGGCCACAGTGGATGAATCCATGTTATGGCATAGAAGACTTGGTCATATTAATTTCAAAACCATAAATAAGATTGTTAAAGATGGTTTGGTAAGAGGCTTGCCTCAGAAAAGATTTGAAAATGATCAAACCTGTGTTGCTTGTCTTAAAGGCAAACAACACAGAGCTTCTTGCAGGTCAAAATTGGTTAACTCTATTGCTCACCCTCTTCATATGTTACATATGGACTTGTTTGGTCCTACATCTGTGAGTAGCTTAAATCTTAAGAAGTATTGTCTTGCTGTGACTGATGATTTTAGTAGGTTTACATGGGTTTTCTTTCTTAGAACTAAGGATGAAACAACTGGCATCCTTAAGACCTTTATTACAGAAGTAGAAAACCAATATGATATGAAAGTTAAAATCATTAGGTGTGACAATGGGACAGAGTTTAAGAATAGAGTTATGGATGATTTTTGCAGAGATAAAGGTATTAAAAGAGAATTTAGTATAGCTAGAACTCCTCAACAAAACGGTGTTACTGAGAGGAGAAATAGGACACTAATAGAGGCTGCTAGAACCATGTTGGCAGATTCAAAATTACCAATCACTTTTTGGGCTGAAGCAGTTAACACTGCTTGTTATGTGCGAAACAGGGTTTTAGTAGTGAAAACAAAGAACAAGACACCTTATGAGTTATTTAGAGGTAGACCCCCTATCCTAGACTTCATGAGACCATTTGGATGTCATGTCACTATTCTCAATACCATAGATTATCAGGGCAAATTTGAAGAAAAATCTGATGAAGGGTATTTTGTTGGGTATTCCATGGTTAGTAAAGCTTTTAGAGTATTCAACTTAAGAACCCAAAAGATTGAAGAGAATCTGCATGTTGAGTTCCTAGAAAACAAAGTGAATGTCAAAGGAACTGGTCCGGAAAGGCTGTTTGATCTTGATACTCTAACCCATACCATGAACTATGTACCTATCTCTATCTCTACAGGTACATCTACTTATGATTTTGCAGGTTCAGAAGAGTTTCTTGATGATGATGAACCAAGCAAGGATCAAGCAGATGATCAAGATGAATTCATTTTGCCACTTTGGGACTATGCAGATAATGATGATATTCCAAGGACTGGAGATGCTCAAGCTTCTAATGATTCTTGAAAATAAGGAGATAGCAATATGAACACTGAAAATCCTAAAAGCAGTGGAAATTCAGATTCCACTGCTATGCCAGAAGTTTCCATTGCAACACAAGAAGTGGAAAATACAACTCCAGTTACAGAGGAAGCTCAAGCAAATGATGTTGAAATCTCAAATATGCCAAATGAGATTGCAGTTCCTCAAACTCCCCATACCTCAATTCATAAATCACGTCCTCTTGAAAATGTGATTGGGGATGTAAATTCACCAATGAAGACTAGAAGACAATCAAAATTTCCTGATATTCATGGATTTATTAGTGAAATCTATGAATCTAAGAATCATGAAGGCAAGAATGAATGTCTTTTCATGTGTTTTATGTCACAAATGGAGCCAAAGACTGTATACAAGGCACTTGAAGATGAAAGTTGGGTGAAAGCAATGCAAGAAGAGTTGCTCCAGTTCAAGACTCAAAATGTTTGGGTGCTTTGCAATTTACCTCATGGCAAGAAGGTGATAGGTACAAAATGGGTGTTCAGAAACAAAAATGATGAAAGAGGAATTGTTATAAGAAACAAGGCTAGGCTTGTGGCTCAAGGATACACTCAGGAGGAGGGTATTGACTATGAAGAAGTGTTTGCCCCAATTGCAAGAATTGAAGCAATTAGGCTGTTTTTAGCCTATGCATCTTTTATGAGCTTTAAAGTCTATCAAATGGATGTAAAGAGTGCTTTTCTATATGGAGCTAGTTTGGATAGAAAATCTACAACAGGTGGATGCCAATTTCTTGGAAATAGATTGGTATCATGGCAGTGCAAGAAACAAACAATGGTGGCAAATTCATCAACTGAGGCAGAGTATGTGGCTGCTGCAAGTTGCTATGCTCAAGTTCTATGGCTTCAAAATCAACTTTTGGACTATGGGTACAATTTTATGAATACCATCATTTATATTGACAATAGTAGTACCATTTGCATAATTAAGAATCCAGTTCAACACACAAAGACTAAACATATTGAAATTAGACACCATTTTATAAGAGATTGTTATGAGAAAAGGCTAATTCAAGTTGTCAAAATCCATATTGATGATAACTATGCTGATTTATTAACAAAAGGACTTGATGTGGGTAGATTTCAGTACTTGGTAATAGGTATTGGAATGCTTAATCCATAAAATTTTTGTGTCTAATGGTCTTTGGTGTTTAGGGGAGGTTTTTGGTACTAAAATTGTTGTATGAATTTGTATATGTTTGCTTGTCCACTAAATTTTATGCAGAGAATAAGGCTAACAGTGGAAACTAAAATGCAAGCAGTGGAAAAAGTTACTCTCACAGTGGAAAAAGTAAAACAGAGAAACTTCATTGCATTCAAACAAAAGTAGAAGTTCATTACATTCAACAGAGAGTACTAACAACCATCATCAAAACACAAAGATAAAAACCTAAAAAAACCTACACCCCTACACCCTACACAAGCTACTCCATTGGCTTCTTGCCCTTGCCCTGATAGTTGTGCTTGGCCTTCTGTGCACTCTTCCTTTTGTTCTCAAATGTTGACTACATTTTTGGACAAGCAAGACCAAGAACTTGTGGAGGAGGCCTTGGTAGTATTGCAGGCTTCCTTGGTATGGAGATTTGCTTCATGTTGGAGAGAGCTGCTCCCAAAGCCTTTGTCAGAGCCCTTGGCAACTCCTTGGACAAGGAATAGGTCTCATCATCATCTGATGAGCTGGAGTAGAACTCAAGAGAAGGTGCAGGCTTGGCAACAGGCTTGGCAGTCTTCTTAGTTGGCTTCTTGGAAGAAGAGCTTGTAGCACAGGGTGGAAAGTAACCTCCCCACCCTGATGCCTCTGAAGATGACTCAGAACACATCAAAATCTCTGTGTCAGAGGAGGAATCAGAAGAGATGTCAATAATGTTTGTAAGATTGCTCATGGTGATTTTTAGGGATCTTGTGCAAGTTAGAATGTGTTTTGATAAAGATTATGAAGAGCCGAGCCCCTTTATATAGGCAAAGTCAATCAAAAGGTTTCATTCAAGGAGATATTTATTTTTACCTATTTTGGTAGGTTGAAAAGTAAATATAGATATTATCGGGTTGACTTTGGGAAGATATTTGTGAATAGTGGCTTGGTTAAAAGTAACTTTGGTTAAAACAAGTTGGTTATGAATATTCTTTGTACTATACTAACACTTGCAGGTACATAACCAATCTTTGCTGGGAGTTGTTCATAAAAGGTGTGTAACTGAGACACACAACAAATGGTTTTTGATTCACCATGTCTAATCCACATAAGAATCAACTAGTCCAGAGCAAACGGCTACTGGTAAAGACTTAACAAATCCGTTTATGGTTGATAGTTTACCAAAAACTATTGGTTATCAACTCACCATATTCTTTATGATTAAGAGTTGGCTAGTCCATAGCAAACGGCTCATGGTAAAGACATATCAAATCCGTTGATAGCTGGTAGTTTGCTAAAAACTATAATTAGATCAGTCCAATTTTCATATGTTTTACTTACCACTGCTCTTGAAAAAAAATTTGTGAAAAATTACCACTGCTAGTTCACAGTTTCCACTGCCAGTGTTATTTTTACCACTGTTGAACTAGCCGTTACAACTGTTGTGTCAGTAACAAACTTTTTACTAGCCGTTGAGAGTAACTGCTTTCCATATTAATAGGGTAAAATTTTTAGAAGATTATCTACTTTCCTAATTGCAATTTATTCTCTTAAGATAAATCTTTTCCTTAGATAATCTTTCTTGCGCAAAACTCTCAAACCCTAACAGTATATATCTTTTTCTCTCAATTGGCGAGTTCTTCATTCAATTCATACTAACACAACATATTTTTCATCAAAAGATACTATGGCACAAATCACTTTTGCAGATGAGCACAACCAAGTGGCCTATTTGGAAAAGTCAAACGACAAGAGTGGCCCTGTTTTTCATCAGATTGTGGATTTTCTAAACACTACTCATGTAAGGTATGCTTTACTTCTTAATCCCACAATCTATATCTCTCAAATCAAGCAGTTTTGGAACTCTGTTAAGTCCATCACTATTGAAGATGGAGATACACATGAAACTGTGGATGCTCTTAGAGCCACAGTGGATGGGGTAACTATTGATGTTACTGAGTCATCCTTGAGGAGAATTCTCAAATTGGATGATCTCAATGGTATCATCACGTTATCCATGCCAGAAATTCATGAACATCTTTCATCCATGAGGTATGATACCACTAACAAAAAGGCTACTTTCAAAAAGAGTGGTTTTTGTCCTCATTGGAGATTTTTAATACATACTCTATTACATTGCCTAAGTCCTAAGAAAACATCTTATGAACAATTCAGTTCAACAATGGCTTACCCTTTGGTTTGTCTAGCCACATATAGGATTTTTAATTGGTCTAAATATATTTTTACAAGTATGCAAGGCAATGTAAAGAGTTCAACAAAATTTTTGATGTATCCAAGGTTTGTGCAAGTAGTGTTAAATGAATTTCCACTGCAACCCCATACAAGAGTTTATAAAATCCGTTGCCTTAAGCCCAAAGTTTTTCAAAACATGGATAAGGATGGTAATGGGGTTGTTAAACCACTTTTTCCTCAAATGCTTGCAAGAATTGCACAGGTACAGGGTGAAGATGCAACAATCCCAGTTGTATCCCAAAACACACCCACAATCACAGTTCCAACCATTAACTACATTCCACCAGTTACTCACACCTATGAGAGGAGGCAAAAACAGCCAACTCCTCCCATTACAACACAGCATGTCCCTGATCCTTTTGGTTTAGGAACAAGCAGTGGTGGTTCCAGGCTTCAACCTAGTCCAACTAGGATGGAATCTGAGCCAATGCCCTATGATTCACCTCTCCCAATAGGTCACACAGTTGGAAGTGTTGAGGGAAGTGGGCAACCTATGGAATTGATGGAAATATGTAACAAGTTAACTAAGCAGGTTGAATCTCTGGAGAAAGACTTGGCACAAGTAAAGGAGCAACATGCCAAGGATGTTACGAAACTGCAAGCAAAGATTCAGACTTTGAAGAAAGAGTTGAAGGGGTTGAAACAGAAAATGAGAAATGCAAAGATAGTGATTTCATCTCCATCCTCACCTCATGATGGTGACTCACAGGAATTCAGTGAAGATTTTGGAAATTCTCTCGAACAGGGGAGGAATGAAACTAAGGGGAGGAAAATTGATTTTGGAGATAAAGGTGATTCAGATGCAGATTTTGATTTTGGAGTTACTGATTTGGCATTTGATGAGCCAACAGGTGAAAGCAAAGGTACTAAGGAAGTTGATACTCAAGAAGAAGTTCCTCAACAGCAACTTGATACAAGTCAACCAGAGCAAGCATCTTCCACTGCTGCAAATATTTCCACTGATACCATTCCCACTGCAGAGCAAATGGTTCCCACTGCTGGACAAAATATTACCACTGCAGAGGAAGAACTTGAAAAGAAGGAAAAAGGTAAAGCAGTTGTGCAGAGTGAAGAGCAACCAAGAAGGAAGGTTTCAAAGAGAGTACAAGCTCAAGTTGATTATGATGCAGAAGTTGCTAGAAAGCTCGGAGAAGATGAAGTTGCAAACAAGAAAAGGCTAGATGAAATAGAGATTGCAGACTTCATGGAGGCTAAAAGGCTGGACAGAATGGAAACCACTACTCCAATGGATGTAAATCCACTTTCCACTGTTCCACCCATAATTTTCAGAGAAAAGACTCCAGAGTTTACATATACCTACAAAACAAGAGATTGAGTTTTTGATTACTAATGATCCAGTAGTCAAGAAGAAAGCAATTGACCTAGTTGCAGATAAATCTTTAACTGAAGAACAAAGAATAGCACAGTTGAAGGACTTCATTCAAATGAAAAATAGACAAGCACTTCAAGATGCAATTGGTTCAGTCAGAAAGAGTTAAAAGAAACCAAGACAACCAACCAAGGCACAAGTCATCTCAATGATGAAAGCTTATTGTTGCAGTGTTGGTGGCTGGAAAAAGAATCAATTCAAAGGGACGACTGATGATCAGATTGAAGGTGTCTACTACAGAGTTAAAAGGCAAGATAATGACTTTATTCCTATGAACTCTGAAGAAGAAGAAAGAAGATATCCTAATCTGAAGAGAAAAGCCAAAGATAGTGAATCTCAGACTCTTAAGAAAACAAGATTTGCTAAAGAACAAGAAGTTCAATCTGAGAAATTCACAGAAGAACAGCTGACTGGCATGATTTTGATTGAAGAAGAAGATTTTTATCCTGACCCACTGCAAGTCAGACATCCTATTGTTGATTGGGAAGTGTATACTGCTAGCAATTTTGCTCCAACATGGAAGATTATAAGGCTAGGTGGTGAAACTTCATCATTCATTCAGTTTGAAGAACTCATCAAATCATGTGACAGAGATGATCTTGATACATTGTGGAGATTAGTTCAAGAAAGATTTGATGCTGACAATCTTAAAGATATGAAGGAAATGCAGTTATGGGTTGATCTAAGAAGGCTCTATGAACCATATGCTAATGATAATTTCTGGAAGTTTGAAGCTTCATGTGTTGGTACTACATGGACTTACTATGATTCATGTGAAGTTCATCATGTTTCTACAAAAGCTGGAGTGGATGCATTTATGTTTGCTGAGAAAGAATACCCACTCAGAGCTGGAACTCTCACTGTGATGTTGTCTTCAACAATAAGTGTTCATGAAGATAATGAGAAGGTCAGAGCTTTGATACATAGGATTCAAGATCAATGTTCAAGAGCTATTCAGGCTTTAAGAAGAAAGTGAAGTGTTTTGGAAGAATTCCCCAAATCCTTACAGATGATGCAGATTGAAGAAACTTATTGATTTGCAGAGAAATCATAAGTTTAGAGGAGGATTGTTGGAAATAATGCTAACAGTTACCACTGATAAGCTTGTGGAAGACACTGCTGAAGAATGCACTAGCAGTGGAAACACATTACCACTGCTAGTACATATTATTACCACTGCTATTAGGATAATTGTTATGTATTCGTGTATAGATAAGTATAGAAAAGATCTTGTGTATATTCTCTATAGATAGCATTATACTTATCTTGTAAAGGACTCCTTGTGCTATAAAAGGAGGTCCTAGGTCATTGTTTTAGGTACGTATTAAAACCCTAGAGAGCTTCAAGGTGTAACCCTAGTGATAAGCAAGATCACTCGTATTATTCTTAATAATATTGAAGCTTTGCGTTATACTGTTCTCACTTACATTACATCATACAATCCATCTTCTAAGTATTACTAAGTATATTCCGCGTACTTATTAATATAACTCAAAGTATCACTAACACAAGGTGTGTGTTTAGTTCCATCACGCTGTTTATATATCGTGACGGGAGTGATATTGCTTGCTTATTGTTATATGTTGATGATATTGTATTGAATGTTTATTCTACAACACTGTTACATTGTGTTATTACTTCCTTTCATTGGGAGTTTCTATGACTGGCCTTGGCTCGCTTAATTATTTTATCGAGATTTATGTTGTTCGCTCTTCTCAAAAGGATATTCTTATCTCAGGAGAAATAGGCTCATGAGGTTCTTGAGCGTGCACATATGCTCAACTGTAATCCTTATACTACTTAAGTTGACACTGATTCTAAGTTGGGCATTCATGGTTAAGTCATCAAATTTGGTGCTTTTTGATCCCCAGTTGCCATGGGGAACAAAGGACGAAATACAATTGATTCCTCCATTTAAGTGGTTCTCACTTCTCCTTGTTCCTGTTCTAACTCCTCCCTGGGTAGTTTCCAATGTTTGGCACTTTCCATACTTGATGGGTGTAACATCAACAAATTCGCTCATGATCAAGTTACAACCTAAGATCTATGACCATATTTTTTTGTTCATATTTCGTTCATTCCATCGGTATGCTCCCAGGTACCTGTAATTGTGATCCGTTTGCTAGAACCAATGGGTCTTTCTGTAGAAACCTCCATGAATAATCATCGTTTTTATGGTTTTCCCGCTTCTCACAGCTGCTATTTCCACAACTCCGGATATCCGGTGCCAAATCGTCGCCCATTTCCTTATTTTTTCGATAATAGAGTTGGCTAGTACAAGTTCGTGAAGAGGGCTGGACGAGTGGAATAAGGGAGAACGGCTCGATCGACAAAAAAGTGCAGTTTAGCAGGTGCTCTTCGGTATCTTTACGTGTACTCGTCCCAATATTTCCTATGTGGTACAACAAGTGTGTTTATTTATGCATGATCCGCATGAGTCTCATTTTTTGGATTTGAAGCGCATTTTACACTATGTTCGAGGCTCTATGGGTTATAGTTTACAATTGTTTTCTGTTTCACCTATTATTTAGTTGCATATTCTGATGCTGATTGGGTTGGTTTCCCTACTACTAGGCGGTCTACTTCTAGGTATTGTTTGTTTCTTGGCAACCTTCTCTCCTGGTCCTCTAAGCGTCAAGTTACGCTTTATCCTTATAGTGTTGAAGTCGAGTACCCTTGTGTTTCCAATGTTGTTGCTGAGACTTGTTGGTTGCGTAATCTCTTGTGTGAGCTTCACACCCCATTGTCTTCCGATACTCTTGTTTATTGTGATAATGTTAGTGTGGTTTATTTGTCTTCTAATCCGGTGCAACATCAACGCACGAAACATATTGAGATAGACATACACTTTGTTCGGGATTTAGTTGTTGTTGGACATGTGCGTGTTTTGTATGTTCCATCGCGTTATCAATTTGTTGACATCTTCACCAAGGGTCTTCAATCTGCTTTTTTTTCTGAGTCTTGAGATAATATGAGTGTTCGTGCTACTTCCGCTCCAACTGCGAGAGGAGGCTGTTAGTAAACTTAAATTAGAGTTAGACTTGTATTTGTATTGCTTAATCCCAAACCCAATGAATAACTTTAGTCATTAGTATACATTGAGACATATCTATACTATCTTATAATGTATTTAGGACATCTATATTTAGAAGTTTAAAAAAATAAGACAAAAAACATTTCTATAATAAGAAATTAACAAGACATTAATATGGTCAAAACATTAATGCAAATAAAACGCCTCATAAATAAGAAAATACAAATTATCAAACATATTCTACAACCAACTCAAACACAATTATTAACGTCACTAATTCAAATAATAAAACACATTATACAAATATCAATAAATACAATTAAACGAAATGATATCCGTAAATTATTGTCAAAAATAACATAATAAACTAAAATAATTAACACCTCATAACAATTATTACTAAGAATATCTCATATTAAAACTAATACCCTAAGGGTGCCACGTCACCTCTATCCAATAAAACCTTCCAACTCAAAACTACAAACCCTTATAACAAGTACCCATATTCTACATAAGTTGAAATTAAAATTACTTGAAACTACAACCAACTCAAACATCGCAATTATTACTTCAACGTCACTAATTCAAATAATCAAAACATTATACAAATATTCAAGTCCGGTATGAAGAAAAAACGCATTGGCTGCGGACGCGCTAAAACGAAATTTTTGATATCCGTTGAAAATACCCATGGCCGTGTTCATTCTCCATTGGTCAACGCATGAAAAAATAACGGTTGTCTCGTAATGCTCGAGAATCCGTTTCCAAAACCGTCGGACTTTTGTTCATTACGACAACACCACAAGTGGAATTTGAACATGCACGCCTCCTCTTTGTGCGGCGTCAAACTTCACGGGGCCTCCTCGAAAGCTTTTCTTCCCTCTAGGATCGATTTCTTGAACTTTCTCATCTTCGTCTTCTTCATTTGGTAGTGGTTGTGTTTTTCGTCTTCACTAATTGATTCAATTGAGGAGGACCCATATTATATGGGAAAAATTGTGGAGATTGGGGTTGTGGCTATATAACGCATGAAGTGAAAGTTTTTAGCTCTCCTTCCCTGTAATTACAATTATTACTCAATGAATATCTCATATTAACACTTTCTTCATTTTAAAATAGAATTATACTGCTTTGATTAATAACTATGTAATTTAAAGCCAACTGTTATACTGATTTCTAAGTTGCATCAGTGGGGAACACGTTAATAGCGACTTATGGACGTATTAGGTGGCTAAGTACTAACCTTGTTTTTTTTTAATTAATGAATCGATTTTTCATAAAATATTAGTAATAACAGAAATTTAGAATACGATGGTTTACCTAGAAATAAAACAGGACACATGGATTTGACCTGACAAAAAAATTATAAGAAGCAAATTCAGATACTACATTACCATAATGTAAAGTCACTTTATTCTTACAATTTACAAAAATTCAAAAAGTGTTGACATGTGAACTTGACCCCCTTTTTTAATACTTTGTCCACTCTTCAATATTACTATTTCACGTGTCCTACATTGGAGTAAAGCGTACTAATTAAAGCTCGGAGGTGGAATATGCTTGAACAATGTATGTTTGACGCGAAAAAGTGTGGAGTTTTTTGAGACACTGAACGGTAAATAATATTCTCTCCGTCTTAAATTTATTGTCCCCGTTTAACTTTTTAAGTCTTCATTTCTCTACTTTGACCCTAAGTATATTTGTTTGTGTTATATAATACTTGACGAAAATTATACCCAGTGAAAATACATTTAAAACTCAATTCATTCATATATTTTTCATCAAGTATTATATAAATCAAACAAACATATTTAAGGTCAAAGTTTAATAAAAAAGACTAGAAAAGTCAAACGTGAACAATAATTTTAAGACGGAGGGAGTAAGCATTTAGAATTTTAGTAATTGTTTGACAAAAAAGCAATGAGCGTTATGCACATTGCTACTTTTAACAAACATACCCAATGTACAATCCATGAAAAATGCTTAATAAAAAGCCAGAGATGATAATTTAAAGTATTTTATAGAGTTAATTACATAAATCGTGGTTTGTTTAAAATTACGGATCTTGTCCCTGTGGTTTTTTTTTTAAGCGGGTTACGTCCCTGTGGTTTCTCAAAGTTACGGATCTTGTCCAAAATTTGACCCGCTCGTTAAAAAGGACGTAACTTGACATGATGGACTAACGGAGGGGTTAACCTTGTAAATTACTGTTAAAATACAAACCACAGGGACGATATATGTAATTTACTCTTAAAATACAAACCACTGGGACGATATATGTAATTATTAAATATTTTTTGGAATAAATTAAAAAAATTAGAAAAAATATTTTTTTAATTTTATTAAAAAAACGGATGAAAGCGCCATTTTTATACGTTTTCGATCGTTTTTATGAAAAGCAAAAAAAATCGTATAAAAACGGATGAAAACGTACGAAGACGTACAAAAACGCAATTAAAACATATAAATGTTCGTTTTAATGCGTTTTCGTACGTTTTTGATAAAATGTACGAAAGCGTACAAAAACGTACGAAAACGCATTAAAACAAACATTTATACGTTTTAAAAAGGACATTTATACGCATTAGAACGAGCATTTATACGGACATTTTTTTCCTTTTTATAAAAACGGACATTTATACGTATAAAAATGGCGCTTTCATCCGTTTTTATAATAAAATTAAGAGTTAATTACATTTTGTAATATTTTTTTGATTTTATTAAAAAAAATGTAATTAACTCTCAATTTTATGATAAAAAGGATGAAAGCGCCATTTTTATACGTATAAATGTCCGTTTTTATAAAAAGGAAAAAAATGTCCGTATAAATGCCGGTTCTTATGCATATAAATGTCCTTTTTAAAACGTATAAATGTCTGTTTTAATGCGTTTTCGTACGTTTTTGTACGCTTTCGTACATTTTATCAAAAACGTACGAAAACGCATTAAAACGGACATTTATATGTTTTAATTGCGTTTTTGTACGTTTTCATCCGTTTTTATACGATTTTTTTTGCTTTTTATAAAAATGATCGAAAACGTATAAAAATGACGCTTTCATCCGTTTTTATAATAAAATTTAAAAAATATTTTTTCTAATTTTTTTAATTTATTCCAAAAAATATTTAATAATTTTTTTAAATGAACAGATTTTGTTAAATATTATAGTAAAATGATTTTTTTAATTTTATAATATTATTTTACAAAATTAATTTTTTTTAAAGTTTTTTTTAATTATTATAAAAAAGTTTATAAAATTAATTTTTTAAATAAACAGTTTTTTAAGTGTTTAGTAAAATGATTTTTTTATTAAATTTTGTAATATTTTTTTTAACAAAATTTATTTTTTATAAAAGTTTTTTTTAATTTATTATAAAATTTAAAATTAGAGCTTTTTTTTTTTTTAAAAGAGTAAATTACATATATCGTCCTTGTGGTTTGTATTTTAAGAGTAAATTACATATATCGTCCCTGTGGTTTGTATTTTAAGAGTAAATTACAATGTTAACCTCTCCGTTAGTCCATCCTGTGATTTTTTTTTTAACGAGCGGGTCAAAATTTGGACAAGATCCGTAACTTTGATAACCGCTTAAAAAAAACCACCGGGACAAGATCCGTAATTTTAATCAAACCACAAGGACGATTTATGTAATTAACTCTATAAATAATGTTCAACTTAATTGTATTTTAGTTATAGACAAAGTTGGAACAAAGCAACAGTTGCTTAAGGCTTAGACATAAACAACCAAATACATGGATTCAAAAACACTTATCAAATGGTCTATTGTCTAAGTTATTTGACTGTTTCCAACATCTTGCCTTGACAACCAATGAAAGATTATAAAATTTCCACAAGGAACTAAAAACTTACAAATGAGACAAGCCAAGGGAAACCATTTTGTCACCAAAAAAATATACAATTACAACATATTCTAATCAACAAAATCCGAAAAAACCTAAGAAACCAATCCTATTCAAACATTATCAACCATTATACATCAACAAATGCCCTGAAACGTATATAGAAAACCACCAAACAAATATGGGCTCACACCAAAACCATACACATCATGGATATAATCAAAGCTCTGAAAGAATTGCAGGGATGTAATGAGACAACTCAGCGGTTAATGACTGAAAACCGTTAACCAGTTGCGTGTGGAAATCTTGATCTTCATCACCAATGAGTCTAAAATGCACGCGTATCGCACGCTTGCATACAGCCATGAATTCTAGAAGAGCAGCAATGAGTTGCTGCAATTCTTGTGACCGAAGTCTTGTTGCTGGCTCGCCTGATAAGAAAGCTGTGCAGACACTAAGTACTCCACTGTTTACCTATACACATTAGTCATTAGTTAGAATGTAACCATTTTTACAAACCACCATATATAATGCGAGTTATTACAAGTAATTGGGGAAGAGAATAGAGAAAGAGAACTAAAAAGGGACCAAAAACGGAACCCTAAACATTGTCTGATTGTCCTGAATTCTATATGTATTCCACAAAGAAAACTCGAGACACCTTTTATGAAAGTAAATTTAGAAAATGTGACCTGAGTTACTTTATAAATGTAATTTTCATTCCTGCTGATACAATGGTATCTAGCAAGATATGACTGGCACGGACTTACAAGTCGCAAAAAGTTGATAATGATAGGTTGGACTGAAAAGCTACAAGAAATGATCTTAGGGAATAAAAACAATAAATTATGAAACCTTAGATATGATGATTAGAGGTAGCAATATTAACCCATTTACTCAGGCGTCAATTGGGTTATGTCTTATCCTCTAATAGATAACAGTTTAAATATTTAAATCGCTTAAAACAAAACGGTGAAAAGTCTGCAATTCTAATGCATAAAACTTTGTATACTATTTATTCAAAAACTTAGGTTATCACTGAAAAAAAAAAATACAATTTTGGTAATCATATTTAGTACACTATCTATGAAGAGAATTACTAATAATATAGACAAGCCTATTTACCTAGCAGACGCAAGATGCTCATTTTGCCATCTCTAATGACGAGAAAATAAAAAGAGTAAAGAATATTCAAGTAAAAAAAACTCACTTGAACAGCAACGGATCCCTGAAGTATCCTCTGTAAACTCTGTAAACGAGGAAGCTGATCACCATCGGAGCTTCTAGGCTCTTCAAGTTCATTTCTTAATGCAGCAGTTCTTGTTTCAATCATACCAATAGCATTCTCCACCGGAGAAAACTCAAGCGACTCGGATTTGGTAACCAAAAGCCTATTTACTAAAGCAGGAAACGAACCCTCGGTTTGAACCACGGTCCGTCTTTTCCACTGGTCTTCCAACCCACCTTGAGTCTTACCATTTTTAGTAAATGGAGTATCAAACAAAAATCGATCAAAAACCCGTGCACGAACCGAACCAGTAGAAAGAGAAAAAATTCTCTCTCTTCTGCTTCCTAAATCTTCATCTTCCATAACTGGATCAACGGCTGTTATTTGAAGATAGCATACACCAGGCTGCAATTCCTCGGCTTTTACTTGTCGGGAATCAGGTATAATATGCAACGTATGATTACCGTCCATTCGTAACTCGTATATATGACTAAGTTTTTCCATTATGTCACCTAATCTTACATCACGCGGTTCTCTGTATACGTATTCTTTTTTATCGAGTTTACCGAATCTTTCACCGTAAAAACCCACACGATAGTATGTGGCGTCTGTAAATGGTATTGGACTTGATTCTTGTTCTAGGATTGATTCATAGATGTTAGTTAGCATACTGTGGCATTTGGCTAGTTGCCCATAAGATCTTCTGCTTTTATAAACTGGAATGACTAGTTCTAGGATGGACCCACAAAAATGATATAGCTCGGCTTGAGAGAAGAGTTTATTTGCCAGCTGTAAATATTTTACAGCAGAATCAACAGTTAGTTTTGATGCACCGTATCCTTCAACTTCTGCAGCTGAGGTCTCAGATGTGATCTCTGTGCTGACCATTGGACATATTTTGCGTAATGCTGTCACGTGATTATTGCTCCAGACTCCATCATTTCTGCTCACAAGAGCCTACAAATATGATTACAAAAGTTATTTTATGTCAGTAATAATCTAAATATTGCAACAAAAATGACTCGGGAGGTTTTATGCATTAAAATATACAACCTAAGGCAACTTTTGACAATTTCTTTTCAAACCCATTTTTCTATTTCACCTTGTCGACCTGTTAAGAGATAAAAACATACTCCAACTGACCCTTCATAAGTAAATGGGTCACAATTTCAACCTTTAGAAATGACAGAGAACTGTACGTATCTAAAGTGTAGGTGGTTGAACAATAAACCAGAGTTTATTATATATTGTACCGAGCAGCATAAAAATATGTCATATTTGGACCATATTATTACTTTTAGGAATTTAGCTATCAGATAATGAGACTTTGAGAGCAAATTTACCTGCATTACAACACCAGCAACAGCAACAGCACATTGTGCAGCTTCAGCCCATGATTGCATCTCCTGATGCGCATCACATAGATGCAATAACCACATTATATGAAGATCTGGCACCGGAGCAAATGCCATAGCAAGTTTATAAAAACTTTCTGCAGCAGCATATCTATCGGTGTTCATAAGTGATCCCTGTAGTACAACAATCAAGATTAATAAGATTACTGGAAATAACATTCTTATTATCACATATCAACAAAAGTAGAGAATTTACAGACTTACCAAAAGTGCATGTTCCAGACTAGCATCAAGAGCCAGAAGAAGACTATTAGATAAAAATTTGACCTCTGGCCATGACCACCGACTTTCTGTTGAACCTTCTGGGATGTCAACAAGCGAATTTTCCGGAAGTCCACATTCTTTTAGTAAATTCTCACTCTTGGTTTCATCTGCCATTTCCTCTAGAGATTTTCTAAGACGGCGGGCTTCACCACTTTCTTCAAGTGTTCCATCGGACTTCATTTGAGTTACTTGAACATCAGACATCAGCTCTGATAATGTAATGGTAAGCATGGCCCTTAATCTTGCTGTTTGTGTTAAGTGAGAGAAAGAGCTCTGCCAAGTTGAAAACAAAGAGTTAAAGGTAATTAGCTGTTAATAACATTATTCAAACCCGAAATATCAAACAAAACAAATGTCTGCGCATACCCTGACAAGGATCTGCAGCCCTATCACAGCTCTTCTCCTGATATTTTCATTACGGAAAACAGCAAGTCTAAGAAGATGGAAAGCAATTTGCTTTAAGAAACGATCGTTTTCTCTAGCCATTAATGTTGACCCGTGAAGCTGAAACACGCTGTTGAATACTGGAAACAGTGATTTCCAGAATGCCAGTGATTGACTGCGTGAGAAAATACTCGTAAATATAGATGTGATGCAATCCAGTTTTGCATAATCAGTTGTGATACTATGTGATGCAGCAGCTTTGGAGAATTTCTCAGTTATTTCCAAGATTTGGAGACTGATAGCAGCACTTAAATTTTCCTCCCAAAGTTCCTGAAACAAAAGAATATTAGTATTGGTTTGATGTTGTAACATTTCATGTTTTTTTGATAAAACTAAATTGCTTTCCAAAAAAAATAATAATAATAAAATAAAATAAAATAAAATAAAAAAAAAATCTTGGTATATTTTACACAACATACAAGCTTTTGTCTCAAAACTGGATGTAGAGATTCTCTGAGTGCTTGGCTTGAAGCTCCAATTCTATTAGATTGTGCTTGCGCAAGAGCTTCTCTTAAGGAAAAGGGCTGGCTAGGTGAGCTCAGCTGTGAGTTCACTCTCTGCCATAAATATCCGTTCTCAGATCCACCCAGTGGCTGCATTTGATACTAGATATTATCAATATATACTTTGAATCAATGCAATAGGATTATTAGTCTCATGTTATTATGCTGTCCCCAAAAAAAACCCTATTTGAAAAACCATCTTATTTTACAGCTAGAAAAAAAGATTAATACAGGAACATATACCCGAACTTCTTGGCGAGATGCCTCAGATAGGTATTGATTGATGGCAGGAGAAAGCCTGTCAGAATATTTTGGGGACATGGGTGCCTCAGCAATTGGGCTACGAGAGCTGCCGCCTATAAGCATGCTATCAACACTTTTTTTGTGCTGCATTTGTGTGACAAAAAAATATGAAATTACTAAAATATGATTATTCCCCTTGATATATGCATCGATTTGCATATCAGATGAATACTTTAAACATATTGTTATTGATGGAAATTTTTGGGCTGTAAGAAATAATCACCTCAAAAAGAGTCAAGCAATCTTCAAGTAGTTTGAAAAATAGTCTTGTCCGGGCAACATTCTGCTGCCAAGCTTTTACAAGTGTAGCATCATCCAGATTACGTAATATTTGCAAAACTACGATTAACACTTCACGCTTTTCAACAGCATTCAGGTTATAAAATACGGGCATCTCATCCAGCATCTGCACAAATAGAAAAAATGAAATTGATATATTAAGTGGTCTTAACAATAAAATCGTCACCTTATGCATGCATGCCATCTATACTTTGAATAATAAGCTATTAACCAAACAGCATATATATCCTAGAGTGAAAAGTATAAGTAATTTCGTTCAGAAGGCAGGAAACCATATATTGAAACTGAAATGATGATGCTAAGTATGTGAAAGCAGATTCCAACATAAAGGTAATGAAATATCTTAATTACCTGTCCAACAAGTGGAAAATATAATTGGGCAATATACAATTTATCCTCTGGCTTCTGGTACCGAGAATCAAGATCATGCTTGCATAACAGAACAACCAGAATCCTTGCCGCCTAGAAACAACAAAAAGAAATAGCAATGAGGGACAGAACTAGTTTGATGAAAAAGATATATCCAATTCTCAAAAACGGGTCATTATTATTATACTCACTTTTGCCCGCTGAGATAAATCATCATGATCCCAAGTAAGAAAAAGTTCTTGAATTAAGACAGAGGAAAGATAATTCCTGTAATAAAAAGCATCTCGCATCAATCACTTAAATGCAATTCCATAAACGCAGAGAGAGATGTTACTTAACAGTTAGGAACACAAATGCTAACGTAAAACCAAATAAATTTCCCTAGAAAGAAATGCTAAAATAAATTACAAATAATATACCTATCAGAAGGATCACGCCCCGGCATTTCAACAAATAAATCATGATCACAGATTATTTGTAGAAAGGTAAGCTTGCAATCATGCAACACTGATTGACATACACCGGAGAACTTATCCAGGTACAAGGACACCTGTAGTAACAAGTATTAATACTGTAGATGGCATATGAAATATTATACCAATTCACAAGTAAGAACAATTTTTAATTGTTAAAAACATCCTTAAACAATGCCTCACTGAGAGTAGTAAACCTACCAATTCAAAAACCTGGCGTGGCTCAATAGTTGACAAAAGATCATAACAGAAGAAAGCCAAACTGCTGTTTAGACGTTTTGCTAAACTTAACCCCCTTTTACAACGCTCATGTACCTCTGTCAAAAGGCAATCATATAACTGCATGATGCACCTAAACACGCTTTCTTTCAACTGCATTGGTGGGATATCTTCACCTGCTTTGAAAAAGTTACAGCTAGCTTAAAGCGCGAAAAGGTAACACATCTTATTAAGGAACCAATATTCATAATTATTTCAAAATAACTAATTTTAACAGAGCCAAATATTCAAGAATATTAAACCATAACTTCTGAAACTCAAATGGAATAAAAGAAGAGCTTGGTATCGGTTGCAGAAATACCTAGAGGCAGATTGTGATACATTAGTCGAGTCTGTTCTAGTGCCATTGACTTTACAATCAATTCAAGGAAAAACCAAGCCATTGACAATACATCATCATATACTGGTCCAACCCGGTACCCTTTGGCCTACAGCATAAAAATAACTTAGTGGAGTAAGCGTATGAAAGCAATTCACATATCCTCAGCAATAAGAAACCTATGATAATAAATATATAGATTTAACATTTACCTTGCTACGAGCCAGACTACCCCATACAGTTGACAAACCAGGATATACTGGAGTTTGTCGGCCACCAAAATCGTCGAAAGCATAATCCACATAATTGACAAGAAAGATATTTCTTTCAGCTTCATCAACCGACTCTTGTTGTACTCTATAATAACAATCAGGTTAGCTTTTCTAGGTTACCAAACAAAAATATTTCTTAGTTGTGTGAAACTTTCAGTTCATACCGTGTCAAGATATTTACCATTGCTCTGAAAGCAGCAACCTGTGAGAAGGAAACAATAAACCTAGATCAAAAACCAACAGTAAAGGTGAAAAAACAGGGTTTCGCACTTTCGCTTGGCTATACCGATTATTTATGCAAGAAGGAAAATACTCTTTTAACATATCCGGAAATATGAAAAATGTTAACCTGGAGAGTTTCTCCACCATTGCCAATAAGATGGAGAAGCATATTCAATATTGGGTGAAGAAACTGCAGTAGAGCTGTCGAATCAACATTTTTCAAACTGTTGATTGCCTGAAAAGGAGTTCAATGGATTCAGATTGTAATTTGTTCGCTTGAACCCCATAAACATCTTATCTAACATGCATACACATATGAATCAATGCTTCTTTAGAGGAGCACATAATTCATATCACATACATATTCATGATATCCATTTTACGCTTTAACTAATGCATGAACTAACACTATAACAGTATGAAGTATGAACAATTATC
The DNA here is from genome assembly GCA_910596185.1 of Chrysanthemum makinoi. Lineage (NCBI taxonomy): Eukaryota > Viridiplantae > Streptophyta > Magnoliopsida > Asterales > Asteraceae > Chrysanthemum > Chrysanthemum makinoi. Next base: position 205,620,671 of record OU343219.1, on the reverse strand, counting down.
AATTATGTGATCAATATTTAATAATCTTTACTACATAAAATAGAAAAATGGTCAAAGGTGAAAGTGAAAATTGAAAGTTGAAAGTTGAAAGTCAAAAGTGAGATAAATATATAATGTAATTAATACTCTTATTAAAACACCCCATTACTTAAAAGTACATTAATTTATTCATATTGTACAACCAACTAAAAGCATATCCACCAAATTAAATACAAACAATTAAAACACCCATACTAAAAAGTAAAATAAAATTTTCACAATATACAATTTAAACAAGCTTCAACAAAATTCAGAATATAAAATAATTACACACACTAATTACTCTTATTTTTAAAACACCCTAAAATGAAAACTACGTGTTATTATACACATTATACAAATTAATAAAACACACAAAGTTTCATACAAGCTAACAAGTTGATGTTACAGATAGTTTTGAAACTGACGGACCGTAACCAACGGGTTCAACCGAGAACCGGTTTCGCCACTGGTTGAATAAAAATAAGACATCCGAAAATGAATAGAGAGGACCCGTTGAAACCGATACAAACTGGTAAATCAGGCCTCATCGAGATTTATTTCTCCAGTTAATCGTCACAGGGTACCCCGTGTATACTATATATAAAGGAAAACACAAAAAAGTGAAATGTTGAAATTAAAAATAGAAATGTTGAAAACATATATTTCAAAAGAAAATTATTAATACACATCGAAACCGGTTGACACGGGACGCTTCAAACCCAACGGGTTGACCTGGTTTAGTTTCACCCGTGTTCAACCCAACCCGGTTTAAATCGATCCGTTTTTCGACCAAAACAGTTCAACGGTTGAACCACCCGGTCGACCGGGTTTCAAAACATTATGTTTAATACCCAAATCTTTAAACTTTTATTATTTTTCGTTTATAACCATAAACTTTTTTATCACAAAACGATCTGTCGCTATAAAATCCGTGCTATGCACAAGTACTCGTCTTTAACTATATGTATATATTATTATCATTAAAAATTCAAACTAATATTAAATGAAACCGATTTGGCATATTCAATGTTGAAAGTCAATACAATTTTTTTCTACATAAAAAGCATGTATCCATGTTTTTAAACGTAAAAGTGAGTAATTTTAAATTTCTAAAATTCTTTTAAAACTAAAATTTCTACATAAAAATTCAAATAATTTGACCTTAATGAAATAGCTACCATAACAATTCACAACTAAAATTTCAAAGAAATGTATGACAAATTTTAATAACTTTTACTAATGTAATTTTCCAAAAAAAAATATATATATATTTTTAATTTATTTAATCTTAACACTAATAATTTCTAAAATTTTATCAATATATTTTATTTTATAAGGCATCATATTACGACTTACTTCTTATTGTTATGTTACTTTATACTGTGTGTATCATAATCTCGGTTATTAAATATTGAAATGTGTGTAGAGATATTGTTTTGACATTTATATATAGTTGAAATTGCAGAGATATTGTTGTGAATAACTTGAATGTTTACAATCATAAAACATTGTATCGATTTTAAAAATATTGTTTTGACATTTATATATAGTTGAAATTGCAGAGATATTGTTGTGAATAACTTGAATGTTTACAATCACAAAACATTGTATCGATTTATTATATAGTCACGGGTTCATTTTTTTTTTTTGTTCTTGTTCTTGCGCATTCAATACGTTAAATACAAATCTATTTTCAAATATTGCTATAATGATGGTGATTGATTGGTGCTTTAATCGTTGATTGTTCCGGCACATTAATTTCAAAGATATACAAAGTTTTCTGAAATAATTTGGTCAAAAAATATTATACAACCTGTATATATTTTGTTAAGTTTCTTAGGTTTGAAGTTTTTTTGATTGAGTCAAATACCATGCCTTGATGGAAGATAACTACAAAGTGAAGTCAATCAAAGAGTTCGGTCAAAGAGGATTCAACACCTCATATGCCGTGTACTAAGAAATTTTACACGAAGAGTAAGGTGCATTGTTAGTTATCTCATAATTGATGTAATATTTTATTTTCTGTTTCAATAAATATTTTTATATGTTCTATGATACTTGTTAAGGATTTTTGCTTCATTTGAATTATCGCATGTTACGAAACACTTACCACAATTTCGCATATTGTTAATTATCTGCAGCTAGGAACCGCTGCCGCTAGGCGCGGGTACTCGTCTAGTAACTAATATGAAGTATGAACACTTCTTTAACTAATGGAAAGAATACCTCAAGGAGCTCAGAACCCCAAGGCGGGCTTGTACGAAGAGTGTGTCTGTCATATTCAAGAAAAAAATCTCTAATGCGCTCACTGACAGGATACAAGGATGAACAAAGTCGTAACCGTAAGCGGAATACAGTTTTCCCATCTTCTAGGTAATCCAGCCTCTCCTATACGAGATTAAATAAGTAAATAACAACTATATGGTGTACAAATGTTTAGTTATTATACAACACTATTAAACTCATACACGTGGCAATGTGGCACAGTCTAATTGAAATAGCCATGGTAACACTTGATAAAGCCAAACACATAAAAGTTATGAAACAACAGGAAGATGAGAAATGCAGCACTAAATTATTGATCTCCTACTTTTCTAAATTGCTGGTCAATTTCATTTTTGTTCAGCAATAGGAACAAAAGATCGTCAATTTTTTCCATATAATTTCTGAGAAATCTGTACATCTATCATAACGTGACACTTCAGGGATGTCTTCCCATTTTCAGATAGTTCTTGGGCGTGTTTACACCAGCTGATACCTGAGGTCACTTAATTTTTTGCAAAGTCGGGTAGTGCCCTGTTAACATCCTTAAATTAGGGGGTAGTTGGTTTATAATGAATATTGAGGACTCTCTCATTTATTTTATCTTTAAGGGAGGTTTCATAATAACCGTATAACATTTGGTGGTATTGCACAAAGAAGCACATAAAATGTAGCATACCTTGCCACTATCTTGAAGATAGTGTGGAACCAGCTCTTTCATGATTGGTAGAAGGATGTCTGATCTTAACCTACACAAAAGTAGTAAATATGAGCAAGTTTGCTTGAAATTTTACCGTAATAGGATAAAGAACAATGTGACTGGAACAATATTGTTTATAATAGAAAAAAGCAAACAGAAATGTATGTAAAAACTTACTGAGCATGCGTTGACAACGGAAGAGCCGCATATCCAATAATTACTGGTTTTGGAGCCTCCAACTTTGTTTGAAGATCAATATGGAAGAAGGTGAACAAAAGGTGATGTTGAGGGGTCCACATAGAAGGAAGCGAAACTTTAAGTTCATCATGGTAGTAAGCCACCCTACTTCCAGGAGCAACCTGTGTGTGGGCCCATTTTTGTAGGGATATACCTGGCTCCCTTGAGTACATTGCCTATTCAAATTAAACTAAACTTTATTTTTGTACAAAAGAATGCCTATTCAAATAAATTTCATATTAATGTTGTTAAAAGAATTAAATATGTACTTGTACAGTGTGCTACATTTTCACCAACCTCTAGCGGTGCCTTTCGAATATCGGCATCATCCTTTCTGAGCTCAACTCGTATAAACAAATTCCTTTTTCGATTTAAACTGACAGTCAATGGGTAGACATAAAGACTATGGAAAAGCTGCAAGAAAGGCTCGTTTCTGACTGTTGTACGGAAGTCAAAAGCTTGAATCTATAAACCCAATACGAAATTCAATAATGACAACATGTAAGTAAAAATGTTTGTAGCACAAACACTGCAGCATAAATAAATACAAAATGTTTCAAAAGGGTGTCTGCTACTGATTCGTGTAGAGAGAAGGGTGAAATAATAAACAATTAAAACATAAGTAAATGACATCTTGTTTACACACAAAAATAAGTCAAACTTACATCATTAGCAGTTAAATCAGCATGTCCGGGTGCAACTGAACCATTTAAGGGTTGTTCTTTATGTCTATTTGAATGAATGTTGCGCCACTCACTAACAGTGGAATCAGTTAGTCGATCCCCATGGTCCAGTTCATTAGTTATACTGCCACTATCTGAGGCATTTTCATATTCGGAGTTAGAAACTTGAAGCTTTTCTATTTCCAACCGCAAGACACCTTTCACAGGCTTATGAACCTTCCGTTTGGGATCCTGAAAATAATAAGTAGGCAATATGTTGTATTTTATTGACAAAGTAAGGATATACCAATAATGGCAGACGTCATAGAATAGCAACTTACATTCTAAAGTGTTCAACCTAGGTCACTAAACTTCTTTTTCTCCATACTCTCACTAACTTGGAGAATGTATACCATTTTAGTCATATCTGGGATAAAGAATGACCACAAAAAAGGCACGTGGAGTTTCTACAAGCTAATATTCTAACCACAGGTAGTCACCAGCGGTTACTAGGAGCAGGGGGGGGGGGTTGTTTTGTATTCTAAAAAACCAACAAACTCTATAAAATTTGTAAAAAAATATATATATATCCCTGAACTTTTTAAGGGTACTGTCACACACTCACACTGTGGTCGTTATGAACATCTTTTCAATTAGGGAACAATAAGAAACACATTACTAGACTATAGTGATTGGGAGCGCCCAACAAAAGTTTAGCGGCCTAGGTGGAACATCTCAGAAAGTAGGTTAATATTGTATGACATTTGTCTTTCTTCAAAAGACCCAGTAAAGATATAATGAAACAAAGGATGTTAGTTTACCTGGAGAGAATCCTCGGTATAGCTTTCCTTAACTTTATTCAGATTTGAAACTTCGACTATAACAGAATTTCCACTCGAGTAACCAGGTTGACCATCTAATGTGACTCTTGCAGTTGGCTCAGAAACACCATCGTGCAAACTTGCTCCTGATAGACTATGAGCAAGTGGGCTGCTTGGGGATGCAGATCCCCCAGTAGCTGAACCAATGTTGCTGTCAAATAATGGAATAATTGCCCATGAAAATGACTCTCTGTAAGGCATCATTCGAGACCAAACTTGTAGTTTCTGTTTTTCTCTCTCCGTCAAATGAACCTATTACAAGTAGATGATGATAAAATGTTAATCATAATTTTATATATATGTTAAGAGATAATTATAAAATTTTCTAATACATACTGGCTCTTTGCGTGAATAAACTGATGGAGTCACTCCACCTTCTTCAGTAGCACACTTTTCCAACTGTATAAGTAGGCAAATTGATGATGATGGGGCATCTAAATAGAAAAGCCCACGTGAATCAGTAGAACTGCTAGCCTGTCGATGTTGATAAAAAATTTGTTTTAGTTCTTGATATGATTGTTTGTTACATGCATAGTTGTACTTAAATTTGATATTTTATTTATTTTTTTTATTTTTTTTTTTTTTTAAAAAAAAAAGTATTAGTGCTTACATCCTGCATTTCAGATGGAAGAACGCGAAAAATGAAGTCTTCTGATAGCTTTTCTCTCTTCTCCTTGTTATATAATGATATAGTACCATAAAATGGCTCTGCAATAGAAATATCGTTCATATAAGATTCATATGCACACAAAGAGTAATCATATACAAAGAAGAAAACCATATTAGCAGAATCTATAACAAGTTTGATGCTCAATTGGTCATCGTCTCACCGACTAATCCAGCTTGAAATGACAGGGAAAGAACTTTAACAGAAATCTTCAACCCACTAGAGACATGAGAAACATATAAGCGATTAGGGAAATAAAACCACAAATTGGGATGCATATTTCTAAACTGTAGAAGTTTTAACCTTGAAGATTGTGGCATATTAGATTCTGGAATCCTTTGACCAAATATCATTGACCTCTCGTTTTCCCAGTCAAATACAGGTTCATATGCAGGCAGGGGAGATTCACCGTAGTGCTGCCATACAAAAATAATATTATTCAACATTTGCATCACTAAGGAAAGTTATCCTGCATGTGCTTGTGGATATAAACAAACATTTAATGAAAATAACCTCTGAAAGCTGCCGACCAGAAGTACTAGGTACATCATCATCATCAGTGTTGTCGTCAATCTTATCTTGCCTAGCATTCGCAAGATGCATTTCTGCAGAAGAATCACATGCAAAAAGGTTTAATACAAAACATAAAAAGTATATTGTGTAGAAACAATGTTTTTATAACTTCCCGATAAATATTTGTGTACGTATATGCGTTACCTGTTTCGATATCAGTATCGGGTCCTTCAAATATCTGGTTTTGAAAGGATACGCTGCCAACACTTTCATAGTGCCCATACTTGTTTTCGTCCTTAATCCAATCAGTTTTGTAGCACTGAACAAGTTCATTTAAATGTGGCCACTGCTCTAAATTTTCATCAAGCTGTGAATAAGCATTTATTCCATTAATGTTACAGTTTGTAAATATCCGTAAATTACATATCTATTAGTCCTAATCTACAAACGAAGAACACCTTAATAAATAAAAATTGACAACATCAGCATACCAGTGAGTCGACATTCAAATTTGCAGCTACTGGTTGGCGTGGCTTTCTTCTAAAACAATGGCCATTAGATGACATGTTCTCCGTGGCCTGTAATCACGGTTCATGAATGAGATTGTACACTTGAAATATGAGAACATACATTCAAAAACATGTTCACTTATTTAAACAGCCATATCGCACCAATAATTACTCTTAATAGTATCATTGCAAAAGAAAACCCAAATCGAGGCCAAAACCTCCCAACCAGAAAACACACTTAAATTCAACCAATCGAACCATCATCTATTAACAAAAAAAATAAAGTGTATCCTACAATACATCGTTTCAAAGTTTTTATTTCTTATAAAATTTTTATGCCGTCTCCTTAGTTATCAAGGGTAAGCATTTCCGTATTTAAACCATAAACGCAATCATACTCATTTCCTTCCGATTCTAACATAACCTGGTGTAAAAATATAACTATCTCTTATTAAGTCCATTAGTTACCGAATCCGTACTTAACTACGCTAAATTGACTTTGCACCTAGCGCAACAAAACTAATACAGTTGTTTATCAACTTCAGCATCATCATCAAATACCAAAGGTACCAACAACGCCCTATTTGTACACAGGTTTAATTAAACCCTAAAATTAATCATAAAATTAACAGATAAAAAAGCTGAATAACACCGAATAAACGGTTGATCAATCACAAATGAACTACAATTAGCAGCAGAAATGAAGTGAAACACCGGTCAAACAAAGTCAAATTAACGGCATTCACATAAATAACATTCATAAAATGAAAACAGATAGAAAGATTGATTAACTGACTGACTGACCTAATATGTGTTTGGATAACACAATAAGCACCTAAATAAGCTAATTAGCCAATTAATCAGCAATTAAGTTGAATTACATACATTAATCAAATGAATACTAATTAAAATAGCTTAATTAAACTACAATCAGCAGCAGAAATGAAGTCAAACAAAGTCAAATTAAAAATCTGGATCTGAATAGCATACATAAAATGCAGGTTTAATATGAAAAAAGGTAAAAATAAAAATCGATTAACTAACTTACCTAATTAAAAGGAGCTAATTGAAATGAATCGAGTGTTTGTCTCAGATCTGTTGAAGTGTGAATGAATTGGAGCCCTAGAAAACATGTAATGAAGTTAGTGGGTTTAATTTAGGTGAAGTGAGTTGGAAAGATGAATGAGGGAGGGGAGTTAGTGAGAGTAGGAGGAGTTGAGGATGCTTAAAGCTTCCTCATGCCATTTTTGAACTAGACTTTAGAGTTGAGTTGTCACTTGTATGTAGTAGGCGAACTCAATAACTAGTAGTGGAGTTAGGTAATTACAGCATTAGTATTTTTCAAGATTCTTATTATTATGTTTATCATCTCACTAGCTTAGAGACCCGTTGACACCGGGTTAGTTTTTAAAGAAATAGATAAATGAGATAATAAGAAAACAACGAACGTCAACATGTTTCATTAATATAAAAAAGAAATAATGATATAAAACTTGAATTATTCAACAATCAATTGAGTTTGTAACATTAAAAATAATTGGCGTCTGTGCGTTGTCGTCTCCACATTTGATGGTATTGAATAGCAAATGACGTATGTGAGCACTAATCAATATAATAGTCAATGTCCATTCGGCGTACACCCAATAGTTCATAAAAACCCTTAAAGACCCTCCATACATAGGAGTCGAACCGAGCTCGAACCGAGTAGCCTATGTTCATTCCATGAACACCTTTGAAAGAGATTGGCCACGGCTTTGTTTATTGTCATAGCAAATGAAACGGCCACAAGATATTACTGTAAATCATTATGATCTTTAGGGGTAAACGTTTATCAGACGGTGTAATTTCAACCTCGGAATAAGAGTGTGAAACACATAACCTTTAAACAATGATGACTTGTACGAAGAAATCTACAATGTACAGGCAAACATGTAAGTGTACATCTATGGTTTGAACTGTCCCAATCATGAGAACTTTTGTTGTGAATGGTTTTACGTACGAAGCATCATCTCTTACCACATTGAATTTATGGTGGTTATGATGACAAAGAGTTGTTGACGTATGGCTAAATTGATCACCTGAAGGTGACTTGTCTCTCCTTTCAACTGGTATGATGACCTTGTATCTACATTGTTAATCCGAGCAATAAAATTATTGATCAAAGTACCATATTAATTATAATTCCAATTAAAAAGAAGTATTACCTTTGTTGGAGGAGTTTTATAGATCACCGGGTTAACTATTGATGGTATATGCATCCGAAATATTTGTAGCTACTTTTGCTAATGCGGCTTCTCTAATAACATTCATGGGGTTCTACATCCCACCATTCACCTGATCCTTATCATCATATAACATCTGATATACTAAATTATAAATTTAGGAACATTCACATTTTCTACATGAATAAAATGTATACAAATAGCAATGACTGCTTCATGCTTTGGCTCAGGAAATGGGTAGGATTATTCTTCTTTTAGGTGAGTAATGATATAATCGTTAATAGAGGCTCAGGAAATGGGTAGGATTATTCTTCTTTATCGTGCTTCAGAGGACTTGGCTCAGAAACATTTGGCCACTTACTTAAAATTAACGCAAGGATGTGTGAAAATAAGCATTATGCAAGTACACATTAACTATCATTCATTTATTTATTTTGGCGAGGCAAACTTTTTATTACTACTGATATGTTTAAAGACATGTAGAAATGAGCATTAATCTAAACCCGCCAATCCTATATTATTTTAGCATATAAATGTATCTAAATATATTAGCACGTGACTAAAAAGTTCCAATATATACCTTGGTATTTATCAACCCTTATTGTAGTTAAGTATTGTAGCCATCATTCATTAAAGCTTCCCCTGACTTCTTTAAAATACTGTAGAATTCAGTACAAAGTAAAACTAATAAACACCAAGAAGAGGACATTACATGTTGCAATGGTCCAAAGTAGTGAACGACCCTTTTTAAAAGAAGCTCATAAAAAATAGGTATTCGCATTGCATTAGATGATCTTGAACATGCATAACTTCCCCAAAATATATAAATAATAAATTGCATCCATTGTCTCTAAGATTTATCGTGCTTCAGATCAGGAAATGGGTAGAATTATTCTTCTTTTAGGTGAGTAATGATATAATCGTAAATAGAGGCTCTAAGCCATGAACTATGTGCATGCGACTAAAGAGCTCCTTCTGATCATGAAATTGTAAACTTGTAGGAGTATGGCCAAACTCATGTCATAATCGGCATCTTTTCCAGCTAACTCTGCACTTTGAGATGATGAATCACTCCGCCTACTTCATCAGAGAAGTCCATTACTCTCCACTACAACCGCAGACCAACGGTTAAGAGAAGTCCATTACTGAATATGCAACGACTATCTAACCCGAAATATAGCATGGGTGCTTCTGTAATGCAAAAGAACTTACCAACCATCCTCCAACTATAACGACATGGATAGCAACAACTGCCTTTACAGCAGTTATCCAAGAAACCTCATGTGCCATGTGTATCGTTCATCTCTCTGGCAGCATCATCTAAATATATGTACCACAACCATAAACATTTAAATTACAGTCAACTATAACTTGTGTCATAACCATAAAATGACGGTTATTAATTATTGATATAAGTTAGTCCAAAAGCATGTATAGATCAGTTTTGACCCGTATAGATCACTTTTGACCCGTAACAGGGAATATATTTATTTTTTTACATCATAGACGACCCTTCACCTAAAAAGAGTCAAGTGACCAAGGTAGTCACAGTTAAACTTGTTTTTGTCACCCCAGTGAGGCCTAATGGTCTGGATAACCAATTAAACTTTCTTGCAGGTACTTCTTGTCTAAGTTCTTGAGTATTTCTTATTGTTGAAGCGTCTTGACTTGCCGACCTATATTATATAATGAAATCTTTTTAACCACCAGAAGAGAAAGAGAGAAAAGCGTGTTTAAAGGACGGCCCGACCCATCTATTCATAGTTTAATACCTATAAGCTATAGTTCATTAAGCATTCTCAAACAATCTCTATAAGCTACATGTTCAGTAAATAGTTCCTTTATTAGTTTCAGTAAATATCTCTATACACTTTTTACATTTCCATGAATTACATACACAAACAGTAGGAAATAAAATTACAAATATGTAATATCAACTCATGTAGGTTTTAGTTGCAACAAATTCCCATCTTTTGCTAAATATTGGTTTATTTACATGTTGCAATGCAAACCTACAAGGTAGGTTTTTCATAGCAAATTATATATAATGATATAGTTCAAATGACCCATTCATATGTAAATGGGTCAACTCCTTTGATAACTACAACACTTTCCCTCAAATCTAATAAGCTGCTATGACATTATTAGGCTACTTGAAAGTTTATGCACATTCTTAAAAACTTTGCCAAAACTTGCAGTTGCCAAAACATTATCAGTATATGCCTAAGGTCCTAATGTTTGACAAATCTTGGAAACATCAATAGTAATACCATAATATCCCTAAAAGAAGGTCCACACCCATTATAATAATGACGTAACATGCTCAAAAGACTTCTAAAAGTTGGATTGAAGTTTAGCACGTGTCAAAATTAATGAAGAACATATCATTTTTTATTACAAAGCCAACTTTAAACAATAACACTTGTTATCACAACTTAAATAGCCCAACTAAACTTATGACAGCTTTCAATAATTACCCATTCCTCTATTAGCTCAAAGAAATTTATTTGACCATTTGAAAAAAAAAATATTGAGCCATTCACTTATAATCAGGTCACAATTATCACGCTGTTACATATCACAAGATAAGCTTAAAATATGATATAGTCTCGGTAAATAAGGTATGATGGTAAGAAAAATTAAGAATAAAACTTTGAAAACGTACCTTAACTTGTGAATCGTAGCTTTTATTGTGATTGTTTTCCCAGCATAAAAGCAAAAATTTCTCGTACACTGCAATGTAGAATATACACATCGAATTCAGTCACAGTTTCAATAAAAAGGTCTCATGTATAATCAACATTCCGGTACTCGTACCCCTTTTTGACCCGTTACCCATAATCAAAATGCATATCTTTTTACAAAAACCTTTGAAACGGTGAAAGCCCATTGACTCGTTACGATAACCAAAATGTTTAACTCATTGCCGTAAATGAGAACTCTTTCCCGGCCACACTGGATCAGTATTTGATAGTTACCCGTCCCAGAGTTTCAAAATGGGTAAAATATCTTTCAAAAAGCTCAGAAAAATAAAAATTAACGGATCTATGGATCAAACATCCGTGTTCATCAAAACCATCATCAAGACTTAAAAAATCAGTAATAACCAACAAATGCACATTCACATATAGGGTTATAGTACAGATAACAAAATTTCATAAACATTAATAAATCACATTGTTGCTGCTACCTTAGTCCACAATTTATACTACAAATAACCCTACGCTTTACTCAATTGGACAAAAGGGTACTATGGTTTACCCGAGTTATGTAATCCCAGGTGCGAATGAAGTATCTTTTCCAGTTTATATTAGGAGTTTACGTATTGCGATCCACCCCCTATTTATGTTACTCATGAAGAATGCAAGGGACATACTTGTGTTTAACTTCAATTACACAAACACAATTTATCAAACAGTTGGTGTGCATAAAAAACACACAGAGAACATAAACTACAAATAATCATTTTCCGCAATCTATATCTGTAATACCTGAATTTCTAAAATTCACAAAAAGACCAAAATACCCTTATGATCAAAAGTAAGAATAATTAAATAAACAGAATACCAAATGAGCTATGTAAATTCAGAAAACTTATAAGAAAATCACATATGATCCAAATAAATCTTGAATGACTTGGTAAAGTTAATTTTTATAGATTAAAATTTTATAAAATCAATTATGTACTTTAATAATTAGCCGAATATATTAAATAGTTTTATAAAAGAAATTAATTAATAAAAGCCCAATATAAATTTATAAAACTAAGAGTCCATTTATTTTAAGTCCAATACATTATAAAGCCCACAAGAAAAATAGTAAATCAAGTATATATACAAAATTCGGTTCACATAAAATTCCTAAATACCGATTTACACCAAACCGACTTCAAAACCCTAAACAAATCGACTTCCAGTTTCCAGAGCTTGAGACCAATTTTCTTGGACAAGTTTGAAGATAAAGAAGGTGGGAAAAATAGTGTTCGAGTTCCTAAGTTGCTGTTTTAGTCGTGGTGAGTTTTTGAGTGAATTAGGGTTTCGGCGAGTGAGGTTTTTGTGCTTCTTTTGTTTTAACGATCCAAGCTCATCAAGGGTAAGTTCCTAATGTTGATTTCAGTCCTATAAGTCATATATAACACATAAAAATTGTCCATGCATGTTTAATATGTCGTATGAAATTATTTGGAATCTAAAACCCTAAAAGCGTATGAATATAACGAATGGGCGTATAATATTTTTAGAGACCATGAATTGATTTTTCCAGAAGCTATTATATGATATAAGACCTGAATAAAATACATATTTATGAATTCGAAGCTTGTATGAATTGTTTTGAGTTTTATGGTCGATTTAACATGGAAAAAGGAAGGTTTTTAAAAGGAACGATTAGGGTTTGCATGAATTAGGGTTTTCTTGTAATCATTAAAGGTAATTAATGAAGTAGTAATGATGAGCTAATGATTGGTTAAAATTAGGTTTAGGGTTTGTACTTGAATTATGTCTTTTCGGTCCTAAATAAAAGTTTGGGTTGGTTTTGTAAATTATGAAACTTAAAGGTTATTTTTGGGAACAGTAAAATAAAGGTCCTAAACGTATAAAAATAAGTGTGGGGGTTAAACATGTAATTTTGGATATTTAAAGGGCTATTCGAGTTGTATTTAATTTATTAGGGTACGTTTTGTAAATTCTAAAACCTTTGGGCCAAAATAGTAAAATCTGATAAAGTAAGGTTAGATTGTGAAGATAAAGATGTCAAGGGTGTAATTTGTAATTCTGAGTAATTATGGGTTCAACAAGTGTAAATTAATTTTTGTAGAGACAGCATGAGTTAAGTTAATTTCGGTTTGTTATCATTTACGTTCTAGGTTAAATTGGGAAATCATTAAAAGAAGTAATATGTGAATTTAATGCGTATTTAGTGATATTTAAAGAGTATGGGAAACCCTAGAACCTAAATAGGAAGTTGGTGAATTAATGAGGAATACCCTAAAATGTTGTAATTTCGTCTGTCACTAAAATGAGAATATTCTGACAACTCTAAAAGTATTAATGCGATAAATCCGTTATAATATTAATGATTCTAATAAGTATTAAATAAATCATAATCCGTGTAGATTCGTTGGAGGAGACGCGACGTTACATCTTCGTATTCGTTCATTCGTTACTTTTCTCTCAATTGCTTTAAGGTACGGATATTCTGTCTTACTTTAAGACACTTATGTTATCGTCAGATATTCGACCTTTTCAGTAAAGGTTCCTTATGATGTTCTTTTCGTTAGCTTTCCTACTTTTCTTATTAGGGTTTTCGATGCCATTGCTATGAACCCTTTCTTGTTTGTTTGACCTGTTGTTTATCTGAACTTATGTTTTATTGAACCATGCGTTATCTGATTTGAACTTTATGTTAGGAAGACTTTGATGTGCATATTAGTTGAACCTTGTTATATTTGAATATGAACCTTATGATATGAGTTATCTGATATGTTATTTGCTATGAACACTAATGTGTCTTTTGAGCGTTGCTTATCGAACTTTGATTTCTGAATTATGAAACATCGATTTTGAACTATATGATATGAAGACTTTGATTTTGAAAACATGATTAAACATTTGATAAAACATGATCTATGTCAGTTATGACATTCTGATTTGACCTAAGTTAGTTTGACACCTGAGCCAAATAATAACTAGTCATGGGGGTTCCATGTCCGTGTCGATGCACCTCGACATGACTCTAGGGCGATAGAGTGATGTTCTGCCACGTCCCTTATCTATTATTTGTTATGAGCTCAGTTGGTATTAAATTACCTATATATGTCTGTGGGGAGTATGGATGCATCCTAGATCGATCCGTTATCGATATGATTTGTCCGGTGAATGATGTCGGTGTGCAATACGCGTCTTCACAAAATTCTGGGAGCTAGCTACTCCAATTAGTTTATGAGGTTACTTTCTGAATAAGAAAGATATTTCGATATGATATGTTCGGGCTCGAGGTAGTTAACTAAATCTGTATTTGTTATTTCTATGTTAAGTTCTGATTATGATTTGGTGTGTTCAAGTGTTTATGATTATGTGCTGGGTTATTATATGATCTTATATATGTGTATGCTTCTGTATGTATATGTGATTACCGTTTATAATGCTATGTTGTGATTAATACGTTTAAATGGGGTTTGCATGCTGTTATCCGATGTCATGTTAGTTTATTGTTATGTGAATTCGTTGAACTGTGGGATGAATGTGTTAGTGTGATAGTGAGTATTCTGTAAGTTTAATATGTATAGTCTGATCAGTTAATTTTGGGAAACTTTGTTTATACGTTAGTGTTTTATTGCCTATGTGACCTGCCATGTTAAGTTCTGCTTATGCTAATATTTGATCTGGGAAATGATTCAATTTATGATGCCTGGTCTGTTAACTTGATAATTGCTATGCTATGTCTTTTGCTTATTTAGTTATAGTTTGTCTACTATATTTCTATTTGTTTGTGAGACGCCATGTTTTGGATGTTATTTTCCTTCTTTGCTTTAATGTTTTAAATGTGTTAAGTGAAGGTTAATTAATTGTTGAATGCCAGGTTTATTTTCTAGAAAGTGTTTTCGTTAGCTTTAGACTTTTCGTTTGGCTTATAAGTAAATTGTTATTCTTGATATGTTGAATGTTTGGATTTCTGTATATTTGTGCTTCCGCAGAATCCTGAAAGATCCTTCGTCATTATTTCATTTTATTTTGTCATTTGTATATTTTGTTTTGTTTAGTTTTGTTTCGTTATATCTGTTCACTGGGCTTTGTAAGCTCAGCCACATTTTCTTTTCTGCGGCGGTATTAAGCATTCAAGATGAGCTTATGGGATAGCTGATCTGGGTTGAGATTAGAGCTGAGAGCAAGACTTGACCTTTAGAGATCTTAGATTTATTTTGAAGCTTAACTATTTATGTTTTCTTTTTGAATATTTTGTAAAGGTTTTCGCTATTGTATAGTATTTCAAGTTCTGATATGAAACCGTATTGTGATATCTTTACCCTTGTCGGGTCGGGGTGTTACAATTTATGGTATCATAGCCCTAGGTTTTAGGACCCTTAGAGCTTAGGCTATGACCTGTGAGGATTGGGTAGACATTAGGTTTCCGTCTGTTCAGACATCTTTCGATTCCTTTTGATGGTCGTTCAGATTTGACTTCGATATCCTTTTGCCTTCACTAAATTGGCCCTCCTCTGTTCGCATTGAATTTTGTTATTTTGTTTTCGCTCGTCCGTTTGTCGATCGTTAGATGGAGACTACCCGTGAAGCCAAAGAAGATGGTGCCGACCCTGCGTTGCTGCAACAGTCCCTGGGCTGGAGAGGTTCGTGAAGCAGAAGCCACACTCCGGCCGTCGTTGGAGACTTCAGGATGCTGCTAGAGGAAGCTGGACGGACCAACCAAAGGCGCAAAGGACGGAGATGAGATTCAACCGGTGGCTGAGAAGGTTCATCTACTTCATATGATTTGGGCGCGACGTGTGTTACTCTGATTCGTTTGTCACGCGTGTTGAGGCGGTTTGATATCTTGCTACGCGATTTTGATCGGCATTACTTTTCTTTGATTTGTTCAGAACTCGGTTTGAATCGTGAAGTTTTATCTTTTAGCATTCGGTATAACTCGGCTTTTCTTTCTGGATCGTCGATAATGAATCATGAGGAACTGTTTTGAGCATTGGTGGCCTTCTTTTCTTTTGTGGTATGGTAAGTTGTTTTGATGTCGTATATGCTGTATGTATGTGATCTGGTCTGTTATAGTATGTTACCGCTATCCGATATGTTATCTGTATGTGGTGTGTTTTGCTATGATATTGTTATGTGTTGTGTCATGACCCGAGACCAAATATAGTGACAATAAGAACTTATTATGTGATGCAAGTATTATGACGGCTGATCAACGTGATAATACCGAGATCATATAATTTGAACTTATTGAAATTATATGACGTCTGGAAATGCCGTGATTGATAGATGTATGGATATTTGCCTGGTATCCGTTATTTGGTACTTTTCATATTGAGTTGAGACTCTGTATTTAATTGTGAGATTTTCGTCGGTATCGGTTGCATATAAGTTTTGTTCCAGTGGGATCCGAAGTTGTTATTATCTGTGTTAACCTATAGATTGCCATGCCTGCCTTAGATCTGTATGTTTCCACATACTCCTGCGTTTAGTAAACCGTTAGGGTTCGTTCCATCTATGCATATGATAGAGCGTGTTTTTGAATTTTCTTTATCTCATCTTTTACTGCTAATACTTTAATAAGTATATGATTAGCATTCGTCATATATTCCATGAAGTTTCGTAATCCACATTTGTCGCCGTACTATTCCGTCTTGCTCAATTTCGAGGACGAAATTTCTTTTTAGAGGGGAAGAAATTGTAATACCTGAATTTCTAAAATTCACAAAAAGACCAAAATACCCTTATGATCAAAAGTAAGAATAATTAAATAAACAGAATACCAAATGAGCTATGTAAATTCAGAAAACTTATAAGAAAATCACATATGATCCAAATAAATCTTGAATGACTTGGTAAAGTTAATTTTTATAGATTAAAATTTTATAAAATCAATTATGTACTTTAATAATTAGCCGAATATATTAAATAGTTTTATAAAAGAAATTAATTAATAAAAGCCCAATATAAATTTATAAAACTAAGAGTCCATTTATTTTAAGTCCAATACATTATAAAGCCCACAAGAAAAATAGTAAATCAAGTATATATACAAAATTCGGTTCACATAAAATTCCTAAATACCGATTTACACCAAACCGACTTCAAAACCCTAAACAAATCGACTCCCAGTTTCCAGAGCTTGAGACCAATTTTCTTGGACAATTTTGAAGATAAAGAAGGTGGGAAAAATAGTGTTCGAGTTCCTAAGTTGCTGTTTTAGTCGTGGTGAGTTTTTGAGTGAATTAAGGTTTCGGCGAGTGAGGTTTTTGTGCTTCTTTTGTTTTAACGATCCAAGCTCATCAAGGGTAAGTTCCTAATGTTGATTTCAGTCCTATAAGTCATATATAACACATAAAAATTGGCCATGCATGTTTAATATGTCGTATGAAATTATTTGGAATCTAAAACCCTAAAAGCGTATGAATATAACGAATGGGTGTATAATATTTTTAGAGACCATGAATTGATTTTTCCAGAAGCTATTATATGATATAAGACCTGAATAAAATACATATTTATGAATTCGAAGCTTGTATGAATTGTTTTGAGTTTTATGGTTCTGTTAAACATGGAAAAAGGAAGGTTTTTAAAAGGAACGATTAGGGTTTGCATGAATTAGGGTTTTCTTGTAATCATTGAAGGTAATTAATGAAGTAGTAACGATGAGCTAATGATTGGTTAAAATTAGGTTTAGGGTTTGTACTTGAATTATGTCTTTTCGGTCCTAAATAAAAGTTTTGGGTTGGTTTTGTAAATTATGAAACTTAAAGGTGATTTTTGGGAACAGTAAAATAAAGGTCCTAAACGTATAAAAATAAGTGTGGGGGTTAAACATGTAATTTTGGATATTTAAAGGGCTATTCGAGTTGTATTTAATTTATTAGGGTACGTTTTGTAAATTCTAAAACCTTTGGGCCAAAATAGTAAAATCTGATAAAGTAAGGTTAGATTGTGAAGATAAAGATGTCAAGGGTGTAATTTGTAATTCTGAGTAATTATGGGTTCAACAAGTGTAAATTGATTTTTGTAGAGACACGCATGAGTTAAGTTAATTTCGGTTTGTTATCATTTACGTTCTAGGTTAAATTGGGAAATCATTAAAAGAAGTAATATGTGAATTTAATGCGTATTTAGTGATATTTAAAGAGTATGGGAAACCCTAGAACCTAAATAGGAAGTTGGCTAATTAATGAGGAATACCCTAAAATGTTGTAACTTCGTCTGTCACTAAAATGAGAATATTCTGACAACTCTAAAAGTATTAATGCGATAAATCCGTTATAATATTGATGATTCTAATAAGTATTAAATAAATCATAATCCGTGTAGATTCGTTGGAGGAGACGCGACGTTACATCTTCGTATTCGTTCATTCGTTACTTTTCTCTCAATTGCTTTAAGGTACGGATATTCTGTCTTACTTTAAGACACTTATGTTATCGTACAGATATTCTGACCTTTTCAGTAAAGGTTCCTTATGATGTTCTTTTCGTTAGTTTTCCTACTTTTCTTATTAGGGTTTCCGATGCCATTGCTATGAACCCTTTCTTGTTTGTTTGACCTGTTGTTTATCTGAACTTATGTTTTATTGAACCATGCATTATCTGATTTGAACTTTATGTTAGGAAGACTTTGATGTGCATATTAGTTGAACCTTGTTATATTTGAATATGAACCTTATGATATGAGTTATCTGATATGTTATTTGCTATGAACACTAATGTGTCTTTTGAGCTGTTGCTTATCTGAACTTTGATTTATGAATTATGAAACATCGATTTTGAACTATATGATATGAAGACTTTGATTTTGAAAACATGATTAAACATTTGATAAAACATGATCTATGTCAGTTATGACATTCTGATTTGACCTAAGTTAGTTTGACACCCGAGCCAAATAATAACTAGTCATGGGGGTTCCATGTCCGTGTCAGTGATGCACTTCTGACATGACTCTAGGGCGTAGAGTGATGTTCGCCACGTCCCTTATCTGTTATTTGTTATGAGCTCAGTTGGTATTAAATTACCTATATATGTCTGTGGGGAGTATGGATGCATCCTAGATCCGATCTGTTATCGATATGATTTGTCTGGTGAATGATGTCGTGTGCAATACGCGTCTTCACAAAATTCTGGGAGCTAGCTACTCCAATTAGTTTATGAGGTTACTTTCTGAATAAGAAAGATATTTCTGATATGATATGTTCTGGGCTCGAGGTAGTTAACTAAATCTGTATTTGTTATTTCTATGTTAAGTTCTGATTATGATTTGGTGTGTTCAAGTGTTTATGATTATGTGCTGGGTTATTATATGATCTTATATATGTGTATGCTTCTGTATGTATATGTGATTACCGTTTATAATGCTATGTTGTGATTAATACGTTTAAATGGGGTTTGCATCTTGTTATCGATGTCATGTTAGTTTATTGTTATGTGAATTCGTTGAACTGTGGGATGAATGTGTTAGTGTGATAGTGAGTATTCTGTAAGTTTAATATGTATAGTCTGATCAGTTAATTTTGGGAAACTTTGTTTATACGTTAGTGTTTTATTGCCTATGTGACCTGCCATGTTAAGTTCTGCTTATGCTAATATTTGATCTGGGAAATGATTCAATTTATGATGCCGTGCTGTTAACTTGATAATTGCTATGCTATGTCTTTTGCTTATTTAGTTATAGTTTGTCTACTATATTTCTATTTGTTTGTGAGATCGCCATGTTTTGGATCATTATTTTCCATTTCTGCTTTAATGTTTTAAATGTGTTAAGTGAAGGTTAATTAATTTGTTAAATGCCGGATTATTTTCTAGAAAGTGTTTTTGTTAGCTTTAGACTTTTCGTTTGGCTTATAAGTAAATTGTTATTCTTGATATGTTGAATGTTTGGATTTCTGTATATTTGTGCTTCCGCAGAATCCTGAAAGATCCTTCGTCATTATTTCATTTTATTTTGTCATTTGTATATTTCGTTTTGTTTAGTTTTTGTTTCGTTATATCTGTTCACTGGGCTTTGTAAGCTCAGCCGCACTTTTCTTTTCCTGCGGCAGGTATTAAGCATTCAAGATGAGCTTATGGGATAGCTGATCTGGGTTGAGATTAGAGCTGAGAGCAAGACTTGACCTTTAGAGATCTTAGATTTATTTTGAAGCTTAACTATTTATGTTTTCTTTTTGAATATTTTGTAAAGGTTTTCGCTATTGTATAGTATTTCAAGTTCTGATATGAAACCGTATTGTGATATCTTTACCCTTGTCGGGTCGGGGTGTTACAATATCATCTATTAAAAATTAAATTGAAGAATGAAAAGAGATAAAACATGTCAAACCTGGTTAATCTTTCTCAATCACATTCTACCTATAAAAATAACTTATAACATAATCAATCGAAATATGTCATATATTTGAATCAGAACAATATTATCGATCAGAAGAAAATCAGAACAATACTATGTTAACAACGTTAGTCCAAAATCACTTATTCAAGCAAAGTATCAATTTCGCACAAACTACTGAATTTCGCAACCCAAACCAAACTATGAAATCTACCAAAACTATGAAATATTATACCTGAGAATGATACCGGAACCCATAAAACCACAGATGCGGCCGCACCCTGCTCACTTGTCACCACTAATTCAGGAAATACAAACCTAAAAAAAAGATAGAGAAATAAGAAAACATCTTGAAAAACAAACACATTCAGTCAATTTGGAAATCTAAGCAATGTTTTAAGATGGTAAAAAACAAACGGATATAAATCTGTAAGAAAAACACAAAATGAAATTAAAAAACGGATAATAATCTCGGTATTGCAACAATCTGTAAGAAAAACACAAAACAAAACAAAGGAATTATAATTGAATGAAAAAAACAAATTATTTACCAATTAGCAAAATCCCCAATTCTTTTTCTAGGGTTCATATAAAACACAATTACATTGCAATATAGAACTAATAATTCGAAACAATAAATATTATAATTAAATCGGTACTTACATAATCTTTCATGAATCACAGGCACACTGATGTAACAAAAACAACTTCTTCATTGATTTTGAATCTGTGTGTTTTGAATTTGTGTTTGGTGTTTTTTAGAAACTCGCCCTTTGAATGCGTATGAAAGAAGTTTAAATGCTATTGATTTGAAACTGATTTGTGAATTACATTGAATGTAATTGAATGAATCGTGTGGAAGAAGTTTTTTTCACTTTCAAAACGTCATGCATAAAAGTATTGTACATAAAAGCTAAATAAGGAAATGCATTAAACGAATTTTTAATGCTGGTAGCTTAGTAGGCTTGTACAAAAGCTTATTTTATTATATAATAATAGATAATAGATTAGTGTATACCCGTGCCAAATAGTTATAGGAATTGATTGGCCTTTTTCATAAAGCTATTCTTTTTTTTCCTTAGCTTAGCTAAGATATTGTGTTCACATAATATTTAATAATATTTTTTACTTCCTTTTTATACATAAGTCAAAAAATATTAACATCTCCCCATTAAGATGCTAATATAGATGTAGACCTCACTATTCCTTCCTCATATGAAAAAGAAATGATAGGTAAAGAAAAGTAAAGAAAAGAAGTGGAAAGAAAAGAAAGTGGCATTTATATTTCATGTTCTCGAGTTGAAAGAAAATGAACGGAAATGGAAGGAAAATAAACAAAGTCGTGTTCTCGAGTTGGAAGAAAAAGAAAGAAAAAAAGAAAAAATTATAGTTATGACTTTTTAAAAATAGAAATATATCTATAACAAAAGATATATAAAATAATGAAGGTTATATAACTTAGTTTATAACAAATAGTTTATGTGTAAATTTGTTTCCTTCCAAATCCGCTTATATTTGGCCGGAAAATTTGGTAGGAAAAAACTTCTTAATTTTCCTATCAAATCCTTCCTATTTCATTTCCTTTCTGTTTGATAAAAACTCGAGAACGCACCAATTTTTCTATTTCCTTTCATTTTCTTTCTTTTCCTTCCAAAAACAAACTCGAGAACGCAGCGTAAGTGTTTAATGCAAGGATTAGAGTGTGCCGAATCAAATTTTGAAGTGTGTAAATCACCTCTTTATACCAAGGGATTGTTTTCGCTATTCATATAAAAAGAAATCAATAAGATTAAAATCATTTTAATTTAAATATCTAATGAATCGTTGATCGTTAGACAAAACAAAATATACCGTCACGACCAGCATTTAATTATCTTTATTACGTTTTTTTTTTCGTTTTTTACATTTTTTTCACCTTTTCTCATCGGTGTTGAAACTTTCATGAGAATTCACATGAAACACTAATTTGAATATTCTAATAAAACCACGTGTGATATTAGTATTAAATCAGGGTGTTTGGCATTGCGTTGTGGAGCAGATTATTTGCTTATTGCATTGTGGAGCAGATTATTTGCTTATTGCGTTTGCGAACCGGAAATAATCTATTTGAAGTGTTTGGGTGTGCCTTTGAAAACGTCATTTACATCCTCCAAAACTGCTTTTTGTGGCAGTATGGAAGGAGTCACTTTTTGAAAACGTGGTTTTGCGGCAAAACTACGTTTTGTGGCTAAAAGTGAAATGCAAAGGCTAACACCCCCATAGTATGTAATAAAATTATATGTGATTTAACACCAATATCACGTGTGATTTTATTACTATATTCAAATTAACGTTTAATCACATGTGATTTCTTCATGCAAGCTTCAGCAACGAAAAGAAAAAAGTAAAAAAAAAAGGAAAAACCGTGAACAAAACAAAAAAAAATTGTCAAAAGTATATCAAAGTGTCTATCTATAGAAAGATAATTAAATGCTCGTCGTAATGTCAGGTTTAATCTCATCCACTGGATCAAATGAAGATGGATGGTGGAGATTAGTCTCTTGGTATTCAAATAAAGTTTGGTATTTAAATGATCTTAAATCTTAAAATATTATGGTAAAGTTTACAATTAACATTGAAAACTCTTCATTATCATCCGAGATGACAACAATATTATACTAGTGCCACTTTAACAAATTGTAATTGAAATATGGATCGAGATCGAGAACATGATCGTGACAAATTTGTAAAAATGAAAAAAATGGGTAAAAGTTTGGTAATTTTATAGTAAATTACATAAAGCGTCCTTGTGGTTAGACCAAAATTGTACGTTTCGTTCTTAACTCTCAGGAAGCGCACATATCGTCCTTGTGGTTGTCCATTTTTGCATTGACCCGTCCTTTGACTGGACGTGCGTTTGTTTCTGCCGTTAACTCGGGTCACGTGCGCCTTACGCGATGGTTAAATCCGTCCATTTACGTTGTGAAACGACAGGGACGATCCTTTTAAAAAGTTTAGCTTTTTTTATTATTTTTTATTCCGCGTATTTTATCGGGTTATACCCTACCCGTAAACTAAATAAACACAAATGTACCCTTTTTCCCCAAAAAACACACGATTAAACCCAACCAACCCAACCCTATTTTCCATAAATCGCTACACACATCCAAATTAAGGACGACTCAGGTATGAAGGACAGGAGCATATTTGTGACAACTCTTAAGGATATCCAGGAAGAAGAAGGTGAAGTGTTGTTCAAAATTCACACAAATGGGTTATTTGCATATGGCCCACTCAGGTATGAAGGAGGATCACTTACTAATGTGTGTGCTTTTAGCTGTGATAGGGATATCTTTAGTTCAAGTCTTGATAATGTACAGAGATTACGAAACCAAAATAAAATGGTTTGAAATTGATTAACAAATATGATGATGTTCATAAGTTGTACGAGTTGGTTGAAACACATTAATCAATTGATATCTTTGTTTCTCATAAGCCTCAAAAGTTAGCACAATTTTACTTAAAAAACATAGGTTCAGAGGTAAAGGGTTGGGTAGAGCAAGATGTTAATTTTCGTTGCACAAGTCCAACACCTTTTACGACTCAATGTAAATGAAATGAGATTGATAGAAGAAAAAACAATGTAATGTAAGCAAAATACAAACAAGGAAACGTGGTGTTGTTATCAAATAGGGTGAGGGTGTTTTTCATAACAAAATGGACAAAAATGAAGGAAAAAGAAAGTTGGTTGATGATAAGGATGTTTTTCAAAAGAAAACAAGGCAAGGTTGTTGTAACAAATTATAAGCGAGGTTTTGATGGGAAGTGGAAGGCTGTAATGGTTGAATGTGCATGTTTTGTTGTTGATGTTGTTCCATTCAAAAAAGGTGGTGTTGAAAACAGGGTTGGTGGTGTTGGTGGTCTTGTGGCTAGTGGTGTTACGAGACCTTTTAAAAAGCAGTGAAAAATTACCAACTGCATACTTACCCTTTTTGCAACAAGGCCATCTAATATGAGGTTTCAATGTTGAATTCCATGGCATCTTTTTATATTTTGAAACTGCAATTATACTTTAGCTAACTTGAATATGTGGTCTTTGGATACTCGTTTTTTGAAGGCACAGTAAGAGTATGTTCATCAATTTTAGGTTCATCTTTTGTATTTTGCGAATTACCGGTAGAAGGTTGTAGCAGACAATGAATCAGTAGTGCTGGACAAATCTTAAGTATTTGGGTGTTTGCCCTTTTGTAATTTGCATGTTATGAAAACTTTTAATTGTATATTATGGTAATTATTGGGTTTTAGTAATTTTTGTTCTTTTGTAATCTGTGATTGTGTTTGTGTTTATGTTTGTCTACCATGTGATTTCTGGTATAATCAACATAGCATAAACATACTAGTGCATATTTTCATACCATAAACACAGTGGTAAATAACAAATAATGCATGATATAATCAACAAAAACAAACACCCCTTTCTATATGCTACTATCTTGAGTCAGCAAAACCAAAAACCCCTTTATATCTGTTAATATCTTGAAGCAACAAAGCCAAAAACCCCTTTTCTATCTCTATTGAATTCAGAGAAAGTGAATGAAATGTGTAAATCTCATTAATGAAATAAAACTACATTTGCAGTATTTATACAAGTACATAGATGAAATGGCTTTTTTAATCTGCAACTATATTGCTGCCCAACGATTCAACAAAACCAACTTACTATCTCAGCTACCATCTTCTTACCAACTTTCTATCTGCTACTATCTTACTATCTTTGATGCATGGTATAATCGGAAAAAACAAACACCCCTTTTATATCAGCAAACCAAACACAGTGATAAATAACATTGATGCATAGAACATATGTTCAAACCATAAGCAATGTTATAATGTTACATATGTTCAAACCATGATGCACAAAAAAACTAGAAAAAGGATACATATGTTTGACTAATGACAGTCAAGCTGGTATCTGCAAATGTTGACATTAGATATGCATAACTATAAGAGGATTTATTTTAAATGAACTGTTTATAGTACTACTTTACGAATATGAACCTCGCACACAAAATTTTCCAAAATGAGCTTTTAAATATTACCAGTTAGATTCATTAGTAGATTAGTTTCTAACCATACAAGTGTATAAAAAGAGTGCTACGCAAGTCGTGGGCGAGGGATGGGCGAATTGTTGGGCGAGCCGTGAAGCTGTCGAGTGGTGGGCGAGGGCTAGGCAAGACTAGGCGAGTGTTGGGCGAGTTATACGTAAGTTGGGGGCGAGGGGAGTGTGGGTTAAATGCCGGGCGAGCAGGGGCGAGTGGGTTAAGGTCTGGGCGAGGGAGTGCTATGACATTTTAGTTATACCTATTTATTGTTTTCTATCGCCCAAGTTAAACGACAAGGTTATATTTTAAGGTATGGGCGAGGCTGTTTATTGTTTTTATATCGCCCTAGTTGTGCAAGATGGTCAAGCAAAATGGGTTACTTTGAAGTAGCTTGGCGTTGGTTGGACATATGCATGAAAGGAACGGTTTAATGAAGTTATGAATTGCATGCCTAGTTTGTAAGCTGTAATACTAACTTTAGTTTTAACAACAAGGATTGTATGAACTTTGTTAAATATAGCAAAAATGAAACAATATTAATCTGTTAAAAATATAGCAAAAATGACATTAGCTATCCATTTAACATAAATATAGGAACAAATAGTGAATGAAGTTCCAAAAATTCATCACCATTTCAGTAACGTTATCAACTCGTCTCTTCACACTGACACTCGAAAACTTGAATAAAATTTGGGGCAAGAAGGCTTTATATCAACCATTTTGGTGAGATGCATTCGAATCCTAATTCAAATTAGATCTCATAAAGAAAAATAAAATATTTAGAAATTCCTATCCATCTACAACTGAGATTTATCATTTGATCCCGAATCGTTGTATGATTACATTTGTATTAGAGTCTTACTCCATCTACTCTAGGATTAGAGGCGGTTTATTCTTCATGACTCTCTATTTTGTATATGTTTTTCGTACTATTTTTGGTTGAAATGTTGATGTTTCCTTATGTATTTTCGAAGACTTATTTGTTGTGACACACAGTTATAGCACTCTTGGTTGAACCACAAACATTCTTGCTATTTATAACACCAAAAAATCCAAAATTGACGCAGAATTGTACTAAAAACATATACTTTTATAGTACCGTTTTACCATTTATATCTTGATAATATTTAAATTAGCGATAAAGCAGAGGCCCATGTTTGATACCGTTCCCTTAAAAGTACAACGGCCAAGGCAGAAATACTGTCGGATTTAACCAAAACCTGAAAGCTTCGCCATGGTCTTGCCATTGAACTAATGTTGGAATTTATACACCTTTTAGTAGCATGTGGTGTAATGGTAGCAATCAAGAGCAATCAATTGTTACATGTGCTATAGTGGTAGTAATCAAGACCATCAGTTACCAATTAACTTTGATGTTATGAAATGTTTAATGTAACAGTTCATTCAAATCTGTTGTATTATGATTTCAAAGAAGAGTTTAGAGAAACTTGTTTTTATGGTGGTCTTGCCTCAGAACCAATGGTAAGATTTGTACACCTTGTAACATGTGGTGCATGTGATGGTAGCAATCAAAGAGAAAATGTTGTGTAATGGTAGCAATCAAGATCGTGAATTACTTAATTTTGATGTTATGACATTGTTAGTTACAAGTAGTGAGAGTCCATTCAAATCTGCTAATATGATTTCAAAAAAGACTATTTATAAAAGACTTCACAATGCAAGCAGGGGGTTTGGATGGTTTGATGGACGAGGGATGAGGCCTTCCTTTGTTTGCTGTCTCCTCCTTTAGTGTGAGGATATGGGTAGGATATGACAATCATGGAGAAGGAAATGTAGTCCACATGGTGAATTGGTGATAGTACAGTTTGCTTTGATAATTGTCATGTTAGTATTGTTGTATTTAGTTTGCAGTACATTCTTTTGTTTGCCTTAGTATGTAACTGGAAAATGTTCTGTATTTGTTTGTATATACTTGAGAAGTAATATAAAGCTCACCATTTCACCAAAAAAAACTTCTAAATTTTTGGTCAAAATGGCTAAGATGGTAGAACAATAATATAACCATGATATCATGTTGCAAAAGCGTGTATACGGTTTGAGGCTATGAGATACCAGACAATGCGTGCATTTATTAATCGACAAGACAAAAGATCTAGGTATTCAGTGTCAAAAAAAGATTCAGTAAAAACTCAAATTAAATGTGTCACACTATAAATGGTTTACCTTTAGTTCGATGTTAAGATTCATCTACCACCCTAAATAAAATTTCAAGAAATGCTCACATGAGCATTCAATAGACGATCATGATACAATAATAAGTTGCACTTTATACAAAAGCTAAGATTCAATTCCTAGGAAACACAATTTACAATTGCACATAAATAGAAAATCTAAAAAAAATCATGTTAAAAAAAAAAAAATAAATAAATAATACTTGGTCAAGTTGGAAGAGTTTAACACAGTGGTAATCCAAAACAGAACTTCTGTTAGTAGGTGTATGCTAGAGTTTCTACCTTGGTTGGTCGCCATAATGTCTTTTCGACACACAAAAACCCTTCTTTTTCCTTGTTGTAACTCAAATGGACGTTCCATTGCATAGACCTTACCATGTTCTCGATCTCAGCAATGGTGTCAACATTATCATGCACGATTAGTTTTCCTTTTGGTCTTAAGATCCTGTCCACTTCTGCAATCACCGATTCTAACTTGCACCTGTAATGGAATGTTTAAAACTCTTCATTATAGGGGTGTTCGGTTAATATTTCAAATATGAGGATACAAGACAAAAACTATGCAATATATTAAAAGAGATGAATTTACCTTGTCCTAACTCTTGAGAAAAGATGATCGGCATGAAGAAGATCATATGTTCGCGGGTAAATGTTGAATGATTCACACCAATTATGATATATTCCAAAAAGTCCACGCTCGTATATTATTGGAAGCGTATCTGGTGAATCAAGCGGTACCACATTCATCACCCATACGTTCAGATCTCTTAATGCAGTAGCAAATCTAAATTAATTATTTACCACAATAACAACATAAGAACCGGAGACCATGCATGTAATGTTCTATACTTTTCTATCATTTAGGAATATTTGTTAAGTTTGACTTACCCTCCATAAATGGATCTCATATCAATAACATTTCTGATTGAAGACCAGTCAATTCCTAAACCACTCAAGTAAGAATTTGTGACCACATTTTTTCAGTGCATATAGTCATCAGTGAAGTCCTCCGGTGCTGGTTTTCCATACACTCCAGTATCAGTATTCTTTAACCAGTATGGTGGTGAATCCAACCTTTCAGGCCACATTTTTGGCCAGTTTGAACCACGAATTGAAGAATTAACGGGAACTTTATGCATGCATGCTTGAAGGTTTACATTCCTGTAGCGTTACAATACAATATGTCACATATGTCGAAAATAAACATGTCATCGCTTTTTCTGTACTCAAAGGTCAAAATAATATTCCTGTATGTAGTAACAAGAAAGGAGAAATTATACAGTATTCAACTTGAATACTTCCCGTATTTGGAAATGTTGCCATTATTGGCTCCTTTATACTTAAGCACAATATTTTATGAGCAATTTCCAACTGAAAAAGTGAAACCAAAGAAGATTACCATATGGCATCTGGATCATCACTGTTTTTGCACAGAGGTGGATCGTTTTGTTGTCTGTTTTCATAGCATTCGTTAGAAGTTGCCTTTCTGTATATTGATGCACCGACTTGATTCAATGTATCTTTATAAACCACCAGCAGCTCCCAGCACATGGCCTTTGTCAATTTAGACATAGCTGTCACAAAATTATAATTATGAGATTAGGGAGGGAGAGGACATTATAGAATGAGTATGATTGCATTTTGTAAAATATATTAAATTTGTGTAATATAACATTTAAATATATCAGGTGCAAAAATCAATTGTTTCCAATAGATGTGATGATGTATTCCATTTGATTACTATGAGCATATACGATAGAAAATGGAGTTAAAAGGGGTTGAGATCAAAATGTTTAGTTCTATGTTTGGGTCATGATGGGTTGGGCTGACTCATAAACAGCTTTTGGTAATTTGTAAATGATTAATGTATTAAGTATTTATATATAATTACAAGATGTATATCAGTAAAAAAATGCGATATTTGTCACACCCTATGCGACTTTTGACTCATTTAACTCGCTTCGTGTTTTAGCCAGTTTCAGAAATTTGTCCCTTTTGACCATCACAATTTAGTCCTCTTGGTATTCTTTCTTGGTTTAATATTTTATAAGGTTTGTGTGGTGCAATCGAAATCAAATATTGATCTCCAATTCGAGCTAACAACATTGTACAAAATCTGCTAGGTAGTCGTTGAACATTGCATCAGGCTTAAGAAAGAACCACCTCATTAAAGCAATTGTCTCGAAAGTGGAACAACTATGGCTATTATACTAATGTATCCTGACGGTGTACTTAAATTTGTTAGCTCAAATTGGAGATCAATCTCTGATTTCGGTTGCACCACACAAAGCTTATAACATATGAAACCAAGAAAGAATTATGATCATAAAATTTAGTCAAATCAAAAGTTACTATCCCAGACTTTGTTGAACACAAAAAAAGTATCGTATTAGTAATTAATGACGAACAATCTAAGTATTATTAATATAATTATTTAGTAAAAACAAAAAAATCAACAGTAGTTTTTGTAAAATGAAGAGTATAATGTGAGAAGATGAAGAGTATAATGTTATTTTTTGCCAACATTCAGTTGTCAAATTTCTTAGCCTTTATTAACATCAAATTTATCAAGTATGATTACAAATTTACAACTAAAATAATAAACACAATCTCTATGATAATGCTTTAGGAGCTTATAAAATATAAACATTTAAATACACTTTAGACTACTTCCCACCCGTTCAACCCATTTAAACCTTCATTTTTTTGTATTTTTTTTTTGTATTAATGATTTGACAATTTATGAAGATATAATACTAAAGTAAAGTAAGCGAATCTGGTTGACCGAAATCAATATTATCAATCATCATATAACGATATATGTAGGTAAAGACGTAAAGTAGTAACTGACTGACAATGGAGACAACACACACAATGCATAAGCAAGTAGCAAAACATATAAAATGGTACCTTTATAACTTCACAGATCTAAATTTTCATAAGTTTGCGAACATTGATTCCAATCTGTCCTTCTCTCATGATATCCGAAGCTATGGGGCTACCACCATATGGGCTCTGCGCCAAAGCCAAACCGGCAACTTTATCTTTTAAATCCGGCCAATACATTGATAACGCAGCAGCTGCATCTATTCCCCCTTACTATGGCCAAGAAGAAAAACACGCTTCTTGGAACCCCAATGGAACTCTTCAATGTACTCCTTTATTTCTCTAGGATTCTTTTCAACTGACGCCTAAAATGTTTCATGTTAATCATACAACTTCAAAACCACTAACTTTCAACAAACTTTCGATAATAATAATCATAATCATAATAGAGATATTACCTCACTAAACTGGGTTAAAAAAAGTTCAATGCTTAAACCTCAGGATCATCTTATTTACTGTGATTGAAAAAAATATATTTGATAATAGGTCATTCATAGAACAGAAAAATAAAGAAATATTGCAAAGTGCAAGCAACAACCTGTAAAAGCCAGTCGCGGTTCGAAACATCGTTGCTCGACAAAGAACCCCATTTCATCATATAAGCTTCAACCATAATCTTACTTTTTAATGGGTCCAAACCTGTAGCCAAATTCACATTTTGATTCAATTTGAAGTCCAGTTGTCCAACAGCAGCATGATTAAGCTGTAGAAAAAAGCAGCAAGTCACGATTGGAACCCCGTTCGTTTGGACCTGCATTAAAGGTCACCCCTTTTTAGTTTTGACGATATTTTTCCACTTCTAAAAGAACCACATAAGTGTGCCGTTGATGCTGCGTTCTGCTCCTAAAGCTTGATGTTGCTGCTGCAGCTTGATGTCGTTGTTGCTTCTGATGTTGCTCCTCCTGACACAAACATGCCACCATGGTTTCAAATAGGATATGGTTCCAAAATAAAGTTGTTATTCGGGTAAACCCAAACCGAGGGAGACTTATTCGGGTCAGGTTATTAGGATTTCGGAAAAGAATAACCTTACCCATATTTTTTCAACACCCAATCTAGCAAGTAAAGAACTATAATTATATGATCCCTCGTCCATATGCTCTGAATATTGACCATTATGCCCCTCAGATATCTCTGATTTGCTATCACCAATTTTCCCTGTTGAATACGGACCAGATAGCCTTTGTTCCAGCTCCCTTATCCGTTTCTCATACACCCGACACTAAGCTTGTTTTTCCTTTAAAATAGTTTCCTATTGTTCCCATATTCATCTTTCAAGCGCAAGGCCTCAGCCGTCTTTTCAGCACCATCTTTCAATAAATTGTCTATTTTACCTCATCATCTAAAGATTCAAATCCGACTTTAATTCGAGCTCACTACTTTTCACAATATTTCTAAGTGTTTATTTACTCTCATATAGACAGATAAGTACGGTTATTAAAACGCTCAAAGCTGCTTATCTACTTAGAATTGTTTGTATTGCTGAGTAATGTCATTTTTCAGATTTGATAACGAATAGAAGTAAAGGTACTCACCCCTTGATTGTGGTTATCGCCTATTGCTTTGAATTAAAATTCATCCATACTTCCCGTCCTTCTAGCCATCTTAGCTCCAGAAAGTCCAGCCCCGGCTGCTAGATTATGATAAATTAGAGCGTTAGGCATTGGTTAATTAAACGCCCTAATCATTGGTGTGGAAAGTATTATATATCCAGTTTTGAACTGTTTTTACGGTGCCGTTACTCATCCCTATCTTTAGCTTTTTGTTTATATCATGTATAGACATTGAACTGTTTACACCTTTGATTTGCAGGTTTAGAAAAATATGTAGTAGAACTTTAACAGTTTTTTTTGGTTGTCAAGGTGTTTATCCTTTTGATCGTAGGATAAGTGTCAGTGAATACGAATGGCTTTTTTTGCAATTGATTTTTCATTGGCAAGTGTAAAATTTTCTTAATTTCCATTAGTGAAGTCAAGACACGAGTTACTTGCATGAGTCTTGATTAATTGCTTACCTAAGTTGCATTTAACTAATCAGATAGAAAGTGATGAGGACGTTTTATGGAGGGCTAATGTAAAGGAGACTAAAGAAGAACTTGCATCTCAAGGCAATAAGTTCCTGGATTGGTGAGTTCAGTTCTAATTGCTGGACAAGCTTCTGATTTCGTTGTTGTAGCACTGTTGCATCAACCTACAGTGACAATTGGGACTTAAAATTAATCTAAGTGCTCTGATTTGATTTAGATTATTCCGATTTAAGTAAATAGTGGAAGAAGCTTACCGAGTAACATCCATTTAAAGGATAACGACCAGCAAGTATCGATCACGATGAGTCATGTTGGTTTAATCACAGTGTCACACTGTTGTTGGTCCTCAAACAGCCTTTGGAACTCCTTTAGTCCTCTTTCCTATACATAGCAATAAATGACACTCGAAACAAAAGAAATACAAAAACATATGATATAATAGAAGATACTTCTAACTTCTAAACATAGGAACTAAAATTGATCTTACCCAGCAAGAACTAATTGCAATCACCACTGGTTTCTCTGCATTAGTATATTCATCCATCTAAAAAGCTCGGCCCATGTCATTCCATAAAGTTCATCAAATGATAAATGTCAGAGCTCAGGAAATTATTGTATTCTAAATGGTAAACACTGCTAAAAGCTTCAAAAAGTTTGACACCAAACACAGCCATAGGCTTGCACTTCAAAATCAATACGAAAAGGATAAGCAAACAGTTTTGCTTGTGTTTTTTATCGAGCAACTATCTCCGTCACAGTTTACATTGGTTGAACTTTTTGGATAGAAGCTTGAATAGAAATCAGGACCAAGTGAGTTATCTTCTGTGATAAATGTGCTTTGCTTAGGTGTTGGCATTGCACCCTCATTGCCTAACAACCCCATTTCAATTGCTCTTATAACTTTGGATGGATTGTTTGATTCAGCTAAAGTTGTACCAATAAGTTGTCATGCTTTCGCCATGCATCCTTCATGCCTAGATACAAAGGTAGAAATTATCATTAGATAGTAGAGTAGAGCCCAATTAGATTATTGTTATGCTTGATATGACTGAATCCCCTATTTCTCAACCCGCTAACAATCTCCATAACCATGACACCAAAGCTAAATACGTCCGACGTTGTTGAGAAAAGACCATTTAACGCTTACTCTGGTGAAATGTAACCTCTGCATTTAACTTTATTTGGAATGTAACTCTACATTTAACTTTATTTGATTTTACATATATAGTTTCAGTCTATGGGTAACTCCTAATGTTTAATATGTAAATATGTATCAACTTTCTGATCCTTACCAAATATAAATGAGTCTAAGCTTTTGTTTGGCATGTACTCATAGATCATCAACTTCTCGTTTCCTTCAATGCAACATCCGAGGAGCTTGACAAGATTTAGGTGCTGATGTTTAGAAATATAGATGACTTCGTACTTGAACTCGATGTGCTATATTAGACCTGCACGTCAACTGATGTGGCATGACTTTAATCTTTCTTTCCACACACCTGACTCTTACTTTTAATCACCACAAACTCAAGATCCTCTATCCCATGGAGCTCTTTTGTCACAACAAAAATAAGACCTCCCTACACCCTAATGACTAAAGCTTCATTTTTTGTTAGGATGAAGGAAACCTACACTTTCTTAATTTCATATTAAATGCCTTTCTAGTGTACCAAATCCTTTATCCCAAGGAGTTCTTTTGCCACCACAAAAATAAGACCTCCCTACATCCTAATTACCAAAGTTTCAAGTTTTGTTGGGATGAAGGAAACCTACTATTTTTTATTTTCTTATTAACTGCCTTTCCAGTGACAAATCTCATTACTATTCTTGTTCCAAAAAAAAAAAAAAAAAAAAACATTACTATTCAAATTTGACTTTTGATTTTTGCATATCTCATTCTCCATTTGCTATCTCCCTTTTTCCCGTACTCTTAGAAGTCAGCTCGGGGTTGGTGGTACTAATGGGCAGCGAGTTGTGGAGGTGTAGAAGATTAGGGAGGGGCGGAGCTAGGTGGTAGATATAGAAGAAGATGATCAATGATAGCGATGAATGAGGAAGAAGATGAGTCTAAAAGCCTTCACTGTCTGTAACAAAACCACTGAATCGAAAGGAAACTTAACAGAAGTGAGGTGCACCCTAAAAATTTCAGATTTGGTGCGTTTGAATAACCCGGAAAAATAATAAAATTTTCGACAAAATCTAAATTTCTGGCCCATAATTGAGGCATAAAAATTAATTTCTGAATATCCAGTTCGATCCAAACCACCCTTTAGTGACCTTTAATAAGAAATGATAATGCTTATTCAAATGGATTAAATGATTAGCAATGACATTCGGTTTTGGAACAATAGTTATGGTATGCAAAATGGAAGCATCTCAAATAAGAAAAAAGATGTAAACAATGGCCTTTTGTCCCGTTTGAGTCATTTTGTATTTCAATGGCCAAACCAGCGCAGCAGAATTCATGTTTACTTCTACATACCTACACACCTTTTAAAATTTTGTCATTATGTATCTTGACTTTATAACTAAAAGATTAATAAACTGGAACATAAGAAAAAACTAAACAAATGAAGTATGAATATAATTGAGACGAATAATTTACCAAGGATCATGAAAAAGGTATTGCATAGCTGATCCGTAAGCTTCTTGGAAGATATACAGATACTCTTCATCTCCAAATAATATATATGCCTGTTGATGGGAAAAACAAACAGAATGAAAAAAGATGAAGGTAAATTGTGGAATGATGGATACACCTTTGTTCCTATGAAAGCGAATTTTTCTCATAATTTTGCACTTTATAATTAACAAACCTTCAGAAAATAGTCATAAACCAATAGTATTTACTGCTTGGAAATCAAACATGTTTGAAATACCTGATAATGTAAACATGGAGAGTGATAGCACAAAAGATCCATACGTATTTATGTTGCATGCAAGCTATTTATTTCCTGTGTAGGAATGACAAATGAGCCATCGACTTCTTGTATGTTCCTGGTATTAGATGAAATCATTGTGTGGTCATCATCTTAACATGCAACAATGCGAGGAGTACAGTGAATACTACCTAGAATACGTAAACAACCAACCGAAATAACAGTGCTATAAGAAGTACTTACATGTGTAATGAGCCGATTAAGCGATTAGACTATTGATGCTATGAGATGAAACAGGAATGTACTGCCTTAGACATCATGAGGGATGTAATTCGGAAGCGGTGCAGCATGGGTGTGGATAGCCGCATCAGTTTTTTTTTCACTGAGGCTCCGCGAATACCACTTCAAGATACTGACCTGCAGATAAGAATAAATAAATGGTGATTTTTCCCATATAAAGTTAATGCCTTTCTTCTCACTATCTCAGCAAGACATGCTCTGTACGCTAGCCTGATTCCAGGAACAACTTTCAGTTGCTCGAACTGATAATTTTTGCGACTTATTGCCTTAAATACCAAAGTGCACAACATCTTCCAGGAGTACCACATCAGTTATAAGGAGAAAATGGAAGTCCAACATATATAAAAAATTCAGGACCCGATCGCAAATAAACATCGAATCCCAAAATCAATGAATATAACGGTTTTAAACAATTATTTGTTTGGTTTTATGCGCTTTACGCATTAATTCATGATCCATAAAGATAAAGATTTTTTATCACCTTGATTATAGCCATGGGAAACACCTGCATGAACTCAATTCAAACTGTATGTTACTATTAGAGCAATATATTTAACTGCATGTATCCGATCAATAAAAAAGATATGTCATTTTGGTACAATTATTCAAATAAAAAGATCTAATGAAATAAAAATTTAACACATATCTCAGCTTGAAATAATGCAGTTCCATGTCCTAAGTTTAATCTCTACATCACACATTTAACGGTTCTCAAAAGAAAATTTGGATAAGAAAGATTAAACAGCTCATACCGGAATTCTACCGGGATATTTCTCCCTAATCCTTGAAGCCTCGGCATGCCTCTTTGCTGTAAAAAAACACAAGAATCACATATAACAATCAGGAAGTTAATATTTTGAACAACTATTGGTTTGGATAATGTTTTGCCTATGATAAACAATGAGAATGGGTCGAAAGTGGTCTGAGTTTTTACTAACCGGTGATGAATGTTTTGATTTAGGGTTTTAGAGAAGAATGATGGGCAACGAATGATGTGTGTGGGTTACAGTTTGAATGATATTAGGGTTTTGAGATATAATAAATGAATCCGGCTAATTTCTCAAATTACTGGGTTATGTTTGTTTGGAAAGGTTTATAAGTTTTTGTTTGCAAACTATAAACAAAAAACATTGTTGATCTAGTGGTTAGCAGCATTGTTTTAAATCTTATGCAATGTCCCAAGTTCGAATCCACCAAGATGATTTTTTGGGGAAAAAATCCGAATTTTATGAAGCCCAAAAAACGGATTTTAATTCAAAAGATGCTTAGTGGCATTAAATTGATGACATGGAAATATGACGTGGCATTATGGGATGCCAAGTGGCATTATGACGTGGCATGCCTCATCTTATATATAATGTGTGTATATATATATATATATATATAGAGTTAGGGACGTTCTTAAAAGTTGTAAAAATAAGATCAAGTCTATAAAACCACTAAAACATTTATAAATAACAATTTTAGCAATAATACATAAAAATAATATTTTAATACAAATTAACATTTTAGCAACTAATAACCAAATGATACATGAGTTTGGATTAGTGATACACCGATACACATTACACTAATAAATATTCTAAAACTCATCACATACAAAAGATCGACACATTACACTTTCTAATCAAAGTGTATCATAGATTTCGTAAATTTAAAAAGAAATCTATCTAAACTTTAACAATTTTAGTTGTAGTTAATAAAAAAATTTATTTTTGTTGTAGGAGAGTGTCGAGTGTCATTGTCAATTTTATGATCTCATTTTAACAACTTTAAGTTTGATCTTATTTGATCTAGATTCTATATATATATATGTATATATATATATATATATATATAGATATACAAAAACAATAGAAATCATTATATAAATGCACTAATATACTATATTTAAATACAAATAAACATTTTAGTAACTAATAACCAAATGATACATGAGTTTGATTAGTGATACAATTGGACAATAATAGATACACATTACCTAATAAATATTTCAAAACGATACATACAAAAACCTGATACATTACACTTCTAATCAAAGTGTATCATCTAAGAATTTTAAAAAGAAATCTATCGAAACCTTAACAATTTTAGTTGTAATTAATAAAAAATATTTTTGTTGTAGGAGAGTGTCACTTGTCAAAGTTTAGTTGGATCTTATTTTAACAATTTTAAGTGATCTCATTTCGATAGATTCTATATATATATATATATATATATATATATATATATATATATATATATATATATATATATAGTGAAACTTTATTTTCAGAACAAACTTTAAATGCGAGAACTGCGAGAACTCATATACACCACTAGATGAGTTTGATCAATGGTCAAAACTAAATGTGCCTTTTATGTAAATAACCAAAAGATCAAGTTGGTTTTTGTAACTAGTGTAAATAACTAAAATGGTGGAAGGGTATTTTTGGAATTACAACTTTTCTCTTTTAAATTATTCATTATACCAAACCGTGTATTTTCAAACCACCCTCACATAACCTACCAAGTCATCTCTCTCTCACATAAATCTGCCTCCCACCAACCGCCGCCGCCAAAACCGTCCGGGATACACAATGCATCTGTCGGCGGCGGCTGTGGATCTGATGGCCGTTTTATAACAAAACCCAACGACCATCTCCTAAAACGGTACCAAATCTCAGACGAGGAGAAGAAAACCATAAAGCTCACCGGAATCCTCCGCTGTCGCCGTTTGGATATCTTGTTGCCGCCGGGTATGAGTTTTTTTCTTTCTAGAACTATAATTTTTTTATGTTTTGAAAGTATTTTTTTATAATAAATTTATATATTATATTTATAGATTTGTGTTATGTTTTGCTCTTTTGACGAATTTTTCAGATTTTCCGTTGCTACCTCGCCAGAAACCTCCGATGCCGCCGTTTGGATATGTTGTTGCAGATATCGATAAGTTGAATATTATGAGTTTTGTTGGTGACTTGAGAGCCTTGATGATGGAAGACAGTATGTGAGGATGAATTAGTTAAAAAAAATACTATCACGTTTGGATTAGTCACGGTGACGATGATACGATCAATGAGCCAAAAGTGAGAAAGACAAAAGGTAATAATAGTCTGTTAACATAGCATCTAATATGGAGGTTACATGTTTTTCATGGTCACTGTCATTGCTATTATAGATGAGCATTTTATTCTAGGCCAAGTTCACGTTTTCATTTATTAACATTATTTATTTTAGGCCAACTAATATATGTATATTTAAAAAAGTTGTGCTACCTTTTTTTAATCAATTGTAAGATCTATATAGACAAGCCTTTTATTATTTAATGAAAATATAATGAAAGTTGATCAAGCAATGTATAAGAAGTATGATTTCTTATTGAATTGGATGATATAAGTTTACGACATTCGGTTTGTACCTCAAGGGGTGTGCATATGTGTTTTTAGGATTGGCGCATACATGTTTATGGCTAGTAAAAAATCAATTAAAATGGTGTGCATATGTATTTTTGAATTTCTTTTTGTCTTGTCGTAATAGAAACTGAAAATTGGTTTTGTGTTAAACTTGAATAATCACATTAGTTTTGTTGGGTGTTGAACATTGACTCATGATACATGTTGATGTAGAATAAATGGAAGCGTGTATATTAAATGGGAAAAAAAGTTTAAGGTATGATGCATACGTGTTTTAAGGAATGGTGCATACGTGTTTTAAAGAATAGTGCATATGTGTTTTATGGTCGATATAAATTAACAAAAGTATGTGCGTATGTGTTTTAAGGTTAATTTAAAATTAGTGAAATGGTGCATATGCGTTTCAAGGTTTAAAAAATAATA
This sequence comes from Chrysanthemum makinoi, assembly GCA_910596185.1. NCBI lineage: Eukaryota > Viridiplantae > Streptophyta > Magnoliopsida > Asterales > Asteraceae > Chrysanthemum > Chrysanthemum makinoi. Next base: position 205,580,774 of record OU343219.1, on the reverse strand, counting down.
GTAGATGGGGGTATATATGTGTTTAATAGCGCATATATGTTTGGGTATGGTAAAGGTTCAAATTTTAACTTGAAACACTTACTTTTTATTACCTTAGTTCACAACGAACTTCAAAATTTGTTCACCCATATGACCGTTTATATTAAAATAATAAATGACTATATTACCCTCGGCATATGGGTGAAGTCATAACAAATTTTGAAAGTTTGTTGGTGAAGTCGGAACAAATTTTAAAGAATAATAGGGTAATATAGATTATTATTTTAATATAAACTGGTCATAAGAATCAAACAAATTTGAAAGTTCGTGGTGAACTAGGTAATAAAAAGTAAGTGTTTCAGTCAAATTTGAAAAAGTTATTTATGGCTTACCCTATATGTTTTTAAAAGTGCATATATGTTTTAATGTTGATATTTGTTTATGGTTTAATTGTTTTGTTTATGGTTTAATTGATATTTGAATTTGTTTATGGTTTAATCGATATTTGTTTAATTGTTTTAATGTTGATTTTTGTTTATGGTTTAATTGATATTTGTTTATGGTTTAAGATCAAAGAAACAGTTGTGCATATATGTTTTTAAAGTTGTGCATATATGTTTTTAATAGTGCATATATGTTTTAGCTTTGGTATTTGTTTATGGTTTAATTGTTTTTTTGCATGCTTGTTTCAGATTGATAAAGATATGTCGTTGAAGACCGAGAAGTGGATGAACACAAATATACACGAAGATAATTTGCGACTTTTGAAGATATACGATTATTACATATATGTTTTTTGTACTTGTAATTAAGTGAATTGTAACATTTAAGTATATGAATGTTGTTTTTGTTATTTTATAATGATTTATTTTCTTTGAATTGTCTTTCAAACTTCCAAAAAAATAGCGATTAGACAAAAATATTGGTAGATTGATAAAAAAAAATTGTAAACAATTACATAATAGGAACACATGTAAATTTACATTATCCAAAAAACATACATGCACCTCATCTTTTTCAACAAAAACACATATGCACCTGTAATATTTTGAAACCATGCTAGCTTTAAAAAAAATAAAAAAAAATCGAAAATTTAGGAATTCTTAAAAACGGGATTTAATTAAAAAATAAAAATAAAATTAACTTTTACTATAATACCCTTTTGATTAAATAATAATCTTTAATATTAAAAAAAAAATCATTGGTTTAGAAGGGTTCTCGCAGTTCTCGTGGTTAAGATATGTTCTGAAAATAAAGCCCCTCTATATATATATATATATATATATATATATATATATATATATATATGGGAGAATTAATGTGAGATCAAACTTTAAGTTGTAAAAATAAGATCAAATATAAAAAATCACTAAAATATTTATAAATAACAATTTTTGCAATAATACATAAAAAAATAATATTTTAATACAAATTAACATTTTAGCAACTAATAGTCAGATGATACATGAGTTTGAATTAGTGATACACCTGATACACATTACACTAATAAATATTCCAAACCCTGATACACATACAAAAACCTGATACACATTACACTTCTAATCAAAGTGTATCACCTAGGTTTCGTAAATTTAAAAAAAAAAATCTATTAAATTTTTTAAAAATTTAGTTGTAGTTAATTAAAAATTTTATAATTGTGTAAGGAGAGTATCACTTGTCAAATTTTAGTTGGATTTCATTTTAACAACTTTAAGTATGATCTTATTTGATATAGATTATATATATATAGGGGCACGTTCAATTCAGAACAATTATTTTGTACAGAACTTTACAGAACCACTTTGGACTAATGAGAATTTAGTATCATTAAATCTTTTTATTTATTTCAAAAGGGCATAATAGTAAAATACACTTTCACTTTTCTATTTGAATTTTTTTAATAAAAAAAAATGTATATTAAGCCTTTAACTTTTCGAAATTTAAAAAATATAAATATTTTTTAATTTTATAATTTTTTTTGCATGCATGTTTTCGGAAACAAACAAGTGCATATGTGTGTTTTTTTTTAATATTGTAATTGTACATATGTTTTTTTGCGTAAAGTTGTTTACACATCAAACTTGGTTTGCTTAAAATGATAATTGCATATATGTTTCTGGTATACTTTCTTTAATCTTTGAAATTTATAACCAAAAAACATAAACATAAACATGTAACCTCTAAATTTATAACAAACCAAAAGATAAATATTATACACAAAATTTGATATAAATTGAAATACAATTTAAATACAAATGTATCTTGTTAAATATAGATGTGCACGCCATCAAAAACATGTATGCACTCTTCCAAGAACATACGTGCACGCTTCACTTTCTCATCAAATTCGTTAGACTATACGAGTATCCTTCCAGAACGTATGTGCACACTGCGTTTCGTCGTCAAATTTATTAGAACATATGTGCACGCATTCCAAAAATATACGTACACACTTCACGTTTTTAGATGATATACTTATGCAACTTGAGCATTCTAGGCACTGTACAACTATCTAAACTGCAATGAAACCAAAGCCAAATAATATAAAATACTTTCATATTAGAATAGATAAAGATCAATGGAAACAAAGAAAGGAGATTTTATCCACGATCAAATAACCAATCACAATAACTAAAGCTTGCGATATCCTCTGTTGTCACCTTAACGTCGTCCCTCTAGTGTTGTAATTCTCAAATAACCTATGCAAATCCATCAAAACATTCATGCACGTTGTATGTCAACAGGACATAACACCATAGATTCGTATGAAAAGTCAAACAAAGCAATATACTCTATGCTTAGATCAATAACTTGAGGCTAGCAGTTTATATAAAAAAATTAACTTGAGGCTAGAAACCACAATTAATGGCACACGTATTTTTTCTAATTACGTATTACTTTTTGCTTAATTCATAGCTATTTACTAGTTTCATCAATTTTCAATAAACTATTTTGCATAGAGCACTGGGAAAAACATTTTCTATGAAATGTTTAAAATTTCATGATATTCTAATAAACAATATCCGAAACTAACTGACTACCAAGGTCAAACAATTGTGACATCATTCTAAACCACATACTTATTATGTTTCTATTATCAATGAATACTAGCAAAACTACATACGCCTTAGCAACTTAAGGTTCTTACATCGACAACTTGCTCATTTATTCAAAATAACAATGTGCGTACCTATTTTATACTAATACACAAGAACTATAAAATCAAATTATCAAAACTAACTTGGAATCCTAATGGTCTATGTCCTTTAGCTTGGCACCAAGAAACACTGTTACATACATTCTTAATATAAAAATTAACAAAACCTTACCTTTTAATTTTTCATAGGCACTAACAAGATATAGATTTATGGCTCTTTGAGAACAAGATAACAGAGACCACAAAACTTTTCTAGGCGGCATATACACCGGGACTTTCATAACCAGATCTTGTTCATGTTTTCGTAATTTAACATGTCCTTAAAGATCTCGCAACAAAAACGCATCACCGATGCACATAACAGAAAATTGAAAAGTTTTCGTGATTTTTAACCACACATAAAGATCCGAAACTTGGATCCTTCAACATCTAGTTTCTTCGATCAACATAAATTCAAACACGAAATCCAAAATTGGATATACAAACCCAATACCGGATCAGCCCACCATAATACCGATTTCGATGGCAGTCATTTAGGGTTGTCGTGTTGATGATTATTCGGGTTAGGTTGTGGATGGAGGCCAGGGTTTGAGGGAGAAATAAGTGTGTGAGAGAAGGAGAAAATATACGTAAATGTTTCAAATATCAGTTTCTAGAAAATATGTAGGAACTTAAAAAAAATATAATTAGTGAATACCATTGATACCCTTCTTTCATTTATAAACTTAACCTAATATTTTAGTTAATTACAATTTTGGCACTTTTAATCTTAACCTTTGATCAAACTCATCTAATGGCCCAAATCCATTTTAAGAGTTCTATAAAGTTCTATACAAAATAATGGTTATGCATTGAACGCTACACTATATATATATATATATATATATATATATATATATATATATATATATATATATATATATATATATATATATATATATATATATATATATATATATATATATATATATATATATATATATATATATGCATGATTTACATGCAAGATGAAACATTGCATGATAGTGCACGTATGAACTCTACATGTCTCACATGTATTGCATGATAACGCACGTATGGACTTTACATACAAATTGTGTTTATAAACATATTGAAAAAAATTACAACTTGAAACAATTGGTACAAAAGATTAGAACTTGAAACAATTAGTATGGATAAGTGTAAATTGGTACTCCTACATCTGACAAAATAAAATAAAGGGTTGTGTTATACAGACCCTCCCTACTAGGGAGGGTTTGTACTTTTATTCCTTTTGTCTCCCATTTTTTCCGGTATAACACAATTTTTTGTCAGCTTCTGTTCCGTATTTATGACAGTTTTAAGCGTTTGACTTATTAAACATTATATTTTCTGTTCCGCACTTTAGGGTTTATAGTTTTTTGATAGAAACAAAATTATAAAAATAAAAAAATCAAAAAATAAAAAATCAAAAAAATGCAAAAACTTAGTGGGGTCCCCTTTGTAAAAATTTGGGGGGTCTCTAACTTGTCCCCTAATAAATTGGTAGGAAAAGAATGAAAAAAGTGGGGTGAATGGTGATGGTGGGGATAAGGTGAGTGTGTTAGTAACGATGTAGAGACCACGATGTAGAAGAGTATGTAAATGGTGATAGTGACAAGATGATAAGGACACATTTAGTTCATTTTTGTAAAAGCTAAGAAAAATGTCCACATTGGTAAAACTAGTAGCTATATGATCTATTTAGGTAATTGGCTTTAACTATAATGTTAACACTGAATATGTATAATGCAGTGCCAAACACAACAAAACTGCCAATGCAAAATGCAAATCCAGACACCCCTATATTCCAAAATGCAAATGTTTTCGATACTTTGACATCTAATAGTCAAACTGCAAATGTTTGGACAAAAACTTAGACTATGATATGAATTCTACAAATAATAGTTAACCTTCCAAATTGACTTGTAAAAGTCAAACTAACCAAATACCACAAAATGCAAACTTTTGATTGTTGACTTTCCTAAGTCAAACATATTTAGCAATTCAAAACCAAACACTATCAGTAACAATAACAACCCAAATTTCAGATTCAGAGTATGCCATAATTACAAACCAACATTTTTATTGATCATTTTCCTGTTGACAACCATTACAAATTTCTAATTCACCAACCAAACACTATCACCTAAGCTTCACCAAAATACTAAAAACATACATCCACCACTATCACAAACTACATTACAGGTGCCTCATTTTCCTGCTGGTTCATCCCACTTTGCTAGAACTACAACCTTCCCTTTCATTCATTTCCTTGAGATGTGCATACAAAGCTTTAGATTTTTCATCATCGTTTCCAAATCATCAACTTTTGATAACTTGCTATCCGCATGCTCTTGCTTCCCCTCCCTAACACCCAATAGCTCTTCATAGTAGTAATCTTTTTTCCTCGGCCATTTAAGAATCTTTTCTCTTAGCTCCTTAGATATGTTCTTATACGAACCATATTCATCAATTGGTTCAGCGCCAAATATATCAAGAACTTCATCAAAGAGTGGTATGTTCGATAAAACTTTCAGCCATTGTTACTGATAGGGCTCGTTTGGGTTCTAAGTACCAAAAAGAAATTAAGGTTGGGTTATGTGTGTTTTGGAGGAAATTGGAGATTGGGTTATGTGTATTTTGGAGGAAAGTAGGGTAGGGAAATTATGTGTGTTTATAAGGAGCGTCCTAGTGGTTTCGCGGCATAAATAAATAAATAAAATAAAATAAAATATTGTTACAAGGATCGTCCATGTGGTTTCGCACCGTAAATGGACGGATTTACCCCTCATGTGAGGCGCACGTGACCCAAATTAACGACGAAAACAAACGTCTTTCTGGTTAAAGGACGGGTCAATGCAAAATGGACAACCACAAGGACGATATGTGCGCTTCCTGAGAGTTAAGGACGAAATGTGCAACTTTGGCCTAACCATAAGGGCAATTTATGTAATTTATTCTTAATTTATAAATAAAAACTATTTCTATGGCAATTATTTACAACAAATTAAAAACATTTTTATGTTAAAAAGTAAATAAAAGATAAAAATTAAATTTTAAAAGTATTTTGGAGATTAAACATTACTCATTTTCAACTTTTTAAAGATTAAAGAAAAACATTTGTGCATAATAAATAAGCTCATATGCCAATAAACAAACACCCCATCATTCAAGTTTATATATTTTATTATTATGTTTCTCCAAATTAAATCTTTGTGTTTTAAGTAAATAAGTTAACTCATTCACGTGGTGCTACATCACTACAACAAACCTCCACAACTAACCTCTCCTCACTCACAACTAACATCTCCTCACTCACAACTAACCTCAACTTACTCATTTGGGTCCCACCACTTACAACTTTATTTTTTTTTCACATTTCAAAATAAACAAAATTCATTTATTAAAATAAAATCACAATACAACATATTTAAAAAAAGTAATAAATTAAACATTAAAAAAAATGCATGTTAAAAAAACGTTATCACCTACCCCAATTTAACCCCACTAAATTTAAAAAATAAATAAATAAATAAATGCGTCTTCTTCCCCAATCTTCACACACACTTGAAATCAAAAAACGAATAAAAAGAAAAAAAAAACAAATCACCACTGTCAGAAAAATACCTCGCCATGCAGATGACGAGGTAATCAACGACGAGCTAAAACGGGAGGGGAGGGCGGTGTCACGGCGAGCCAAGACGAAGGTGCCATGTGGCACGGCGAGTGAAGACGAGAATCACACCGGGTGCTCTAAGTAGTCAAGCACCTTTCATTATTTTTTGCCTTATGTCCTTGGCTATTTACTTGGTCAATTAATTGAAGGTCAAGCGCTTTGATAATAACAAATCTTCTTTTAAATAAGTTATTCAGTTGGAACTAAAGAGTATTAAAACTTCGTTGTTGAAAAAAAATATATAGCGGTACACTAATCAAGCTTTAGATAGTATCAAAGATAAAATATGGGCCATTCTTCATATAGGTTAAACGTTGTTTCCCTCCTCCGAAATTGGCTTATGGTTTGTTTTTCACAATCTAACTTCGGTGTCTTCTTCCTAAAGTGCCAGCTGTTTAGGCATGTATGTGTTTATTTTCAGGGTGTTATTGTTCAAGCAATTTAGTTTAAGGTGTTACAGTTTGGGCACTGCTGTTTCTTTTAGTGTGGTGTAATGGTTTATAATTTATTAATCATGTAAATAAGTAATAATGTAAGACAATTACAAGTGGCAAAACGGGTGGGTCGGACGGGCACGAGCACGGGGCTAAAACGGGCACTGTAACACTGTAAAACCCTAAAATTTTAAACGTGCAAAAAGACCATTTTACCCCTCAAGTTAATAATTGTGAAATTCGTAAAACATGTCAAGCTCGTCAAATACGTTTAACATTTAACTCATAAATGATTTATGCAAGATAATTATTAACCTACTTACACTTTATGTCTTATAATATAAATATCACACAATATGAAGTCAACTAGACCATGTTATGTACAAGTACTAGACACTTAACACTAAACAAATAAAACTAAAACACAAGTAAATATGGTAAATTGGAAAGCATTGATTTGGTCTAATCTTTTCCCCCCATTCATGGCAGAATTGAGCTCTCCCTATAATTCTCCCATTTACTCCCCATAACTCCCTTTTAATTCTCAATTATCCTCTCATTTGTAACTTACAATCTCATTCAAAATAATCACCTACAAACCCTAATTCAAAAGTGACGGCTACAATCATTTTTCTCTCATTCCATTCGATCCAAAGCAAGCAACAAGGAGTTTGTGACGTGATCAAGGAGGCTGTGATAGGTGAATTGTGGTTGTTGTGTCTCTTGGTCGTGGGTTTTCTAGACGTGATTGTTGCTCTTGTCATTAGTTTCTGATTCGAAGGGCTACTGATCGTGGGTTGGTCGTGAGTATTGCTAGGTCGAAGGGTGGAGGCTGTTTGGTGTTGTTGTCGTGGGCATTGCTAGGCCAAAGGAGGTGTTGGTTTCGTTTTTGTTTTGGTCCTTGTTTCTTCCACACGTACACGCTACAAGGGTATAGTATCATCTATCTTTTCTCAATCCCTCGTCGTGGAGTTAGTCCATAATCCGAATGCATGCTTGTTATAATAACGTCTCACATGAAATAATAACCTTGGCTACAAAATCGAAAATAAAAGACCATGTATATTCGACCCATGTGAAACCCACCTTGAATCTGTTTGATCTCATGCACTCGACCATAATCATGATATCCATGCTGATATGCTAATATAATGAGGTCATAAAGTACATGCTACATAGATAATAAAATGGTAAAACTGGTGTGATGACTTCCTGTTCATTCGTCATATTCGAAACAATTTTGTGTCGACATTATCAAGCTCTAATGTGATCACTGTTAACACATCAATATGGTTAATTTAAAAAGAAAAAGAGACCTGGTCGTAATATATATGAAACGAAGTGTAGAGGCATGCTAAAAAGAAGATAATCGATCATGAGTATGTGAGTGTGTAGAGTCATTAAAACTGGTACATGCATGCTCATATAGATATTTAATGGATTGTGGTCATGTATGTGCATGGAATTTAATCTTAGTGTGTGGTGTGGGTCATTCGAATCAAAGAGTTAGGCATAGGGGATGTGTGGTCTCAATAAAGCATGTGTATGAATGTGCATATTATATATGTAATATTGGGTAATCTGTATTGTACTCATTAACGATAGGTCGCATGTATGTGTGCGAGTGTAATAGGTGTGTGCATGCATGGGAGGTGATTTGAAAGCGTGTGGACATATGGTGTCGAGTATGGGTGTGTGAATATTAATGAGAAGTTGCATGTATGTGTGTGAGTTGTAGTATCTTGAAACGTTATAAAAACGAAAGGTAAATAGAGTCGAAAGGGTCGTTTCTTGGGCTGTATTTTGAGTTGAGTCATTTTTTTTAGTTACTTAATTATCAATAATAATCCTAACTTATCAAAAATTGCTAAAACGGTAACTTACTAAAAATGGAAAGATTCTTATAACCCTAAAAGACTTAATCTGGAATAAAACACTTTAACCTCGTCTAATAAACGTATGTCCTTTCACTTCTGTAGATCCCTCGAGGAAGGAGTGATCTTTCGTTGTTTCTTGTTCCATCTATTTGTGTTTGCTTTGCTTTGTAATAAGGTACAGATATTCTGACCTTACCTCTTAAGGTTTCTCATGATTCGTACACATCTTTTGATATTAGCTTTGAACTGTTATGCCTTTACTCTGAGCCTTCTTATTAGAGCTTCCCTATGAACTTGCTATGCACCCTTTTGATTATGAACCTTTGTTATGTACCTTATGATTATGAACCTTCATTATGAACCTTCTGTTTATGAACATCTGATTATGAACCTCTGATTATGAACCTTTGCTATGGACCTTTGATATGAACCTCTGACTTTTGAACCTTTGATATGAACCCGTATGTTATGACTTTGCTTTGACTCTTCAGTTTGATACCCGAGCCAAATATGTTTCCCTAGCCATGAAGGTAACATGGCCGTGTCATTGATGCACCAATGGTATGACTCTAGTGTGGTCGAGTGATGTTCCACAACCGCCCTTTCTCGTTATATGATTATGAGCTCAAGATATATGTTTGGCCACTATGATTCTGCAGGGGCGTATGGATGCATCCTAGATTTGTTCTCAGATCTGATATGTTAAGATATGATTTATATGGTGAATGATGTCGTGTGCAATACGCGTCTTCACATTCTGGGAGCTGATCACTCCATTGGTTACTTGAGGTCTCCCTTCCTATTATATTTGGTATTCCGAGGTCACCCCTCCGAGTACAATGGTTACTATGATATCATATGTTTATGATATGTTATGGGCTCGTGGTAGATGACTGACCCTTTCCTTTCTGTTTCATTACCCTTGGTTTATGCATTATGATATTCCCAAATGCACCATATGATTATGTTATCTTCGTTTCTTATCTTTCGATTATTCGTTTTGTTATGTATATGTTCACTGGCCTTTTTAAGCTCAGCCGCATTTTCTTTTCCTGCGGCAGGTATCTAAGCTAGGAGTTGGGGATATGTTTGGGTTGAGAGATGAACTTATACGGAGTTTATGCCATAGTCATCTTAGTTTCCATTTGATACTGTTATGACATTTATTTAGATTTGGATTATCGTTATTTCTATTTTGGAGTATTTCCTTTCTTTGAATTGATGTATCGTTAAGTCGTGTTGACTTGAATTCCTTGGATTATTTATGTTTAAGACTTCCGATGTTGCTTTACGTTCATTATGTATGCTTTGATATGACATCATATTGTGATACTTCTACCCTTATCGGGTTGGGGTGTTACAAACACCCCCAATTTTATGATATGCAGCGGAATTCAAACTGGGTGTTACTAAATGGCACAACAGTCATAATAATAGAAAACGATATCTAAATGAGTCGTTTTAAAAAGGATTTATCATTCAAATTATTGAAATATATCAGAGTTTACAAGATAGGTCCTAGTTGGTTCCATTGTTTACAAAATACATCAATATAAAATATTTGATGTTTTGTGAATGATAAAATAATTATAGCCTTTTTGATTTAGTCTTTGCCCCTCCGTGCCAGCTTCCGACATCATGGACCTGAAATACATGCTTAAAACTGTCAACACAAAGATTGAGTGAAATTCATAGAGTTTGTTTGATGGTTGAACACATTATGTTGGTAGTGTGAGTTAATTAGACTCACACAAATGGTTTGAAAACAAAACAATTATTATTACACTAAGCATCATGCAACCAAGGCGTTAACGTGTTCCAATAATAGTTGTTGAAATTGTTGGTACCAGCCTTAACAGGTAAAATTACCGTTTTACCTAATGTTACTCAAATATAGTGCGTTTGTTTGCCTTTAACGGGGCCAACACAAACGGGATTCGACAATCCCAATAGATCTATTCACAATATTCGTGTTCACTCTCTCTATTGATTAATGGTTCATGATTTAGGGACTTATGTTTGGCAAATGCAGTAACTTAGTGCTAATAAAACAATCAGATAAGCATACAGTTTCAAAGCAATGTATTCGGTTTAAAAATAGCATGTATTCCCCCCAAGGGTTTTTAAAACAAATAAACAATAGAAAGTGAGGCTATGAACTCACCATGAGTTTGATGATGTTTAGTGCTTTTACGAATATGATGGATAAGCCGGGAAATCTCTACGTGCAACCTAAAATGGAATGTTGCGATTTAGGTTTGGAATAATGTTTAGGAAAGCATAAATCAGCCTATATGCGTCTCTATGTTGATCATGATGTAGTCATTTATAGTTTGTTGCTTATAGTAACAGTTTAGTATGTGAAAACGTATTTAGTTCATAGATATCGTACTACTGTTCGGGCCATCATAATTCAAAGGTCATGTAGTAAACTTTCGAGGAGCTAGGACACTTTAAATCGTAAATCCAGCAACTCATCGATGCGTTTTACTCAAATGTAACCCCTCACATAAAGCTCCCTAGTATTGTAGCACTTAGTAGATAAAACATACGTTTTGTTTATATGTATTATAAGTGTCAAGATATTCATATGTTTTGCAAACACAAGTTACAAGTTTATCATGTCTTTAGCAAATATCTAGTTTTTACAAGTTCTCGTCGTTTACTAATGATTATAACTTATTAACATGGTCAAAAATGAAGTTTGGTTAAAATCGGTGGAAAAGGGTAAAATTGTCATTTTTCCGTTACTTGCGAAAACACTATTCTGAAGGTTGAATGAAGTTTGTTAATTTAATATGTAACTAGTCATGATAATAACATGGTTTCTATATTCTTAACTTCTGAAAATTCAAACTTTTGACGATAAAAACTGTTTTACAAATTTTACGCAGAAAATGATATCGTTTGGTCTTTTTAGGCCGAGTTTCCTTGAGGTAGAAAAAAAACATCGTTCCGGAAAACTTTCGTGTTTTAACTTTTTAATGATTCGGACCAGAAGTGCCTCTGATTTTTAAGCAGATTCGGCAGTAAGCAATTTCAGCGTTTCTAGGTTTTGCTAACTTCTTTTTACCATAATTTTTGACTCGTTTGTCCGTTTCGGGTGATTCAAGTTGCTATGTTTTCCTTTTTATCTTGTCTACAATAATATGTGAATTACCAAGTCTATATGTAGTTGGTTTTAATGGCTTCAAATGCGTAGAATATGACTAGTTTTACTAGTTTGTTACTTTAAGATAATATGTGAATTAAAACATGTGATTAAATATGTGTACATCATGAATCAACATAGTAACCATATATATAGCATGTAGTTGACAAGATTAGGAATAATAAACATGAGATAATAGAGTGATGGTAGCGATTAGTTGCTTACAACTTTTGGCCTAGGAAAAGAGAATTCGAGAATCAAGAGCTAGTACAAGGACTTTGAGCTTTCCTCTTCTTGGATCCCTCATCTTCTTTTGTATGAGCAAGGTTGAGCTATGGCTTGAACAAGAGCTTTTATGATGTCTTGGTAACTTGAGTGGATTCAAACTCAAGAGAAATTACCAAGTGTTTTGCAAAGGAGTAGAAGGAAGTACTTGTGCCCTTTTCTTTGGAAGTAATACTTGGAATAGAGAAATCAAATTATGAAGGTGTAAATGTGTGTAGGTATGGACGAAATAAGGAGGGGAGGGGGTATTTATATGGCTTTGAGGAGGTTAGAACCCTTGACTTGTCAAAGCTTCTTAAGGAAGTTTTAACACATGTAATCATCTAAGACTTAAAGGCATGAGATCAAGACACAACCAAGGTGACTCACCCCCTAAGAGGCGGTCACAATGGGTAAGGGTGACTAGGTGATGAGTCTTGGTCTTATCTTCGTTTTAGAGTGTGTTTTGGTTCCGTTAAATGCCAACCGTAAGTTGTTAAGCCATAAAACGTAAAACCGGGTATCGTAAAAATACGAAACTTGCATGAATGATGAAACTCATCGTTATACTCCATATAAAAATATAAAATGAGTGATAAGTCTCATTGGGTGCTAAAACGCTGTTTAAAGCTGGAAACGCGGGTCAAAAACGCGTAATTCGCGCAAAACGCAGAATTGGAAAACGTAAAATTCCAAAACTTGTGGAATTGTCGTAAAATGGTAGAATTACATATTTATAATGTTTTTACGGTCTTATGGACATATCGGATGCTGAATGACGTTTAAACCCTAAAGTAATTCTTAGACACGGTTTGTGAAATTGGTTCGATGGATTCAACGCGTCGCCGACGACGTCGTTTTCATTTATCTTGTCATGATAGTAAAATAAAAAAAAATCACGGGATGAATAGTGAAAGTGAATAGTAAAAGTGAATAGTAAAATTTTAAAAATGAAAAGGTAACCTGAAAATGCGGGTGGTTACAGGCACGGCCTAAAACGGGCACAGGCTAGAATGGGCACGGGCCAAACATGCACATATTATACAAATCGTTTAATAAAAGACGTAAAACGACGAAATAAGTTCCTTAAACGTAATATCTTATTTATATTAAAAAACTTAAATATATTATATAAAAAAAATCTTTAAAACGACCGTAATGTTCTACAATTGAAAAAAAATGGGTCCGTTAGTGCCCATTTAATTTTTCAATCGGCTATATGCGCCCATTTCTAAAAAAGAAGTAGGCTAAATGTGCCCACATCTTTTAAAAATTTGCCAATTTAACTCATCTTTTTGTTTTTGAAAGACATTTCCACCTCTAAAAACAATCAACTATCTATTGTGAGCTTTGCTACACCTTTTTATTATTTTCTTCTACAAATCCTCTTACATACAACAATATTGGTATATAGTTTTTTCTCACTCATATTCTTTCTACATCCAAATCGTCAGTTCTCTATTTAGATATTACTCCCTCCGTCCCATATTAAATGTCCTGGTTTGACTTTTCATGTCTTTATTTTACAACTTTGACCTTAAATATTTTTGTTTGTGTTATATATTATTAGATAAAAATAATACGTAGTGGAAATACATTTAAAACTCAATCTATTCATATATTTTGCATCAAATATTATATAACACAACAAAAAATATTATGGTCAAAGTTAAGAAAAAAATTTAGAAAATTCAAACTGGACATTTAATATGGGACGGAGGAAGTACTATTAAGGATTGAGATTCTCTCATGTTCTATTTGAACATGAGAGGTCATGTTGAAGTTTATCTAAGTGAAGAAAAAATAAATAATTTAATCGGGACTAATATTTTATAAATTAATTATTGAAGAGAAAAAATAACTAACATGACCTCTAATGTTCAAATTAAATATGAGAGGATCTCAATCCTACTATTAAGTATGAGAAGTGATTTGTACACTCTCTCAATTAATTTGTACACTCAAATTATGAGTGTTTTGACATTTATACCCTTACAGTGTGAAAATAAGTAAAAATGATATGAGTGTATAAATGTCAAGACACTCATAATTTAAGTGTACCAATCAATTATGAAAGAGGAAGTGTACAAATCAATTCCCATTAAGTATACACACTACCTCATGTATGCCGAAACTTTGTGCTTCTGAATTGTTATTGTTATCATCCGCAATAAATATACCATCAATCAAACACGACATAGTATTCATCGTCTATTATTCAAATCAAATACAGCCAAATATCATTTATTACTCATGTCCATTAAATTCCACTACATCCATACAATCACCAAGAACTACTATTCAACCATGCAAGTTAATTTTTCGGTATCTTCCTCCCATGCTAAGGGTCAACATATCAAAGCTATAAGAGAAAAATGATGTTGGGATTGTGATGGGTGTGACACTTTGACTTTACCATCATACATAGAAATGCCATACAATATATAAAGTTCCGTCACTCATGCATTACTTCCATCAAATTATGATGAATGTTACTTGACTTTAGAAGAAAAGGATAAATTTATAAGTACAATTTAACCATTGGACTGCATTGACTAGTATCAAGAATGACCTTTCTATACATTAGCCTAATTTGATCCTATCATAAATCTAACCTTTGGCAAACAAGTCCAAGTAGCTACAATAACAACCCAATTCTTGTTGGATTATGAGTTAATGAAATAAAACATTTTGAATAAGCAGTTTAAAGTTGCACGACATCTTTAATAAGCAGACCCGTCAACCTCCTTAGATACAACTGAACATTTTTGTAAACAGTGTGTTAGTTAGTCAACAACCCTGGAAGATATGTCGACTAATTGGCCTCCAAAGTAATTCCCATAATCATGCATTCATGCCAAACTTACTTTTGGGTGCGTTGCTAACTTGCTAATGAGTGCTTCTATAAGTTGCAAGTTGCAGTTTATTTGTTTCCCAACCACAAATCAATAAAAGGAGTTACTTTGATTAAAATTGGAGACTATAATTAAATAATACATTTTCTAATAAAATTATGGCTTAACAAAAATATTCCGAGTACTAAAGATGATAACAAGGCTAAACGACAAGCGATAATTTCTGTAACTTTGCTTCGTATGTTCCCCCAGCAGCAAGTTTGTGGCAAATTTCACCGCATTGAACGCCTGGGGTTAGATTTTGTCACAGACTCTAGGAATCTAAACATCCATCGGTCAAGCATTCCTGTCAAAGAACAATAAATATTGTCTGTCTCGAAAAGATGCAACACCTTTATATGTAACTTTCTTATCCTACTCAGAAACTTTAATTTGGTGTCCACAAGTTTCGTTATTAAAACCTTGTATTTGTCAATAGGAGTTTTGTTTTAGACCTTTGATAATTACCAAAACATAGCACTTTTCCCAAAAGTTCCAACTTTAAATAAAGCCAACGCATTACATCAAATTTGGGTTAATGTATTGTCTATAACGGATCAGATGGGGCTAAACGTCTAAAAGATTTAACAAGAAAAGAAACGGGTCAAGTAGGGCAAAAGTCACTTAAAATAACCTCCTAACTCGCAATTTGTAGAAATATTAAATTTTTAACGAAGTTTTACAAATGATTTTAACACAAAGTAGTATAAACTTCAAAATAAATGAACATATATGTGCTTGCAAGTCAACCTGACCCAGCCCGTTTCAACCTGTTTTGAACCAATATACAAACCCACCGGACAAGCCATTTTTCCACCTCTAGTCCTATGTATCATTCACCTAGATGTAAGTTGGAGATTTTAAACTTCAAACAGAAGAGTTAAGACAAACCTATTAAAGAAAATGTACCACCAAGAATTGCACATAAGCGAGTAATGAAGTGGAGAAAACTGCGTCTTTCTTCTTTAATGGCAACAGTAATTGGTGAAAGATCGTACAGAAAGTAAACCGCTGAATATAACATCAAAAACAGTAATTAAGCCTTACATATAAACAGGTAACAATGAGAGATAATTTCAAAAACAAACCTGGCCATGTCCTTTCATATTCATTCATTGGGGAGAAGTACTCAGTAACTGAGAATTGATTGGTAGGTAAGACTTCTTTTGATATGTACTTGTACTCGGTAGGAACAATCTACATAGCCAAATCAAAAAAATACTATAATACCGATTTATATTGACACCTGACAATGACAATCAAACTATAAAATATTAACAGGGCAGTTCTTTAGGACATGACAATCAAACTATAAAATATTAACGGGGCAGTTCTTTATCACAAGATATGCAGGCCTTATACACCAGTCGGTTTCATCCTTGATATTTTTTCTTATTTGATGATTTGGTCATGTGAATATGACATATGAACAAATTCTTGTATCATATTATTCATCCATCCTGAAACCAGAGGTATAGTTTACTTTGACTTTCGGATGTCCAATGATTACCATGTTTTACTTTTCCAAAAAAAAGTGCATTCTTTCATAGCAAATCTAGTTTAACATGAACATATAGTCTTTATTCCCAAACTCATTTAAAATCCAGTTAACACTCATTTAAAATCCAGTTAACACTTAGTTTCGTGCTAAGAATCAGATCACAAACTTTACTATAAATCTTGAAAAAGTCTCCACCGTAGAGGAAAAAAAAAAGAATATGTACAACTGACAGTGAAAAAAACATTTTACTTAACTTTTAGTCGTCGTTCAAGCAGTTGCTTGAGGCTAATGTGGTATTTCAGCCACATTCCATTGTACTTATACTTTACCGGGGTAACCCTTTACCCCAAAAAAACATTTTAGAAAAAGTACATAAGTTAAGACATTATATTACCAAACTAAACTTAAGCTTCAAGAGATTATTGCCTACGAATTTCAAAATCAAAAGACAGTATATTAACCTTTATGTAGTATTTAAATGTTCCGCTGGCGCCATGGAGAATTCTATTAGTGTCATCAAGTGGATTATGATGTCCTGGAAACTTTGGCCCAAAAGATAAATCATGAATCACGTGGCTGACATTGACATGTGTGGCTCCTTCAAAAATCTGCAGAAACCAAGAATAAGGGTCACACGAGAACAGGAACTGTTACCTGATACTAACACTATAGCATAATTGTACGCTCTAGAAAATGATTTATACAGTAAACACAAGTTGTAATTACCATCTGTGCAACAAAAATGTTCAGACCATGAACTGAAATATGGAAGTTTCCAGCAACTCTTTGAACATCCAACACCCCGTAAACCTAATTCAGTTAGAAAGAAAATTAGCTACTTTGTATTAGATACAAAGTTTATCCGAAGTTTTCATACTAATATTATCAGTCTCCTCATATCAATAATAGTTATATATATATAAAAAAAAAAAAAAAAAAAAAAGCACACACCCGGCACCCTTCTCCATCAGCCAATGCTTGCTTGACCTTCTTAATCATATTTTCAGCTTCATCGTCAAATTTATCCAAATGAACTTTTTTGTCATCGTCATGATGATCTGTTTCATTTCCTGGTCAAAATAATACGTAAGAACCATGGCATTAACAAATAATAATTTAACATGCAATTGGTATGCATGAAATGATAAAAGTCATAATTCATTTTATGTGAAGATTAAGTGTCTATTATGAAGGAAGCTCTATCAGGTTCAGTCAATTTCTTTCTAGAACTAGACTGTTAGACGCCACCACACAATGCAATAGAAGCCATTAACAAAAAAAGGAAGACAAAAACAAAGAAACCATTGACGATTACGAATGTTAGACGCTATTATGTTCTGCTAATAAAGCAAACAAAACCCAAAGAAACTATCAATCTCAAGTAACATTTACTCATCTCTGTGTCTATTATATAGCATAAGATCTGATACAGCTTAGTTATATTAAGGTTGTTTCTACACTTCGGACATCAAACCCTCACATGTACCAATAATCCTCTATAAATGAACAATGCATGAATGGTACAGTGAGTAGAATAAGTAGCAACTCAAGTAACTAAACAGACTCTAGCTCACAGAATCATGTTTACACGACATGCGAAACTGGACAATAGTGTCTAGTAAAATTGTAAGCATACTTTAAATAAGCATCACCAAAAATTCAAGCAGCATACAAATACTACGATAATGGTGATAGAATCAGGAAATGAATTCTTCAAGTACAGAGATGATAATACAACATATAAGATCACAGATTCACAAGGTAATTACCATGCTTATGAGATGTATGACCCTTTTCTACAAGATCAGATATATACTCTGTCCCGATGATTACCCCTTCTTTACTCAATCGAAGCTGCAGTAACTCTCACCCGTTAGAAGAATAATAGAATAAATGAAATTCAAAACAAGGCTTTATCTTAAACTAGTATGATTAAGTATATTAAATCTCATAGCATGTCTAAATCAGAAGCATGATAAAAAATTAATTCCGGATAAGAGAGACAATGGAGCAGGCAAGTATGAACAACACTGTAAACTAACATTTCATATTCATCAAAAGTACACAAAGTTTAACTACAATTATTTCACTAATATCATCCTCCATAGTTCTTCTCTTTCAGAATCTTTTAATTATTTTCTGTCACCAGACTGCTCGTTGTCGAAGTCCAATATTTCATAACTCTTGTTCACGTCAAATATAAGATTATAATAAAAACCAAAGAATAGTGTATGGAAAACTAACAATGAAGGGACAAATACATAATCAGCCTGCTTTAAGGAATAGTGTATGGAAAACTAACAATGAAGGGACAAATACATAATCAGCCTGCTTTAAGGAAGTGTGTATGGAAAACTAACAATGAAGGGACAAATACATAATCAGCCTGCTTTAAGATGTAGCTGTCTCCCAAAAATGCTTAATGAGAACATGTATTAAATAAAGCATATCATCTAATTAATCTTAATTCTTACTTATGAAGTTTCTTAATTATGGAACTGCTAAAGCTACCCTTTGACTAATTAACCCCGCGTGTAATGGGTCGAGATCCATGCACTGGTCTAACAGTTTCTTACTTTCTTTTGTCTTTGATCCAGCTATACTATTTGCTAACAAGTGTATACATGACCCGGAAAGGCCCCTAGACATACTATCACAATCCAACATGCAGTACATCTAAGGGGTCTAAATGGATGAATAAAATATAAACTCTAAAAAGATGATTTTATCTCCTAACACTCCTCCAAATGGAATACCAGATATGATTATCCAACTTGCCACGCAAAACACTGATATAATATTCAGGAAATGGAGGCAGTGCAAGATCACACTGTAGATGGTATTATCCTTAAGGATTAATGCTAATCCAAATAACTAGAGCATCCCCATTAATTATACTACACATCATAATGGATGGTTGATGCTTGCACCTATCTCCCTATCTATTTTGAGCATCCACATTCATTCATCTCTTTTTGTCTAGTCATCTTGTAGTCTTTATTAAATTATATCAAGAGCAAACAGTTCCTGGTAGATATATCTAGATGTGGTCATACACCATCTAATTCCTCCATTCCAAAAAGATGTCTGGTCATATATATGTTTAATGTAGCTTAGCGCTAGTCAATAATAAATCATTCTTCTAGGTGGGACATATGTACAAATATATAAAACATTAAGTGCATCTACAAATAAGAACACATTAGATTCTAACAGCATAACAAAAACCATACCTTCCATATATTTGTATCTAAATCCACTTCGTGTTTTCCAGACATATCGATAGCATCTACACTCAAAACTGAACAAAATACAAATATGAGAAACTGAGGAAAGGGAATGCTAATTATGTCATTATGTGAAACTAGGCATGAGAGTCAGAAACTTATTCAGAATTACTAACCTTGACAAGGTAAAGAAGGAAATGACATATTTATATGAATTGGTAGTGTTTCCCCGCGTTTTAAGTCAACAGCCATCTGCCAATATATTAGTTTTAACATAATATGACACATGTTCAGATAATTTTTGAAGGATTGAACAACAAGGCTTATAAACTTGAGCCAACAAAAAAGCAAAAGGACAAACCTCGTGAACTGTATATGTAGAAATGTAATACGTCAACTCATGTAAGAATAGCGTCGCCATTATAAATAAACCTACAATAGAAACTACAGAAACAAAAAAGGGGTAACTGGGTAAGAGAAAACAAAGAATTGTATTACTTATACAAACGGCAATATACAAAAAACAAACACACTTGAGATGCTTCTATATCATAAGACTTTGGTAGCATGAACCACGTTCCAAATTCTCCTATTAATGAACTATTTGGCTTCTTTTTAGGTTCATAAGTAGAGAAGTAGAGCAACAAATTGACTTGAATACTCGATACGACCAATTATCAATTGCTTCACATACTAGGGGGTATTTAGCTAAGTTGAGCAAAAAGTTAATCCTAAGGAGCTTTAGCAAAAAGGCTCCTTTAAAAGCTAATAAAGCACATTTTCACTAGCGTAATGGCTAAGGTAGTCGTGTTTTGATAACACAATAAAGCTAATAAACACCACAAATAAGCTTACCCAGACACCTCTATTCTCTAACTATGATTAACGATATGATCCCGGGCATATTCAACCAATTACATTTGTTTCACTATCTACGAGTAATGACATAGTAATACATAACAGCAACATCCAAATAAATCCAGATCAACAGAACTGAAGTATCGGAAAAAAAAGAAGGTTACCGAGAGCGCCAGATTGTGTTTTCTGCAACAAATGTTCTTCGGCACGCGGAAACGCATCCAGATTCTTTATTACTTGTTTCACCCCCATTTTTTATTATTTGTTCCTTCACATACACACCTGTAATTTCAAAAATATATATATAATCCACAAATCAATCAATTCTAGGGCTCCTGTAAAATAAATCCCAAATTTATCAAAATCAATTACGTAATTCTAATAATTAATACAATTCCTATGTGATTTGATGATGAATAAGATTAAATTGTGAGGAAGGAAACATGGGGTGACCTGAAAGGACCAAAAACCACCGGAAGACGATGATGATGAATCCGAAGAACAAGAGGGACGATGATTCTTTCTTCTTTTGTTTGTTGGAAAGTCCAACTACTATGGGCCTCGGGTCGGGTATTATTATGGTTTTGGGTCAACCATGTAAGAGTTTTATAAAACCCGGGTTCCGGGTTGACCCGGTCTCGGTCGGTAACTGATAGCGTATATTAATGGCCCAAGCATCTTAATTATTCGTCAAAGTCAAGTCTATTATCATAATCTTTTTCATTTGGGGCGTTGGCTAAGTAGATAGCACTGGTTACAATATACACGATAGCAACAATAGTGATAACATGCGACATCTTGAGTATTAATGATAAGAATGTAAGTGAAAATTTTAGTATTATGGGAAAAGGAATGTCATAACCTTCTTCATTTGGGGCGTTTGCCAAGTCGATTATCATAACCTTCTTCGTTTGGGCCTGGGTCAGGTATTATTATGGTTTTGTATCTCAACAAGTATCGTAGCTACTATTGGGACCGCCAGTTACTACGGTTTAAATCATAACGAGTACCGACAACTACCATAGATTAAACCACGAGGACGTGGTTCTCTTAAATGGTAGGTATTGCAAACAACCATAAAAATAAACTTGTAATTATCTAACTTTAATATGTGATGATTTAGCACCATGATTTTTTTTTTCTTTCCTTTGAATTACAAATCATTACGTAACACATTATCCCGAGCTATACTCGAAAACTGTAACGTTTTCCTGACACAACCCTTCACGACAATTACATTTTGCTCACGATTAAACTTATAAAATTTATTTATTTTAATTCTTATTCTTAAAATCTTTTCTAATTTTTCTTTTCTTTTTCTTGTTGGGCCGGTGACAATCAAACGCACCCTATAATAATTTGGGCCTAGCCCGGTTTTCTTTAGCCCGACCGATCCATCACAAAGTCCTTGTGGAAATGTTACATTCCAAGTCCAAACAACACTTTGTTGTTTTCTTTTGCGATCGGGACATAAACCAAACAAGACTCTATGTATTTTTGAAACAAAGTGATGAGATACAAAATGCTAAACACAAACTATACTTCCCAAAGCTTAAATAAAATGCATACATATATCAACTCCCACTAATATTACTATGCACTAAAATCATTTCATCTTACACAAATAGCTAAGTGCCAAACCAACTCCTATTCATTTTTTTTGTACACAACCGAAAGATAACTCAGTAAAACCACTTCATTTGTTTGTTTTTGGATCCTATACCACTTGTATTTCTAATGTGTAAGAGCAATGAGTGAAAGACCATGCCTCAATTCCTTAAGGGTCCTACTATGCAGGCACCCCATAATGAATTTCATATATAACCCTCATTTGGTTCAAAATTTCATATATATCCAACCTAACTTGAAATTTTCATATATATCCCTCATTTGGTTCAAAATTTTCATATATATCCAACCTAACTTGAAAATTTAATATATATTCAATCTAAAAATTAAAATTATAATATATGTCCAAATACTCAATTTATATATAATTAAAATCTTAACTATATATAGCACATATTATATTATTATGTTCAATAAATATTCAAGATATTAAACATATGTATATTTAGCTCCAAATACAATATATAAACATGCTTTTATGATTTATATATTGTATTTGGAGCAATGAAGTATACATATGTTTTATGCATCAAATTGCTTATTACGTATCATAATAATATTTGTAACCCATGTGTACTAATATAGTGATTTGAGAGATTGTTTATATGGAAATAAGAAATATAAATCTATGAAAAAAAAAAAAAACGGTTGTTTAATGGTCATTTAACATTAAATGAAGTAATAAATATGTATTTTAAAATTTTAATTAAATATAAATTGGATATTTGGACATATATGAAAATTTTAAGTTTTAGATTGGATATATATGAAATTTTCAAGTTATGTGGATATATATGAAAAATTTTGAACCAAATGAGGGATATATATGAAATTTTCAAGTAAGATTAGATATATATGAAATTTTGAACAAAATGAGGGATATATATGAAATTCTCCCTATAAAAATAAGGGGTGTTTGGGTTTTATCTCTCTCACCCAATCATGGGTGCTGATTTCATGCCAAAATATTATAGATCAGGTATAGTGTGTCTTGATGCTTACATTATTACTTAGTTTTTTACTTTTACAACTTATCTTTTTACAAGTTTTATATAACTTTTACAAGTATTTTTTGTTTTACAAGTTTTTTAATGTTGTGAATCGCTTTTATGTTTTAAAACGTAGTCTTGAAAATTTTTGAGGCTCGATTAAGGTTGCAAGTAAGATTTTATCTCACTTTGCCGTCCATCTGCTTCTCGTTATCATCATCGCTGAAATTTTTTGAAAGGCTCAAGTTGAAGGTTGCAAAGTGAGATAAACTCACTTTGCCGCCCATTCGGTTTCTAAGTATCATCATCAGCCACAAGTCACAAATGTGTCTCACAAGTCACAACAGTCTCAAATCAGCATTAAGTTCACAAATGTTAGCCTCATGTCTCAAAATGCACAAGTCACACAAGTGTAAAATCTGCACAAGTCTCACAACCCACAAGTCTCACAAGTTCCAAATCGCATAAAGTCTCACAAGTCTCAAATCAAGCACAAAGACACAAGCCTCAAGTTCAACAATATTCACAAGTTACACGTTTTCAACATGAAAGTAACAAAGATTCTCAAACCGCAAAACAAGATATGATTCACAAGAAGTAATAAAAGATTCTCAAAGGTACCAAAGATAGCAGACGTTTATAATGCCACATGAAAGCAATATCACCACAACACCAACAAGAAAGCTACAACACAAACTACACAAAGTCTCACAAGCTAGCAGAAAGCAACAACACCACAACACCATCGCAAGACCAACAGAAAGCTATAACACAACAACAACCAACAACACCAAACAGTTAAAGCAACAAATAAAGCAACAACAAAGACAAACAAACAACCATATGCTGTCACCATTTGACACAAGAGGTAAACTTATCGATAGCCGATTATTGTTTTTAATTATATTTGCCAAATTCGCTTTGCATGCCAAAACTCTTAAGTTTAAAATATAAAAAAAATCATCATTGCCCTTTTTAGCTCAAGTTTTTTCATAAAAGTTGCAAAGTGAGCTAAAATGATCACTTTACCATTCAAGAATGAAAGTTTTTTCATTAAAGTTGCAAAGTGAGCTAAATGATCACTTTACCATCCAAGAATTGCTGCCATGCCAAAACATGCAAGTTTTTTCATTAAAGTTGCAAAGTGAGCTAAAATGATCACTTTAATACCCAAGAATGGTAATGAACTCCCAAGGGTCATGCTATTCAGGCACCCCAAACCTGCAAAACATAACCAAACAGATAATCAAAGAAACAGATACCAAAACAAAACATCACCACCAAAACATCACCACTACTTTTTAATTTTTTAGATCTAATAAGTTTTTAATTTAAAAAAAAAAAAAAAAATCGTCTTTAGCAGTTATAAAAACTTGTTAGATCTAAAAAATAGTCAAAGAAACCAAAACATCACAACCAGAAACATCACCACCACTTTCTAATTTTTTAGATCTAACAAGTTTTTAATTTAAAAATCGTCTTTACCGTTATAAAAACTTGTTAGATCTAAGTAGTCAACGAAACTAAAACATCACCACCGTAAAACATCATCACCATTTTTTAATTTTTTAGATTTAAAGTTTTTATATTTTAAAACGCTTCACCAGTTATAAAACTTGTTAGATCTAAAAAATAGTCGACAAAACCAAAACATCACCACTATTTTTAATTTTTAGATCTAAAAGTTTTTTAATTAAAAAAGCCAGCCTTACCGCTATAAAACTTCTTAGATCTAAAAATACCAACGAAACCAAAACATCACCACCAAAACATCACCACTACTTTTAATTATGTAGATCTAACAAGTTTTAATTATAAAAAATCACTTACCGTTAAAAACTTGTTAGATCTAAAAAATAGTCAACGAAACTAAAACATCACCACCAGAAACATCACCACTTTTTTTTTTCTTTTTTATAGATCTAACAAGTTTTTAATTATAAAAAAAATCAATACTTACCAGTTAAAAAACTTGTTAGATCTAAAAAATAGTCAACGAAACCAAAACATCACCATTTTTTTTTTTTTTTAGATCTAACAAGTTTTTAATTATAAAAAATCAAGACTTACCGCTTATAAAAACTTGTCGTGATCTAAAAATAGTCAACAAAACCAAAACATCACCACCAAACATCACTATCATTTTAATTTTTAGATCTAACAAGTTTTTATTTTTAAAAATCACTTTTACCGCTTATAAAACTTGTTAGATCTAAAATAGTCAACGGAACCAAAACATCACCAATGTAAAACATCACCATAACATAACAACATCACTACAACATAACCATATGAACGAACGCGAACCACACCCATAAATATTTAATTAAAAGTTTTTAGATCAAGATCAAAAACTTTAGGTATATAAATAGAGAGAGATTATCGTGTGTGAGGATAGTGGTGAGAGAAGGACATACATCAACTCAAGACAAATATCAAGAAGAAAACGCTGCATACGCTTTAAACCATAAGAAACTAACGCAGAACCACACATCAATAACCACACATTTATACACTCTTTTATAATAAAAGAGTATTAGTAATAAACGAGTGGGGTAACCCGCGCGTTGCTGCGGGGGCGCTATGATTAAGACATCTTGCGAGGATTTGTAGACACTCAAAAGTATTGAACGTCTAATAGGAAAATATATGACAAATGTTATACATTCTTTGTTCTTTAATAAAGAAATGCATGCAACCTGAATAAAAATTGTATAAAATCAACTTGAGATCAATGGCATATTGCAAAGCCGTAACCGCTAGCTACCAATCAGCAACCGCCATTTCAGTAACAGCAGGCACCATATCCAGGCTCCAGAATTTAGCCACCTACAAAATTGGACCACAATCCTTAGCTAAGTGGATGGCACTCCAAGGCTGTTTATCCATGATTTAGTTTAGTACTAAAAACGACTTGTGGCATAACTATCAGTAGCTTACGCCCTTGTTTAATCTTTTACATTGCTATAGGAAGAAAACCGCGAATTAAAAGGCTTTCGAGAATAAAATTGACGATTCCGTATACGTAACTACACTTTCCCCAAGGACAAAATGATCATTGACATGGCTATAAAAACCAAACACAAACTTAACGACAACCAAAACGCATTTACAGTCCCCAAAACATACAAAATGGGAAGGGCACCCACGAACACATGGCTTTTTTTCAACCCTTTATAGTTTCCTTCACTTTTATGTATTCCATACTATTTTTTAACTTATCATTTTATCACTGAGATTGTTTCAACTCATTCAACATATACTTCCTTTATCCTAAAAAAATATCAGGTGCAAGTTATTGTTAAAATACCTTTTTGCTATAATCTTCAACATCACCTTTTCCACTCATTTCTCCGTCGATGGAGATACCATAGCTAATTTTATGAGCTGCAAATGTATGACAAAGAATCATCCCTCAGCTTCATCAAGATTCCGTAATATCTTGCGTACATCATTTTCAACTAAAAAATAAATAGACATTTTGTCAAACACTTTATGTGCATGACATAAATTAGACTGATTGATAAAAAAAAAATGTGTACCTCGATGCAAATCCATTGACCCAAAACAGAAAAAATAAATCATAATCGTTACCTTAATTTATTCCAGTTGGTGGCAAGAGGCGGACGCACGCACGATGGTCAGGGTCCCAAGAATGCAAGCAGCTAGCTTGTGCCTATTACACAAACATAAACAACCACAAATTTATAAAATAACACAAACACAAATCTATAAATAAAATAAAATAAAAACTAAAAAATATTAATAACAAAATCAAGTTAACACAAATTTACCTGCGGTGGTGTGGTGGTTTCGTATGATGGTGGTGGTGTGGTGGTTTCAGGGTGCGCTGTATCGTGTGATTGAAGGAGGGTTGAAGGTGGTGGTAAAAAAATTGTGGCAAATGAGGCTCGGATGATATGGCGGTGGGTGGAATTTTGTAGGATGAAGAGAGGCGGTGGGAGAGGCGGTGGTATTTTTTTTTAGTAAAGGTGTGGATGAGCAATCTTATGAAGAGAAGCAAATTATGAAGAGAAGCAAATTATGATGAGTGGTAATTCGCTGGAACATTCTGGGTTGTGTTTAAGTAGCAACATATATATGGGTGTCCAGATTTTTTGATCCTTAAATGTAACCTATGTATGTTGTAAGAAAGTATGTTTTTTGTAGCTCATTAAATCCACAACCAATGAGTAGAAGGCACATAAGTTATCATTAAATGCACAGCCAATGGGGATGCGACACGTAGTTGAGAAACACATTTGTGAGAGGAGCATGGAATGATCTTTAGTATATATGATAATTTTGTATTTATAAAATTATTTAAGAAAATGTATTTATAAAAGTATTATAAATAAAAGTTTTTTTTATATAAAATGTATTATAAATAAAAGTTTTTTATAAAATGTGTTATAAAAGTTTTATATTAAAAGTTATATTATAAAAGTTTTATAATAAAAGTTGTATTATAAAAATTAGTATTAATATAAAAGTTTGTAAAAAAAAATGTAACAATAAATAAAGTTGTTAAAAATGTACAAGGTTGTATTTTTTATAAAAGTTTGTTAAAAATAAAAGTTATAAAAATTGTTGTGTTTTTTTATTTCTTAGGTTTCTGCAATCAAGTTGCTTTAATTTATTGGGTGCAATCTCAATCAACAAGTTTTCTTATTGTTAAAGGAATAACTAAAACATATAGGGGCTATAAGTACTCTATCGAATTTTTGTGTTTCTAGAACTGGGACGCCTGCGACGTGAAAGTTTAGAAGATGAACTTGAACGGCAGACTAGTACCGCTATAATTAATTGCCCATTCACATTACTGGCGAAATTTATAAAAAGTCGAGCTGGTTGGATCTTGAGGGTCAAGTGTCCGAGGCATAATCATGAATTTGTAGACTCGTTCCATGGTTTTTCACAAGCCATGCGATTAAAAGAAAGTGAGTTTGTTTTGGTGAAGCAGTTGACAAAACAGCAAGTAGACCCACGAATTATACTTTCTTCACTAAAAGAGAAGCGATCCGATAACGCGGTCTACCATTAAAACGGTATATAATGCACAAGACAAGATACGCCGCGCCAGTCGTGGTGATTTGACTCCGATACAACTCCTTTAGTACATTTGAGGCGCCAGGTTATACATATTACCCAGGTAAATGACCACACCAATGAGCTGATGAAATATTTTTTGTTCACCGACGCCATATGCCCTGGACAACATATCCTGAAATCATGCCGATGGACTCCACATAACACCACGATGTTTAAACCGCCATTTTTCTTGTCAAGATGACGACAAAAATTCAAAGTGTTTTACCAAAGCATCGCGTTGTCAAAAATATGTTATGTGCTCAGAGGTATATACGCCTCGACTGTGTCAACCCAACAACCCTCGTTAAAGAAAGTAATCGTGGACGTCCGGAAAGAAAGGACAACAAATCCAAGGCTAAACAAAATATCCCATATTTGAACAAAGAACCCCACAGGGCACAAGCAGAAGCTATACAAAACCTAAAAAGTCCTGCACTTAAATGAAGAAACTGCGAGACATATTTTATACGTGGGAGAACCTTCTAACGTCCCCGACTTGAACGAAGAACCTAGCGAGGGCGATTTAAGACACGGGTTATACATTCCAGATGGCTCAAATTTCACCTCTTTTCCGACGCTGGATCCTAGGGATCTTTAACGTGGAAGGTGATGGAAATTGTGGCTTTCAAGCTCTTGCCGTAGGTCTTGGTCATCCCGAATAAATATGGCCCAGACTTCAAAGAATTGTCAGGGAAGAGGTAGACAATCACCGGGAACTTTACATGCAAATGCTGGGGACTTTGTTTACAACTTTTCGTAACTTCCGAATTTTTGAAGGTCCAAAGACCTACGGTTCTGGATGGCTATGCCGAAACGGCGCTATTATTGCTACAGCTATTAACCGTCCAATTGTATGCATATCCAATTCACAATCTATTATGTGTCTTCCTCGAGAGATGGTCCAGATAGAGCACAAATATTGTCCCCCTTGTGATTCTTCGGTGGGGAAGACCAGTCGCCACTTTATTCGGTTCTTGATGAAAACTCACCACCCCGTATACTCACCCACAATGGAGATGGTTCAAATAACTGGCCGCGGGATGGGAACATATGTTTACTCAACCACGAGCATGTTTAGAAAGACGTATAAAACGATTATTGATTTATATTGTAAATGACAAAACATGTATAGACGACACGATTTATATTGTAAATGACAAAACATGTATAGACAATTACTGATTTATATTGAAAATGACAAAACATGTATAGACGACACGATTTATATTGTAAATGACAAAACATCTATAGACGACATCGATTTATAGTAAACGACTCGTCATCTTTTGTTACAGATTTACGCCTCGCTCCAGCTTCTTCCTCATCTTTTGTTACAAGAATCGGATGACATTCAGTGGAGGGACATTCATTGTGTCAACAACACACCCGATCGTGTTGAGAGTCCGTGATATGTGCCTCTTTTCTCCATTTTATGTTCCCTCTCCGGCTATATCTCCACTGTAGATGAGGACAATTTTATACACCGCCCTCCGGCTCTTCCTCATCTTTTGTTACAACCGCCTCGCTGACGAGTAAGAGCGCAGAGATTGCCGGATTGAGGAGATGCATTTCAGTTAGAGTTTCGTGGGATGATGGCAAAGATCATTGAATGACTACGCCTGGGCGTGATTGATCTTAGTTTCTAGTTATATTGTGATTTTGTGAACCATGTATCAACTATTAATCTATAAAAAGATTGGTTATTTATGTATTCGAAGCTTCTAATTTTGTGAACCATGATATTACTGATTTATGTTGTGAATAATTATACAAATTCTTTTCGCCAGATGCAACAAGAAAATCCTTTCTTGTGTCGTTGTCGACGTGGATTTATAATTGAAAGAACATCCCAGCAATTTCCAAAACTTGTGGTATGAAGTATTATGCATGCTTGTCAAAGGTAAATAATTAAACGTTTGCTTATTAACCTAAATATATCAATAACTTGTTTGTTTAGAATACATTTCTTATAATTGTTTCATCATGTAAATGTACCTGCGGATCAAGACTAGGTGTCGATACTTCATGTGGAAGGAAATATTTCAACAAAAGTACTTTGGTGAAGTCTCTTCTTCAACGCAAGTGCTTAAACCGTGAAACCAAAGATAAACGACCATCACATGATTGGCTCAAAACTTGTTAGGCAAGAATAAAGACGCTTGGAGACATCACCAAATTGGCAAGAAATCCAGTTGATCACGCATGTCGGGTCGAGTGGAATACTCTACGAGTTTATAGATGACATTAATAATCTTCATGTGGAGTAGATTTCGTTGTAATATTAGTAATATTGTTGTTGCTTGTTTAATGTTTTAATGTTTTAACGTAAAAACACTACACAAACAAATATACTCTACATATAAAAACACTACACAAATAAATACAATCTTACATATAAAACACTACAAAAATAAATACACACTATATATATACATTACACAAATAAATATAAAACAATACAAAAAAAAATCCAATCATCTACCAATGACGGCCTATGGGTGCATGGGAAGGAAATGTTGGGGGTGGATGGGTAGATTGGCCCTTCCTTAAATATTGCTTACACTTTAACCTTCTACCTTGCATGTGAGACTCTAAAACAAAGTACAAGGTCACATGTCTTCTTCTTTGCACACTGTCACACGAAAGCAAACCCCAACACTCCATCTATTTTTAGCTAAACTTGTACCATGTGTAAGAGATCATAAAACTAGTCAACAACTCACTCTTATTTTTCTTACTATATAACCGAATCACACCTAAACAAAACTCACACATTTTCATTGGCAAAACACTTAAGATGTGGGTTAAGAGCAAAAGGAACGAGTTATAGTTTTAGAAGCAAAGGGGTGATCGGGTTTGTAGCATGGAAGCAAATCGGGTTTAGTTTTGGAAAACAAGTCGAGGATTTAGGTTCTTTGATCCACTCTCATTCGACTACACACTTCACTCTTTGTAAGGAATCCTTAACTCACTTTTCATTCAAATTCCATGCGCTAACAATCATAAGGTTAACACACGTATGCTTATATTTAATTTTCATGCAAATGTAAATCATTAAAATACCATAAAGCTTTACCTAAAACTTGGCCAGTATGAACTAGTTAACTTTTTCAAAGAGTTAGTAAAACTTATGTGGATCGAGTCGAATGTAAAATATGGTATTTCTAACGTATAACAAACAAATAAGCACTTTGTGCTTATTCGAGTCTTGAAACGAGTTAATAAGTTGAAAACTTTTGAGACTATCTCGAACATATGTGAACGATGTACCAGTGAACACATAGAACATAAAACAGGTTGGTTTATTTTGGAAAACACTTAGTATTGGCTCATCACTTATATCGTGTTAATTTTGTTGCTCCACAAGCTCAGTGAGCTCACTTGCAACTCAAAATACTCGACACACTTGCTTTGTACGAAACAACTCACCCACTGGACCTACAAGTCCAACCCGTGAATCACTTGTTTTACCCTAAAGCTTATTTAAAATAAGCACTTGGACTCCAAATAAGCTATACGAAACGGGTTACAACTCCAAAAATCTCACTCAAGCTTATTTGTAAAAGTCGAGCTCATAAGCTATCTATCTTGACAACATGACCAGTTTGGAAAACTTAAAAAAACTCGAAATGAAATTGTGTATGTCGTGTGTTTCGAACCAGCATATGCTGGAAGTTATAGCCCAAAACCAAACATAAATCAAAATCACATATAACCTACTCGCATACAAGTTATAACACGATTGGCCTAGTGGTCCGTTGGTTATGTGTTCGGTTTGTGAGCGAGATGTCCTTGGTTCGATTCCTAGCAGTGGCAAATGCCACATTTTTTTTACTTTTACAATTGTAGGACCTTGTTTTTATCAACTTATATCACGTATATGAAGCAAGATGGTGACTTGATGTATGCGTTTTAGAGAGAGAAATAAGATAAAGAAACTAGAGAATATTACTCATAAAACACATACTTACACACTCAAGCACACACCTCAAATGTGTCATTTGAGGTGTATTTATACTATAAATGAGATGCCCTAATGGGCTTGGCCATGGGCCTTGTTTTTTACTTGGATTGGACATGGATTACATGAAATATAAAAGACTAGCTTATACATAACTAATAACGTATTAGCTTAGCCCAATCCATGAGCCCATTGACCATTCTATTACAATATCTAACACACGTTACAAAGTTCTTAATCATGAATGACCATCACTTTCTATTAAGGCTAACAATCTCCCCCTAAGGGGTGGTCATTCAAATGATGCTTCACTTGATTGGGTATTTAGTCTTCTTGAGCTTGAACTTTGTGTGTTGATATAGAATAGTATTGATTCTTTGTTCCTTCATGCTTTGTGATCATATAATGATGTTGTATGTCTTTCATCAACGTCTTTATTGCTGTTGTGTTATATTCCTTTCCGACATGCTCATACTTCTTGATAACTTTGTATCTTCATACTTGTGTAGTTCTCAACTTTTAACTTTAATCTCTGTCTTTTAACTTTGCAGATTCTTGGCTTTGGCGTAGAATCTTTTTGAACCATGCTTTTGCGTAGATCTTTGAGGAGACTGTCTTTATGATGTGAGTATGAGCATACGGAAATAGATGTTGATGATAATGGTGGTAGTGATGGTATCTCATGGAACTCCGGATCTCTAATCCTGCATGTAAACAGTTAGCAATAAAGTTCCCGACGTAAGAGTTCATATATTTCATACAGGTACATCCCAGATCGCTAGCGCGTTCTTTGACGAATCTCATACCGGATGGTCACTAGCATGTCCCAGATTCAATATCTTCACTCGTTGCTAGAGCTGGAGTACACCGGCATCATCACCTACCCATCAGAGACCGCTTTGAAACCACCGCGAACAATAAGCGTAACCCGTGAAGAATTAATGGTGACTCAATGGTCGTTGATGTTGACCAAGGTGAGTTTTCATTCAATCATTGAGGGTCACATATGTAAATCCTTTCATAAATGTTCTGGCAGATTGCTATGATCTGCGTATGACTCTAAGATATTTCACTTGTGTTCTTATTGTTTGAACATCAAGTGAAGAAATATTAAGTGTTCATAAGAGATCTTTTAATGAATCTTGTGGCTCTAGACTTGATTTGTGCATTTTGGTTTTAGTAGTTGGAGACTAGAGCGGTGTCTCCTGTTTCAATATTAACACTTCTCGGAAAGAGAGGTCGATAGATTATGCAGGGTTCCCCGTGAGAATAAAACAAATCCTTTTAAGAGGAATTGAGTGGCTAGAAGGTTAGGTGCATTGCGTCACTGGGTCCATGACGTCTTTGTCTTCAATACCGGCGTCATCTTAGTGACAACCAGTAGGAGATGAATTGAACCCGGTTTCTGCCCTAAGTGGCTATTTATTTTCACCATTTTTTTTACTTTTCTTTTTAATTCTTCAACCTATTCTTTCTCCTTTCTCACATACTCCTTTTCCAACCATACCTAGGGAAATTCTAGTTCTAAACTATTGGTGATGTCCTTGGGTAGATCCCTCCGGCTCTGGCGGATCATAGGACGTATTTCATATTCTTAGTCACCTTATAACTCCATGACTATCCTATGTTGCCATAAAACTTTTTTTTTTGAAAATCTCTCAAAGTGTTTATGATTATTAAACATATTTTGTTAACACCATGAAAGTTTTGCATTTTCAGAAATACTCTCTCTTCACATGTGCTTATTGATAAGGATTTAAAACGTCCACTTTTAAGGGGTCATTTAAGCCTCGCCTACTCAGATATCCGTTATCGCTAATTTCGCTCATTTTCACTTTTAGGTCTCTTGAAGCAAAATGCCGAATGATGCATTTTGGATGAAAGAGAATATATGAAGAAAATGGCTAAGTCAAGATCAAAGACTCGGCCGCATTGAATTGAAGCCGACGGCCTCACAATCCATGGCGACTGGCCCCTCTCTACGAAATAAATTTGCGACGATGCATTTACACTGACGTGTCGCTTTAAGAGTAAGTGGGCGCCACGAAGACTTTTCTTCTCGTGACGGCCTAGATCCGATCTGCACGACGCCATCTGCCAAGACCGACGTCCGCCACAACCACAACGCGGACGCCATCCCAATGATGACTTAGCCAAGACGAAACCCCATGACGGCGTATGACGGGCGCCCCAACTATAGGTGACGCCGCAAATTTAAAATTATATATAAAAATTTCGAATTTGAGAGGTAGACTTATGGAGTAAAACCTAAACGATTTTAGTCCGTTTGGACAAGATCTTAGGTTCTCATACCCTATTTTACATCAAGATAAGTAATTTACTTCATTGATTTCATTATGTCTTCGATTGTATGTGTGTATGCTTGCATATTTACCATGTCCGGCTAAATTTCTTGTGTGTTTGCTTAGATCTATAAAACATAGTTATTAATTATTGATCGGTTGTCTCTTATCTTAATTGTAATTTGCTTAAGATTGCACTAGGCTATCGTTGTGTTTTTAATAATTGAGTAATCTTTGTGAACCTTAGTTTATTGTCACTTAGCGGAATTGTAGACTAAACATCCAAAGATAACCTTAGAGTTAGTTTATGAATCCTAGAGATTTCGTAGGCAATTACCTTAAGGTAGTCTCAAAGAGTTAGGATAAAAAGCATACCCTACTACCACATAGAAAACAACAGTAACGCCGCTAAGAATAAGGACTACATTCAACCACCAAGAATGTATAACTAAGGAGTAATAGTATCTAGGTAGACACATTTTTTATCATCATACGAGCACAGATCAATAGACATAGACTACCAATAGTTTAGATAATTAGATAAGTAGAGTAATCCGGAGAAGTACCAAACCCCCAAATCCAAACCCCTAGATTTTACCCTTAGCTTTTTAAAAATATAAAAGATAAAAAATAATCTTCCTCAACCTCAAACCTTAGCGTAGTACATCTCTCACTAGCATTCCTATTCCCCTAGAGAACGATATCAATACCCGAGGCTTACCCAATACTACACTGCAACAATTAGGTTCACTGCCTATGTTGGGAATAATTCGTTACCATGGATAGTTGTGGTTTACATCGCCATTAACACTAGCAAAGGGAAACGTATTCCCAATGCCATTATTACCACTGCTATTATTAGATAATATTTAGTTAAACGCGTCTAGATAAGTATATAATAGATCTTGTGTATATTCTATAATGTTAGCTTTATACTTATCTTGTAAAGGACTCATTGTTGTATAAAAGGAGGTCCTAGGTCATTGTCTTAGGTACTTGTTAAAATTACCTCAGTTACTCACAAAAGCTTCAAGGTGTAACCCTAGTGATAAACAAGATCACTCGTATTATTCATCAATAATATTGGAGCTTAAGTTTTGTGTTTAATATGTGTTTACATATAATACATCATACAATTCATCTTCTAAAGTATTACTAAGTAAATTCCGCGTGCTTAATAATATCATACAAAATATCATTGACACATGGTGTGTGTCTAGATCCATCAAGTGGTATCAGAGAGCAGGTTCTGATATTTTGTTTTAGAAGATCCAAGGAATAAGCTTAACCTACTCACTCAATCCAATGGAGATGGAAAACAACCAATCCAACTCTTCTACACCAAGGCTACCTAAGCTCAAACTTAATGAGTTTGAGATGTGGAGGATACGAATTGAGCAATACTTTCTCATTCAGGACTATGCTCTTTGGGAGATCATTCAAACGGTGATTCTTTCATGCCTGTGACTATAGTAATGTGAAGGTTGGTGAAATGATGTAGTGAAAGTTTCGTACTGAATCTAGTATTGAAAAAGCTTAGGAAAAATGATCTTAAGGCTAGAAGTTTTGTGATGACTCTTCCTAGAGATCAAATCATTGCATTCAGCAAGCACAAGACTGCTAAAGAACTGTTTGAAGACATTTGCTCAGTGTTTGGTGGTAATGATGCTACAAAGAAGACACAAAAGACATTGTTGAAGCAAAGTTATGAAAACTACTCTGCTTCAAGCAATGACTCACTTGATAGCATCTTTACCAAACTTCGAAGATTGTTACACAACTGACTGTGTTTGGCATTGAGGTAGAAAAGGAAGACCTCAATTTGAAGTTTCTAAGAAGTTTGCCTTCTGAGTTTCAAACTAATGTTACTGTCGGGAAAACAAATCGCATACGAAACAATGAAGCTCAATGACCTTTACAACAACTTCAAACTTATTGAGCAAAGGTTGAAGAAGGCAAGGAAACTTGGTTCAAGCTCTAGTAGCTTGGCATTGTTGTCAACCTCTGTTGATGTGATGATTCAAGATGACATGATGATGATGTTGTCATTGCTGGTTCTAAAGTTTCCACTGTAATTTAATGTTACCACCTAGGATCAAAGAAGAAGGTTGCTAGTATTGGAGATCCTACCTTTTATGCTTTCATCTCTACTTAAGTAGATGGCTCTGTCTTAACTCATGAAGACATAGAGCAAATTGATGAAGATGACTTGGAAGATATGGATATTAAATGGCGATAGCTCTTCTTAGCATGAGGGCTAGGAAATTCTACAAGAAGACTGGCAAGCCTATTCACATCAATGGGAGTGAAACTGCATGTTTTGATAAGAAGAAAGTGGAGTGCTTTAACCGCCACAAGTTTGGACATTTTGCTAGAGAATGTAGAAGACCAAAGACCAAGGACAACATGTCAACTTGGTACAAGCAAAAGAAGGAACCAACTGTGGAAGAACCAAAGGCAATGTTGGCTATTGATGGTGTATGCTATGATTGGAGTTTCATGGCTGATGATAAAGAAGAACATTCGATGCTTCTTGTTGCTACTGAATTTGCTCTTATGCTTTCTCGACTCTGAGGTACAAAACTTTGAAAGTTGTTCTAAAACATGTAGGGCTGCTAAAGAAGTTAAAAGGCTTAATGATTTATATTCTAATGAAAGACAAGAGTTGTATATCTGCATTATACTCGTGTCTAACCTTAGGAGAGCTTTAGCTGTATTGGAAACTCAACTAAAACACTATCAAGATAATGAGTCAAAATACAATGATGATATGATTCGTCTTAGAAGAGAGCTAGAACATACAAAAGCTGTAAATGAAGCATACCAAAAAGAGTTTGAAAAGCTTAAAGAGAAAAATGAGAATGTTAATTTATCTGTTGACACTTTGTATTATCAGACAAAGTCAATTGATAAAATTTGGAATGCTCAAATCATTAATAAAGCTTAGTCTGGTATGGGTTATAATACGTGCCTCACCACTAAGAGGTGTTCCATCACCTCCTGGTATAGATTTAGCTCATACAGGACTAGAAGAGTTTAAGGATCTTGAAAGAGAATATGGTCCTTAAAGGACACAACCGTGAAAATGAGAATGAGGTTAAGTATGATAATGATGTTTTTGAGAGTGCTAGTGACTCATCTGTTGTTGATGAGAATGTTTAAAAGAATGTAGAGGCTTCTATCCCAAAAGTTGTTAATACTGTTACAGAGGAACCTAGGAAACCAATTAATAAACCTAGACCAACTGTAAGGTATGCTGAGATGTATAGGAATAAGCCTACAGCTCCTAGGAGTAACCAGAGGAGTTGGAATCATGTTAAATCTCAACAACTAGGTAGTGATTTTGTAATGTACAATAAGGCATGCTATATCTGTGGTAGTTTTGATCATTTACATGCTTATTGTGACTATCATGTTGGGAGAAGGAAGTCCAAGGAATAAAAGGTGAATTCTAACATGTTTCAAAATAATGTACACCCTAATTCTAATTGCAAAATGGTCCCAAGAGCAGTTCAACTAAGAAGTGGCCTCAAAATATTTGCCACTACAAAAACTGTTAACACTGCTCACCCTAAGTCACCTGTTAAAAGTGCAAAGTCCAAAACAACTTTTGCAAAATCTGCACAAACAGGAAAAGGAACTTTTCAAGCTAAAAGGTTAATTATAACCAACAGTGGGTGCCTAAAGAAACCGCAGTTGTTTCCACTGCTCATTCAAAAGTTACCACCGCAAGGGTTGTAAACAAGAAAAGGGGGGACATGGGCAATGCTGTAAAGGCCTCAGGACGTTGGGAATGGAAACCTAAAGGAAATACCTCTACAACCAATCCCAATGGTGTATCAATGACCTTTGATAGATTTAACTATATTGATACACGAGGCAGATCCAAGTCAATCATGGCTTGGGTCCCCAAAAGAAACTAACTCTTTACTCTTATGCGTAGGAACATCCAAGGACAAAAAAATCGATCAAGGATATACGATAGTGGGTGTTCAAGGCACATGACTGGCAACAAGTCCTATCTTTCTGATTTTGAGCATTATGATGGACATTATGTCAGCTGGAGGTGGAGTAAATGGAAAAGTTGGTTGTAAAGGAGTGATCAAAAATCGTAACTTGGACTTTGAACCTGTGTACTATGTAAAAGAGCTAAAGTACAATCTTTTTAGTGTGTCACAAATGTGTGACAAGATGAACAATGTTCTTTTTACCAAAGATATGTGCTTTGTCCTCTCTAAGGATTTTAAGATGCCCGATAAAAGTCGATTCTTCTTAAAATTCCTAGAAAAGGCAATCTCTATAGCTTTGATATGAACAACATTGTAGCTAAAAATGATTATGCTTGCTTGCTTGCAAAGGCCATAGTGGATGAATCCATGTTGTGGCATAGAAGACTTGGTCATGTTAACTTCAAAACCATTAACAAGATTGTCAAAGATGGTTTGGTGAGAGGTTTACCTCAAAAAAGATTTGAAAATGATCAAACCTGTGTGGCTTGTCTTAAAGGCAAACAACACGAGCTTTTGCAGTCAAAGTTGGTTAACTCTATTGCTCACCCACTTCAAATGTTACATATGGACTTATTTGGTCCTACATCCGTGAGCAAATTTTAAAGAAATATTGTCTAGTGGTAACTGATGATTTTAGCAGGTTTACATGGGTTTTATTTCTTGGAACCAAGGATGAAACAATGGCATCCTCAAGATATTTATCACAGAAGTAGAAAACCAATATGATATGAAAGTTAAAATTATTAGGTGTGACAATGAGACGAATTCAAGAATAGAGTTATGGATGATTTTTGCAGAGATAAAGGTATTAAGAGAGAATTTAGTGTAGCTAGAACTCCTCAACAAAATGGTGTTGCGAGGAGGAAGGACACTGATAGAGGCTGCTAGAACCATGTTGGCCGATTCTAAATTGCCAATCACTTTTAATGGCGTTAACATTGCATGTTATGTGCAAAACAGGGATTTAGTGGTA
The DNA here is from genome assembly GCA_910596185.1 of Chrysanthemum makinoi. Taxonomy (NCBI): domain Eukaryota; kingdom Viridiplantae; phylum Streptophyta; class Magnoliopsida; order Asterales; family Asteraceae; genus Chrysanthemum; species Chrysanthemum makinoi. The sequence continues at coordinate 205,540,779 of OU343219.1, read as the reverse complement.
AAGACAAAGAACAAGACACCTTATGAATTATTTAGGGGTAGACCACCTATCCTTGACTTCATGAGACCATTTGGATGTCATGTATCTATTCTCAATACCATAGATTATCTGGGAAAGTTTGATGAAAAAGCTGATGAATGGTATTTTGTTGGGTATTCCATGGTTAGTAAAGCTTCGAGTATTTAACTTAAGAACCCAAAAGATTGAAGAGAATGCATGTTGAGTTCTGGAAAACAAAGTGAATGTCAAAGGAACTGGTCCGAGAAGGCTGTTTGATCTTGATTCTCTAACAAATACTATGAATTATGTGCATGTTTCTACAAGAACATCTTCTTCTGATTTTGCGAGGTTCGAAGAGTTTCTTGATGATGATGAACCAAGCAAAGATCATGCAGATGATCAAGATGAATTCAGTCTACCTCTTTGGGACTATGCAGACAATGATGATGTACCAAAAACTAGAGATGCTCATCCTTATAGTGATTTGGGAAAGGAAGGAAATTGTAACTTGAATGCTGAAAATTTAAAGCGGTGGAAATTGATTCCACTGTCGGTAAAATGTTTCCACCTGCAACACCGGATGTGGAAATTACAACTTCGCCATGAGGAAGCTCAAGCCAATGATGTTGAAATCTCAAATATGCCAAGTGAGATTGCAGTTCCTCATACTCCCCACACTTCAATTCATAAATCACATCCTCTTGAAAATGTGATTGGGGATGTCTATTCACCTGTGAAGATTAGAAGACAAACTAAGTCACGATGTCCATGGATTCATTAGTAAAATATATGAATCTAAGATTCATGAAGGCAAGAATGAATGTCTCTTTATGTGTTATGGAGCCAAAGAATGTTTACAAGGCACTTGAAGATGAAAGTTGGGTGGAATCAATGCAAGAAGAGTTGCTTCAATTTAAGCTTTAAAAGGTTTGGGTGCTTTGTGATTTGCCTTCTGGCAAGAAGGTAATATGTACTAAATGGGTGTTCAGAAACAAGAAGGATGAAAGAGGAATTGTTATCAGAAGCAAAGCTAGGCTTGTGGCTCAAGGATACACTCAAGAGGAGGGTATTGACTATGAAGCAGTGTTTGCCCCAGTTGCACGAATTGAAGCAATCAGGTTATTCTTATCTTATGCATCCTTTATGGGCTTTAAAGTCTATCAAATGGATGTAAAGAGTGCCTTTCTATATGGGCAGATTGATGAGGAGGTTTATGTCTCACAACCTCCAGGCATTGAAGACCCTGAATATCCTAACAAAGTATACATGGTAGTTAAATCTTTGTATGGCTTGCATCAGGCATCAAGGAAATGGTATGAAACCTTAACTACTTATCTTCTTACTAATGGGTTTCATAGAGGCAGAGTGGATCAAACTTTGTTCATCAAGAAAGACAAGAATGATATCTTGCTTGTTCAAGTGTATGTTGATGATATCATTTTTGGATCTACCAAGAAAGAGATGTGCAAAGAATTTGAGAAACTGATGAAAGAAGAATTTCAGATGAGTTCTATGGGTGAACTCACATTCTTTTTGGGACTTCAAATACTATAGAGGCCAGATGGTATTTTCATTAATCAAGATAAATATGTGGCTGAGATACTAAGGAAGTTCAAGTTCTCTTATGCAAAGTCATCCAGACTTGCAGACAAGACTACACATCTACTTCTGAAGGAAAATAGTGGTGAAGCTGTTGATGTGCACTTGTACAGGTCTATGATTGGTTCTTTGATGTATCTTACATCATCTAGACCAGATATCATGTTTTGGTGTGTGTGCAAGGTTTCAAGTTACTCCCAAGTTCTCTCACTTGACTGCTGTGAAGAAGATTTTCGGATATCTTAAAGCATTTCCTACTCTGGGATTGTGGTACTCCAGAGATTCTCCTCTAGATCTGGTTACTTACTCAGATAGTGACTATGCTGGAGCTAGCTTGGATAGAAAATCTACAACAGATGGATGCCAATTTCTTGGCAACAGATTAGTGTCATGGCAGTGCAAGAAGCAAACTATGGTGGCTAATTCTTCAACTGAGGCGTAGTATGTGGCTGCGCTAGTTGTTGTGCTCAAGTTCTATGGCTTCAGAATCAACTTTTGGACTATGGGTACAATTTCATGAATACCGTCATTCATATTGACAATAGCAGTACCATTTGCATCATTAAGAATCTGTTCAACACACAAAGACCAAACATATTGAAATTAGACACCATTTCATTAGAGATTGCTATGAAAAGGGACTAATTCAAGTTGTCAAAATTCATACTGATGACAACTATGCTGATTTATTAACAAAAGGACTTGATGTTGGGAGATTTCAGTACTTGGTAACAAGTATTGGAATGCTTAATCCATAACCTTTTTTTTGTCAAAATGTTCTCTGGTGTTGAGGGGAGGCTGTTGGGTACTAAAATTGTTGTATGAGTTTGTATATGTTTGCTTGTATTCCTGTTCAGTTTACCAAGCTTTGTTGGGAGTTGAATTTAAAAGGTGTATATCTAAGATACACAACAAATGGTTATTGATTCACCATGTCTTATCCACATAAGAATCAACTAGTCCAGAGCAAACGGCTACTGGTAAAGACTTGTCAAATCCATTTATGGTTGATAGTTTACCAAAAACTATATGGTTATCAACTTACCATATTCTTTATGATTAAGAGTTGGCTAGTCCATAGCAAACGGCTCATGGTAAAGACATATCAAATCCGTTGATAGCTGGTAGTTTGCTAAAAACTATGATATGAGCAAAGTCTAGTTTTCAAATGATTTTATTTACCACGCTCTTTGAAATTTTGTGAAAAATTACCACTGCTAGTTCACAGTTTCCACCGACAGTGTTATTTTACCACTGTTGTTCTAGCCGTTACAACTGATTGTGTTAGTAACTTATTTTTTACTAGCCGTTGAAAGTAACCACTGATTGCCATATATATAGCGTTAAAATTTTAAGGAAAATATCTTCTTTCCATATTATGATAAATACTTTCTAAAGATAATTTTACTTGCGCAATAATTCTAAACCCTAACCCTATATATCTTTCTCTCTCAATTGGCTAGTTATTCTTTCAATTCTTACTGACATAATATTGTTTTTCATCAAAAGTTTCTATGGCACCTTTAATCTTTGCAGATGAGCACAACCTAGTGGCCTACCTACAAAAGTCTAACGAGAAGAGTGGCCCTGTTTTTCATCAGATTGTGGACTTTCTCCATACCACACATATAAGGTATGCTTTGCTTTTAAAACCCACAATCTATATCTCTCAAATAAAACAGTTTTGGACTTTCGTCCATAACACTTGAAAATAGAGATACACATGAAACAATGGATGCTCTAAGAGCCACTGTGGATGGGGTAACTATTGATGTTACTGAGGCATCCTTGAGGAGAGTACTCTAATTGGGTGATCTCAATGGTCTCATCACATTACTTATTCCTGAAATTCATGATACTTTATCATCCATGGGGTATGATACCACTGACAAAAGGCTACTTTCAAAAAGAGTGGTTTTGTCCCCAATGGAGATTTTTGATTCATAATTGCATTGTCTAAGTCCAAAGAAAACATTTTATGAGCAATTTAGTTCAACCATGGCTTATCCTTTGGTTTGTCTAGTCACTGATAAGATTTTTAACTAGTCAAACTATATTTTTACAAGTATGAAAGGCAATGTACAGAGTAAAACAAATTTTTTAATATATCCAAGGTTTGTGCAAGCAGTGCTAAATGAGTTTCAACTGCAACCTCATACTAATGTTTATCCAATCAGTTGCCTAAAGCCTAAAGTTTTTCAAAATTTGAACAAAGATGGCAATATAATTTTTACACCCCTTCTTCCCCAAATGCTTGCTAAGATTACAACTGAACAAAACACACCCATAATTAATGTTCCAAACATTGATTATACTCCACCAGTTTCAAACACCTATGAGAGAAGGTCTAAACAGCCAACTCCTCTCATGACAACACAACAAGTTTCAGAACCTTTTGGTTTAGGAACAAGCAGTGGTGGTTCTAGACTTCAACCTAGTCCAACTAGGGAGGATTCTGAGCCAATGCCCCATGATTCACCTCTCCCAACAGGTAACACAGTTCGAAGTGATGAGGGCAGTGGGCAACACTTGGAATTGATGGTTTTGTGTACAAAGTTAGTCAAGCATGTTGAATCTCTACAGAAGGATTTGGCAAATGTCAAGAAGCAGCATGCCAAGGATGTTAAACATTTAAAGGAAGAGATTCAGACTTTAAAGGAGGAGTTGCAGGGGTTGAAAAAGCACAAGAAAACTGCTAAGTTGGTGATTTCATCTTCATCCTCACCTACTGATGGTGATTCAACCGATCATGATTTGGGAAATTCTCCCAAACAGGAGGAAAACCAGTGCTTGACACTAAGGGGAGGCAAATTGATTTTGAAGATGAAGGTGATACAAGTAAAGGAGCAAAGGAAGCTAATACTCAAGGAGAGCAACTTGATGATCAAGATATTTTTTGTACTGCAACTGATTTTACCACTGATTCCATTTCCACTGCAGAGCCAAATATTGCCACTGCAAGTGAAGAATTTGATAAACTGAAGAAAGACAAAGGTAAAGCAATTATGGAAAGTGTAGAGCAAACTGGAAGAAAGATTTCAAAGAAACAACAAGCACAGATTGCTCTTGATAGAGAAATTGCTGAAAAGTTTAATGAAGAACAAGTTGCTAAAAAGAAAAAGCTTGAAGAATTAGAAGTTGCAAGCTTTTTGGAGGCTAAAAGGCTTGATAGATTGGAAAATCCTCTTTCCACTGTTCAACCTACAATTATTAAAGAGAAGACTCCAGAGTTTAGTTATGTTCCTACTGAAGATGATATTGAGTTCTTGATTGCTAATAATCAAATAATCAAGAAAAAGGCAATTGACCTAGTAGCTGATGAATCCTTAACTGAAGAACAAAGAACTGCCCAGTTGAAGGATTTCATTCAAATGAAAAACAATCAAGCACTTGAAGATGTGATTAGTACAATCAAAAAGGGCCAAAAGAAATCAAGACAACCAACCAAAGCACAAATTCTTTCATATATTAAGACTTATTGTTGTCATGTTGGTGGTTGGAAGAAGCATCAATTCAAAGGAATGGCTGATGATCAAGTTGAAAAGGCTTACTACAGAGTTCAAAAACAAGATAAAGATTTTACTCCAATGGGCTCTCAAGAAGAAGCAAGAAAGTTTCCTGAATTGAAGAGAAAGGCCAAAGAAAGTGATTCTCAAACTCCTAAGAAGACTAAGATTGCTGAAGAACAAGAAATTCCTACTGAGAAATTCACTGAATAACAATTGACTGGAATGATTGTGATTGTAGAAGAAGATTTTTATCCAGAACCACTACAAGTAAGACATCCTATCATTGATTGGAAGGTTTACACTGCTAGCAATTTTGCTCCAACATGGAAGATCACAAGGCTAGGTGGTGAAACTTCATCATTCATTCAATTTGAAGATCTTATAAAAGCTTTTGACAGAGATGACCTTGATACATTATGGAGGTTAGTTCAAGAAAGGTTTAATGCTCAAGATCTCAAAGATACAAAGGAGATGCAGTTGTGGATTAATCTTAGAAGGCTCTATGAACCAAATGTTGATGATGATTTTTGGAAATTCTCATGCACATGTCCTGGTACTAAATGGTTTTACTATGACTCGTGTGAAGTTCATCATGTCTCTACAGCAAATGGAGTAGATGCATTTATGCTTGTTGAGAAAGAATATCCACTCAAAGCTGGAACTCTCACTGTGATGTTATGTACAACAATAAGAGTTCATGAAGACAATGAGAAAGTCAGAGCATTGTTACATAGGCTTCAAGATCAATGTTCAAGAGCCATACAAAAGTTAAGGAAGAAGTGAAGTGTTTGGTTGAATTCCCCAAATCCTTGAAGATAATGCATATTGAAGAAACTTATTGATTTGCAGAGAAATCATAAGTTTAGGGGAGGATTGTTGGGAATAATTCGTTACCACGGATAGTATGTGGTTTACACTGCCGGACACTAGCAAGTGGAAACGTATTCCCACACATTATTACCATAGCTATTAGATAATGTTTAGTTAAACGCATCTAGATAAGTATAGAATAGATCTTGTGTATATTCTATAATGTTAGCTTTATACTTATCTTGCAAAGGACTCCTTGTTGTATAAAAGGAGGTCATAGGTCATTGTCTTAGGTACTTGTTAAAAATTACCTACATATTACTCACAAAAGCTTCAAGGTGTAACCCTAGTGATAAGCAAGATCACTCGTATTATTCATCAATAATATTGGAGCTTAAGTTTTGTGTTTAATCTGTGTTTACATATAATACATCATACAATTCATCTTCTAAAGTATTACCAAGTAAATTCCGCGTGCTTAATAATATCATACAAAATATCATTGACACAAGGTGTGTGTCTAGATCCATCAGCCTAGGGTGTTGAAAAACTTGCTCGACGAAAAGGAAGTTTGACCCTGAACGCGTTATACGCGCATCAAGTTTTTGGCTCCGCTGCAGGGTAATAGAATAGCTAGTTAGATTTTCATCTCATTTAGGTTCTCTTGCTTGATTCCTATCAAGTAAGATTTTTTCTCATTTTTAGCTTCCTCGTAGTCTATCCCCTTCTTCGTGAATTTGTTCGTAACCCCATCACTTTTCGTCATGGAAGGTGATAACCCGCCACCACTCATCGATCCACCAATCATTGACCCGCCAAGAGGCCGTACTCTTGGTGAATACTCTAGACCAAGCCACCAAGGCTATATGAACACTATTGAGCTCCCCGATCAAGCACAATATACGGCCCTGCGATCCGACACCATCCGGTTGGGGCAAAACGGATGTGCATTCCATGGACTTCGTTCCGAAGATCCTAATCAAAGATCTCAAGGATTTCTTTAAAATCGTTGATTCCATCGACCTTGATGCTACCACACGGGAGACCACACGCTGCGTCTCTTCCAATTCTCTCTACGGGACCAAGCTAGTAATTGGCTTGGGCGACTTCCTCACGGATCCATCTCAAGTTGGGATGATCTCACCACTCGTTTCCTTGCCCAATTTTTCCCACCGGGGAGAACTACCAAACTTAGGAATGAAATCTTGATGTTCCAACAACGTCAAGGTGAATCTCTCTACGAGGCATGGACTCGATTCAAGGATTTGCTCCATAAAGTCTCTCATCATGGCATAGATCTTTGGCTTCAAGTCCAAATCTTTTACGGTCATGTCAACTTCTCAACTAAGCAATCCATCGACCAAGAAGCCGGTGGCAAACTTAGTGATCTCACCGCGGAAGAATCGTGGGGTACAATAGAGGACCTTGCCCTCTATGACAACGAAAGTTTGAATGACCCTCGTGAGTTGCCCAAAACCGTCAAGGCAATCTCCTTGCCTCCCATTGACTCACGAACTTCCGATCATAGGATGCTCGAGCTTGATGATCAAGTCAAATTCCTAATGAGGTCCTATGAGAATCCTAAGTCTCCGCATCAAGTGAGCAAAATCACTCTACCTTGTGAGTTATGTAGTGGTCCCCACGACACTCGTGATTGCACAAGACTCCCCGAACAAGCTTTTGCGGACTACGCCTCCACGAGTACCGACGGAGCGGGAGAGAAGTGGTACACTTTCAAGCCCGAGCAAAACAACTTAGGAAATTCCTACAACCCCTCATAGAGAAATCACCCTAACCTTAAGTGGAGCCAAAACTCATCTAGTCCACCCAATAGGTCCAACCCTCCAAATACCGGGAATTCCACTAGTCTTGAGGCAATTGTGTCTAGATTCATGTCATCTCAAGAAACTCGATTGACTAAGATTGAAGCCGATTTAAAGCAACGACAAGGCGAGATGACAAACAAGCTCAACGCCATCTTAAAAGCCTTCAATGACCGAGAAATTGGAGCACTACCAAGTGACACTATAAAGAACCAAAAAGTGAATTCGATTTCATCGACTTCATGTTCTTGCTCACATTGGGAGAGTGCATATCCATGCCCTTCACACACGAAAGTTCACTCGGTCAACGCCATCAACACAAGTTCCAAGAGATCCCTCATGAAGTACCAAGGACCCGAACCATTGGTCCAACCAACTCTTGAGAAACATGTCAACCAAGAACCCAAAGCTAATTTAGAATAGGAGTACAAGGAACTCCACCAAGAAAAAACGGTTCTTGAAGTCTTGGCTCATGCGCCTTATTATAATGCATTAAAAGAAAAATATGAGAAAGAACTTAAACTAGGAGAGCGTGGGTCCGCATTTGTGCAAAATAAGTTACCTAAGAAAATAGATGATCCCAGGCTATTCATTCTTCCGTGTAGGCTTGGAAATTCCAAACCTTTCGACACTTTAGCCGACTTAGGATCAATCATCAATCTTCTTCCTTTGTCCCTTCATAGAAACCTTAACCTAGGTAAGATAGAACCAACGAAAACCATCTTAGATCTAGCGGAAGGTAGTATGGCGTATCCGGTAGGGATAATAAAAGACATGGTAGTACACGTAGGTCAATTGACTCTTTTGGCGGATTTCCATGTGCTAGACATGAACAAAGACCCGACATGCCCATTGTTAGTAGGAAGAGGATTCTTAGCTACCGCTAGTGCCATAATTGATTGTAATATGTCTAAGATAGTAGTAGGAGAAGGGAATGCTAGGTCAGTTTATGATGTCAAGAAGCATATCTACTACAAAGAGCAAGAAATTCCCTACGAGATCATGTTGGATAGAAAACCATCTAGATATGGACCTTGGACTAGTAAAGATTTTATAGGTCCTCAACGACCTTTCTATCTAGAGGAGGCCTTTGTAAGTGACTCAACTTTCCATGAGCAAGAATTGGCTAGGGATATTGATAAGGTTTTAAAATGTACATTTTTGAAGGGTCATTTAAGCCCTTATTTGATCACTTTTGTATCCGTTATTACTTAATATCGTTCCTTTCACTTTTTAGGTCTCTTGAAGGCAAATTGCTGTAATGGCACTTATTTGAACGAAAAGGCACGGATATACGAAGAAAATGGCCAAAGTCAAGAATCGAGACACTCGTGTCTTGAAAACATAAGGTGACGCTCAATGCCTCAAGTATCTGCGACGCGTCGGAGGATTTTGTGACGGGACATAAGCCAAAACTCTTATTTTCAAGTGACGACGTCAAGTTATAAAAGAGTAGGCCGTCCTTGAACTCGAAGGCCTAGATTCAATCCGGTCGCCGAATGAAGAGGACGGCGCCACAAGCATAAGGTGACGCCGTCGCAAGTCTAACGTGGCCAAGACGAAACCCTAATGACGGCGATCCGACGGTGTCACAAAACATAAGTGACGCCGCGCATGTGTAATCTTATATATAGAATCTGAATTTTTCAGTATTTGTGTGTAGTCTTTTGGAGTTAAAACCTAAACCGAACCAAGGCTGTCTTGTACAGTATTTTAGGTTCCAAACCCTATCTTACATCAAGATAAGTGCTTTACTTCATTAATACAATTATTTCTTTGATTATTTGTGTGTATGCTTGCATGTTCTCCATGTCCGGCTAATTTACTTTTGTGTTTGCTTAGGGAATATGAAACTTAATTATTGAATATTGATTGGTTGTCTCTTATCTTAGTTTATTAATGATCTAGTAATGCGATAGGTCATTCGTTGTGAACTTAATGCTTGATTAAATCTTTGTGAACCTTATAATATAACTCCTTGAGTAGTTGTAAGCTAAACCATCCAAAGAGTGCCTTAGAGTAAGAGTTTATTATCCCTAGTGGGTTTCGTAGACGAGACCCTTTGGTAAGTTCAAAGAGTTAGGGAGAAACGCATACCCTACAACTTTAGACACACAACGCAATTAAGAATAAGGACGTGACAATTCAACCACCAATAGGAGATAATTAAGGAGTAGTAAAACCTAAGTAAACACATCTTTAAACTATCATACGAGCACACAATAATTAGACATAGACTACATACACCTTAGATTAGATAATTAGATAATTAGATAAGTAGAGTAATCGGTAGAAATACCAACCCCCAAATCCAAACCCCGAGATTCGTACCTTTTAATTTCCTAAAAAACATAAAAAGATAAAAAATAATCTTCCTCAACCCCAACCTTAGCGTAGTAACTTCTCACTAGAATTCCTATTCCCCTAGAGAACGATATCAATACCCGTGGCTTACCCTAATACTACACTACAATGATTAGGTTCACTGCCTAGGGTGTTATAAAACTTGCTCGAAGAAAAGGAAGTTCCTTTGACCCCGAACGACGCGTGTAGCGTTATCAAGTTTTTAGCGCCACTGCCGTGGAATAGAATAGCTAGTTAGTAGTCCACCTCGTTTAGGTTTCTTTGCTTGATTCCTATTAAGTAAATTTTTCTCATTTTTAGCTTTCTCATAGTCTATCCCCCTTCTTCGTGACCTTTGTTCGTAATCCCATCACTTTTCATCATGGAAGGTGATAACCATCCACCATTTCCCCCTACCAACCCCTTTAGACAACTTAGAACCCGCAGTTCCACCAAAACCCTTCTTGAACCATTTGCAGAACCCGAAAGAGAGCTCAATAGGCGAAGAAAAGCTCTCCATGATTCGAAACCTCAAGGCACTTCCATCAAATTTGATGAAGTCAATCGACGAGAGTCCGCTCATTCCCCACACTCCCCTGAAACTATCATCATTGACGATATGAGCCAACATGGTGAAGAAATTCCCGCCACTCCGGTCAATGGGCCCATCAATCCTCCTAAAGCAAAACCCCTTAGGGAATACTCTTCCCCTCAAGCATCTGATTTACTAGTGCCATTGTCTACCCTTCAGAACAAGTCAATGAGGTATTGCATGCCTCTGACATTTGGCTTATCCAAAACGCATGTCAATTCAATGGATCCCACAGCGAAAACCCAATTCATCACATCAAACAATTTTTTAAAATTGTTGATGCCATCTATGCCGACGGAGCATCCAAGGAGACATCTAGACTCGCTTTTTTTCATTTTCTTCAAGGACAAGGCCAAGGAGTGGCTCGATAAGCTCCCCCAAAGTCTATCTTCACATGGAGCAGCTCAGCAACCAAGTTCACCAAGAAGTTCTTTTCCCCGAAGAAGCGCATCGATTAGGAGCAAAATTCTTCACTTCCATCAAACAGATGAGGAATCTATCATTAACTCCTGGAATCGTTATAACGACCTTATTCAACAAGCCCCACACCATGGTATCGCCCTTTGGATGCTTGTTCAAATCTTTTACGACAATATCTCCCGTAAGGATCAAAAGGCATTTGACTTCTCAACAAGTGTGAGAATCTCTAATCTCACTGCCGAAGAAGGGTTGAACCGCATTGAGGATTACATTCAATACCAAGATAACCATTGGCATGAGCCTGTAAACGCTATAAGTATCTCTACTTTCTTGAATGAAAAGTCATCATCTTTCGAATATCGGATTAAGAAAGCACAAGAGAAGCTTGCATACCTCACAAAATCGCCAGAACCGAAAAAGTTATTTAACCCTTACCTTATATGCGACATTTGCGGAGGGCCACACGAGAGTGATGAATGTGATGACACACGCCATGAGAGCGTCTTCCTTTCCAGTTATGATATTTATGATGACCCTTCACTCCTCACATTCTATCAAAATGATGAATGCAACCCTTGGGGCAATCTAAAATGGAAAACTGAAGGAAAGGAGGGATCTGAATACACCATTCGTGATGCCTTTGAAGAAGAACTAGGCGTTTACCATAGAGGGACCACACTCTTAAAAGGTCTTGAGGGGTTCATTCAAGAGCAACAAGTTGAATTAGAGAGTCAATTCGCCAACCTCCATAAAGAATAAGCGAATCTGGCCCAACCCATCATGATCCAACTTGCGCCATCACTACTCGATCAGGAATTACTACTAAGTATCCCCCATCGACCAGAATCCCACCAGGGAACCTGTGTTAGGAAATGAAGCAATTCCTGAACCTCCTTCAACTCCTCACGATCCCCTCCACAAACACCCCAGCACCCCCAAATGACCAACCCTCGCGCACGATTCCTTATCCTCTCGTCTGAAGAATCAAAAGGTGAAGAAGACAATGAGAGTATTGTCTTATTTAAAGCGAACTTCCGTCAACATACCACTTTTTGACGTATTTTATCACATCCCTAAACATAGCAAATACTTCAAGAGGTTAATATCTAATCGGAAGAAACTTGAAGGGTTGATTTCATTAGGAGAAGAATGCTCGGCTATCATCCGAAAAGCTGCCCAAGAAGAAAGAAGATCCGGCAGTCACCATCCCTTGTTCAATAGGGGCACTCTCTATGAAAAATGCCTTGGCAGATCTTGGGGCTAGTATTAACCTGATGCCTCATTCCCTATTCCTCAAACTCGGATATTCAGGACTGAAACCAACCAGGATGAGTATTCAACTAAGTGATCGGTCAATCAAATATCCCATTGGGGTTTGTGAAAATGTCCTTGTAAGAGTAGGAGAATTCAAGTTTCCAGTAGATTTCGTGATTTTAGAAATGGAGGAAGTTAACTTCACCCGATAATCCTTGGGAGACCTTTCTTAGCTAGAGCTCGCGCCATTATTGATGTTCATGATGGTAAACTCACTTACGAGGGGTCCGAGAGCTTGACCTTCGACTTCAAGGATTCTATGAGTCACTCCTCCTTCTACGATCACCCTATTTATTTTGTTGAAGAAGTTGATGAATTTGTTGATGATATAGATGGATGCATTGATGAGTATCTATTAAACGAATTCATAAGTGATGACAACAACCCAATATGCGACAACGAGGAAATTGAGATGGTTGGAGTTGTTTCCTTTTACCCACGTAAGGAAGAAATTGAACCCCTTGAGCTGCAAAAACCGTAAAAACAAGCTAAAACCATCAATCAAGGAACCACCTACTTTAGAACTAAAAGATCTCCCAAGCCATTTAGAATACACCTTCCTTCAAGGAAAGAACCAACTCCCTGTCATCATAAGCTCGTCACTGACCACTTGACTAAAAGAGATGCTCTTGGAAGTTTTAAAGGAATACAAGGGAGTGATCGCGTGGAGTGTGGATGACATTAAGGGTATTGATTCTACATTTTGTACCCATAAAATCCTCATGGAAGAAGATTACAAACCTACCGGTCAGCCGCAAAGGAGGGTCAACCCCAACATCAAGGAGGTAGTAAAGAAGGAAGTCATCAAGCTCCTCGATGCCGGCCTTATCTACCCCATTTCGGATAGCCCATGGGTCAGCCCAGTCCAGGTAGTTCCAAAAAAGGGAGGAATGACAGTTGTGAAGAATGAAAAGGGTGATTTAGTGCCACAAAGAACGGTTACGGGTTGGCGTGTTTGTATCGACTACAGAAAGTTAAATGATGCCACCCGAAAATACCATTTTCCTCTGCCATTCATTGACCAAATGCTCAAAAGGTTAGCCAGGCATGAGTACTATTGTTTCCTCGATGGCTTTTCAGGATATTTTCAAATTCCCATTGCCCCGAAGATCGGAAAAGACTACATTTACATGCCCATACAGGACGTTTGCCTACAAGCGAATGCCCTTCGGGTTATGTAACGCACCTGCCACATTTCAGCGATGTATGATGGCCATATTCCATGAATTAATTGAAGACAGCATGGAAGTTTTCATGGATGATTTCTCGGTATTTGGAAATTCCTTCGACCTTTGTCTTTCCAACCTTAGGAAGATGTAGAAACGGTGCGAAGAAACTAATTTGGTCCTAAATTGGGAAAAATGTCATTTCATGGTGAAGGAAGGAATTGTCCTAGGACATAAAGTCTCTGGAAACGGAATTGACGTCGATAGAGCAAAAATCGAAGCGATATCCAAACTCCCCTATCCTACCACCGTTAAAGCCATTCGCAGCTTTCTAGGTCATGCGGGTTTTTATCGAAGGTTTATTAAAGATTTCTCGAAAATTGCCCGGCCAATGACCCAACTTCTTGTTAAGGATGCCCCTTTTGATTTTTCCAAGAATGTAAAGAAGCATTCAACCAACTAAAGAAGGATCTTACTGGCCTATAATAGTCACCCCGATTGGTCTCACCATTTGAGATCATGTGTGATGCAAGTGACTATGCTGTAGGCGCCGTGCTTGGCCAAAGGAAAGGGAAGCATTTTCAACCAATCTACTATGCTAGCAAAACCATGAATGTAGCGCAAGAAAATTACACAACCACTAAGAAAGAGCTTTTAGCTGTGGTTTTTGCCTTCGACAAGTTTAGGCAATATCTCGTTCTTTCTAAGACGGTAGTCTTCATCGATCACTCCGCCTATGCTACTTGTTTTCCAAGCAAGATGCAAAACCCCGACTAATTAGATGGATTTTATTACTTCAAGAATTTGACATTGAGATTCGAGATAAAAAGGGTCTGAAAATCTTGCGCCGATCATCTGTCACGCTTGGAAAACCCCGATCTTGAGAAACTCGATCACACCGATATCCGCCGACTCTTTTCCGAAGAACGGCTAATGGCCCTTAAGGAGATTGAGCCATGGTATGCGGATTATGCTAACTATCTGTCCAGTAGGGTTTTTCCAAACTACATGACCAAGCAAGATAAGAGAAAATTCTTCACTACGCTAAAACATTACTTTTGGGATGAGCCTTTCCTATTCCGCATATGCCCCGATCAAATCATTCGACGTTGCGTGGCCGGAAGGGAGATTGATCGAGTTCTGAAGGAATGTCATGCGGGACCATCTGGAGGACATCACGGTGTAAATGTCACGGCACGAAAGGTTTTTGATGTCGGGTTCTACTGGCCTACTATTTTTCGAGACGTTAAGAGGTTAGTTCAAACGTGTGATGCATGCCAACGATCGGGAAACATCTAGCGAAGGGATGAATCACCTCAGAATTATATCCAAGTATGCGAAATATTTGACGTTTGGGGTATAGACTTCATGGGACCCTTTCCATCATCCGGAGGAAATGAATACATTCTCGTAGCTATTGATTATGTATCAAAATGGGTGGAGGCTCAAGCTCTTAGAACTAATGATGTGAGGGTAGTTATTCATTTTCTTAAAAAGCTCTTCGCACGATTCGGGATCCCCAAGGCATTGATCAGTGATAGAGGAACCCACTTTTGCAATGCTCAAATGGAGAAGGTAATGAAGAAGTACGGTGTTCCACATAGGTTTTCTACCGCATATCATCCTCAGACGAATGGACAAGTAGAAAACACGAATAGGGCATTGAAACGGATACTTGAAAACGGTCCACCAGAATAGAAAAGATTGGGCATTCAAACTGGATGAGGCACTCTGGGCATTTAGAACTGCTTACAAAACACCTATCGGAACAACCCTATTTCGCTTAGTATACGGAAGGCGTACACCTTCCTATTGAACTTGAGCAAAAAGAATATTGGGCACTTAAGGCCTGTAATATGGATTATTCGCGAGGTCAAATAGGTTCTTACAACTTCAAGAACTGGATGAACTAAGGTCGAAGCATATGAATCGTCGATCACATACAAAGAAAGGGCAAAGAAATGGCATGATCAACGAATAAAGAATCCTAAAGAGTTTTTGGAAGGAGATAAGGTGCTCTTGTATAATTCAAGACTGAGATTATTTCCGGGAAACTCAAATCGAGATGGTATGGACCTTTTTCAAGAAAGAAGCAGATGAGCAATGGAGCGATGGTGCTACTAGACCATGATGGGAGGGAATTCACCGTAAATGGACAACGGTAAAACATTATCATGTTGGACAATAATGACATGGTGAACGATGAAGATATTGTTTTAGAGGAAGATGACGGTAATGAAGTCACGTAGGAGAACGACTACGAGTCTAGCTACAAGACTCTTAAATAAAGAAAAGCGCCTCGTGGGAGGCAACCCATGCTTAATTGTTTGTTTGTTAGTGTCATATATCTATCACTAATTGTTTATTCTCATGTTTAAATTTGTAAAAATGCTTTATTTTGTTTTTAACCTCGTTTTAATTGCATCTAAAGGTATTTTACATAAAGGATAAGTGTAGGGAGAATTACACACGTTTTCAAAAGAAACGTAAACATGAGAATAACAATTCATTAAAAGATATATATGTGTGTTTGTTCGAGTCAAATGCTTGTATCGAGTCATAATGGATGTTTTGAAGGAAATTTTTCCAGATTCCAAAGATGTAAATTTTCCATTTTTCCGAAAATCGCACGCTTGTCAGATAACCGACGGCGCCGAAGGAGTAAAACATCATATTACTTTTTTTTTCTCGTTTTCTGAGCTACTTATAAATTTTCGGAATTTTCCACGTCTTAATTTTCCAGAAATTCTGTAAACATCCATTCCACAAGCATTATATCCTAGTTTAGTAGAGTCTTATATATATTATTACCTTCGATTTTATGCGAAGGTTTCGTTTGTTTTCTTCAAATGTGCAGGTTTCATTTATCAAGAAGAAGAAACAAAAGATTGGAAGGAGCTTTTCACGCACACATTCTTCTTGGAAAGGATTTAACCACTACTTCACATACGGATCCTACCGAGCTAATCAGAGGAGTATTAGTTTCTTTCGTTTTTCATTACCTTCCATTATCATAACTTTGATACTTTCGGGAAACATTGGGGACAATGTTCAGTTTAAGTGTAGGGAGGGAAAATAAAACGGGAACTTTGAAACTATGCTTATCCTTGATTATTTGCTTTGTCCAAGTGTATCTGTGTAATAAACCATGAGAAAATGTCGGTTAGGGTAATTTTGGCACCAAATTTTTAATTTTTCATGACATATAGGAGTGGGTCATTAGTCTTAACAAAAGCGTCTCACGGATAGGAAGTTGCATGACTAGCACAAAAACCCTTTACCACCTAAATTCCACCCAAAATGTGAGGATCACCCTTAGATTAGTAGGAATTAAAGCATTCATCTTTAATTCTTAGAGTGTGAACCGGTAGTATATTAGATTCTAGAACTTGTTTTGTGATGCATTCCGAGATCGCTAGTAAGACTACACTTGTGTAGTTAGGAATAACTAAATGATAAGAGGCATTAGGATAACTCTTGTTTGATACCCGTAATATAATTACTTCTTCCACATCGGTTGAGTAATTCCCCACACCCTTTGCGTTGTACTCATCTTTAGTACACGATACCCTAGTTAACCCCTCAGAGCCTATCCTTTTCGCGGTTCTCGTGATGTTTCGATTTTTCCAGAATATCAATGAAGAGCATTGTTTACACCCCACCCCAAATATACACCCAAATCGCCTTAGCCTACCTTGTATGCACTCACTTTTAGTGCATTTTTGTTATCACCCTAAACCCTTAGTTCAATTATCTGGTTGCTTGCATGAGTTGCTAAGTCGAGTCATATCCTTTGTACACAGCTTTGGGACGATTGGGACTCATGGGAAAAAATTTAAAGTTTATAAAATGATTGAAAGGGAACGTTAAATTCCCTTATTTGCGTAATAACATACCCCAAGTGTTTTGATCTTTTCAATTCGGGTCAAATTAGTGTTAGAGTAATAAAACTCAAGTGTAGGGATGTGCCTATAAATCCCTATTATTTTGATGTTACAGTAGAGGATGGTAGAGTAAAAGTGTACGAAAAAAAAATCAAAAAAAAAAGAGAAAAAGAGAAAAGAAAAAAATAGAGTGTTAAAAAAAAAATATATATATATATATATATATATATATATATATATATATATATATATATATATATATATATATATATATATATATATATATATATATATATATATATATATATATATATATATATATATATATATATACGGGCTACCATCCTACATCTATCCTTTAAATTTATGTTTGTTTGTTTCAATTAGCTAGAGTCTAGAGTGTCGAGTCTTGGCTTAGCAACGCCATTCTTCGTATGCATTTAACATAGAGATTTTTGACTTGCCACCACTAAAAAGCCTATCCCACCAAACCCTTTGTTTCCCTACCGTAAGCCTAACGTTACAACCCTTTAAAGACCTCTTTGATAGTCTTTCCTAGGTGCTTATGCCAAAGCGATGGAGGTTTGATCTATTCTCAAGCCTATGGTAATCTATGTACTAGGACCGGTTAATGAGTGTTTATCTTCCATTTCCAACTTGTTATATTTCATATACACCCGAGAGAGATGTGAGTATCCAAACACCCCATGTGAGGTGCTAGTATGTAATTTCCGTGCTTGTTATGACTTTTTCGGGGCTTATATGTGTTGTGGACTGTTTTAAACCAATGCTTCATGACCCTAACTTATAAATTAATTGGTTAAAAGCACATTTGCTTGAGGACAAGCAAATACCAAGTGTAGGGATATTTGATAAGGTTTTAAAATGTACCTTTTGAGGGGTCATTTAAGCCCTTATTTGATCACTTTTGTATCCGTTATTACTTAATATCGTTCCTTTTCACTTTTAGGTCTCTTGAAGGCAAATTGCTGTAATGACACTTATTTGAACGAAAAGGCGCGGATATACGAAGAAAATGGCCAAAGTCAATAATCGAGACACTCAGGCTGCTGAAAACATAAGGTGACGGCGTCACTGCTTATCTGCGACGCCGTCGAGGATTTTGTGACCGGACGAAGCCAAAACTCTTATTTTCAAGTGACGACGTCAAGTTATAAAAGAGTTGGCCGTCGCAACTCGCACGCCTAGATTCAATCCGCACGGCGCCGGTTGAAGAGGACGGCCTCACAAGCATAAGGTGACGCCGTCGCAAGTCTAACGTGGCCAAGACGAAACCATAATGACGGCGATCCACGCGCCACAAAACATAAGGTGACGCCGTCGCATGTGTAATCTTATATATAGAATCCGAATTTTTCAGGATTTGTGTGTAGTCTTTTGGAGTAAAAACCTAAACCGAACCAAGGCTGTTTTGTGCAGTATTTTAGGGTTCCAAACCCTATCTTACATCAAGATAAGTGCTTTACTTCATTAATACAATTATGTCTTTGATTATTTGTGTGTATGCTTGCATGTTCTCCATGTCCGACTAATTTACTTTTGTGTTTGCTTAGGGAATATGAAACTTAATTATTGAATATTGATTGGTTGTCTCTTATCTTAGTTTGTTAATGATCTAGTAATGCGATAGGTCATTCGTTGTGTACTTAATGCTTGATTAAATCTTTGTGAACCTTAGAATATAACTCCTTGAGTAGTTGTAAGCTAAACCATCCAAAGAGTGCCTTAGAGTAAGAGTTTATTATCCCTAGTGGGTTTTGTAGACGAGACCCTTTGGTAAGTTCAAAGAGTTAGGGAGAAACGCATACCCTACAACTTTAGACACACAACGCAATTAAGAATAAGGACGTGACAATTCAACCACCAATAGGAGATAATTAAGGAGTAGTAAAACCTAAGTAAACACATCTTTAAACTATCATACGAGCACACAATAATTAGACATAGACTACATACACCTTAGATTAGATAATTAGATAATTAGATAAGTAGAGTAATCGGTAGAAATACCACACCCCAAATCCAAACCCCGAGATTCGTACCTTTCAATTTCCTAAAAAACATAAAAAGATAAAAAATAATCTTCCTCAACCCCAACCTTAGCGTAGTAACTTCTCACTAGCATTCCTATTCCCCTAGAGAACGATATCAATACCCGTGGCTTACCCTAATACTACACTACAACGATTAGGTTCACAGGTTCACTGCCTAGGGTGTTATAAAACTTGCTCGAAGAAAAGGAAGTTCCTTTGACCCCGAACGACGCGTGTAGCGTTATCAGATATTGATGCAGGTTTTACTGACCAGGTTTTAATATTTATAATTACTCGTTATACCTATGGTCTACCCTAATTCACTAACGGGCAGTGTACCCGGTCGTGTGTATTGTAGTATTCGGTAAAACCGAGGTTGTCCCAAGAGCTATGTGTTCGGATTTAAACTAAGTCTAAGTGTCACAGATTTTAATATAATTTTGATATGGAATTAACTGATTAACTACTAAAGCAAATAAAGGCGATGGATGTGATCAATAGAGGAGAGGGGTGCTAACCTAGTTAATCATCCTAATTAGTAGTGTTTACGTATAATTACTTCCAATTACTACAGGTGGGGTCAAAGTCGCTAGGACAACATTTGGTCAGTTCTTCCTAACCTATTAGCAAAGGGTCTCACTTGAGAAATCAGGTTCCCCGTCATAAGTCCAGTTGTTCTTAGTCCCCTAAGCCAAGTCATTAAGTACCGCTACATGCTAGATTCATAATAGTGAGTGCCCGGGCGCTAGCATCTTAAACACTCACCCCTTATTAAGTTCATCCAAACGGTAGGTGATCAGTTGGTCAAATCGCACAAGTAGAAAGGGTCGTCAGTTGGTCATATCTTACCCTTCCCATCTCAGTCTACTTAATTAGGGTCAGTTGGTCATATCATCTAAATAACTAGCCTCTACCACCATTCAAAACTACCGAAACAAGGGTACCAACAAACTATGCATGCACACACTTAGAAATAATTATACGGAAGCAATGTAAACGCAGACAAAACAATTAAGGAATCATAACTAGGCCAGCACCAAAGGTGCTTAGCACCATATTAACTATAACAATCGATTCAATGTTTAACATTACGAAATACATGAATTGAAAGTAAAGAAAAGATAAAATGTTAATGCTTATCGTAAGGGAGTGATTCCTCCTTTGGAGATAGCTCTGTATGCTCCTCTAGATCTGCCTTCGACTTCTACTCACGTTCACTTTGTGTTGTGTGTGAAATGGGATGATTTGAAATGCTGGAAATCGTGGGGTATTTATAGGCCAAATCTGGTTACGGCGTAACTAATTATAATAGTTACGCCGTAACATAATTCTTCTCGTAATTTGCACTAATAATACTGGTTACGGTGTAACTATGAAAGGGGTTACGCCGTATCTTCAATAAATCTTGGTTACTGTAATTTATGCAAGAGTTACGAGCTTGCGGCTTGGTATGCTGGAACCTCATTTGACCTAGTTGATTACGCCGTAATCTTTGGGAGAGTTACGTCATAATCTTCTGTTGAGTTAGTTTTCGAGCCTCGCCTTTAGTTACTGGCGTGAGGATGAGAAAGGAGTTACCAGAATCGCTTCAAATGAGCATACTATGATATATCTTCAATAAATCTCCAAATCCGCGTCTCTTTAGCTCCAATGCTCGTAATTTACCTGAAAGTGAAATATAAAGGAAAACAAGCGTAAATCCATATAAATAATATAAAATACGAGCATTATCGGGGGAAATTGACATTTAATATTCAAGACTATTTGATGTTATCAGATATGGAAGTGAACCCGTTTGAGGATGCCTTAGTGTTTAGGAAGATGACCGAGTTCCTATGAACCTTGCCCGTTAATCTTAACATGAATAAGTGGAAAGTTGAGAGTGAGAAGCCTAAGCATAATTGGAATTGGGATAGACCACCTAATGATGGAAATGGAGAATGGCACATTAGGATGACAATCTATGACCCCGATGGAGAAAAGTTTGAAAAGGCATACCGGACTAAGCGTACCACTAGGAACTTAAAAGATAAGTTTGATCCCTATGACATTCTTGAGGATAAACTTACATACATAGGTACGTAGGAGCACGACTTCGAGTCTAGCTACAAGACTCATAAATAAAGAAAAGTGCTTCGTGGGAGGCAACCCATGCTTAATTGTTTGCTTGTTTGTGTGTCATATATCTTTTCATTATTGTATGTTCTCATGTTTGAATTTGTGAAAATGCTTTATTTTGTCTTTAACCTCGTCTTAATTACATATAAAGGTATTTTACAACAATGATAAGTGTAGGGAGGAGTACACGCGTTTTTAAAAGAACGTGAACATGAGAACTACGATTATTGAAAATGTTATATATGTGTGTTTGTTAGAGTCAAATTCTTGTATCGAGTTATAATGGATGTTTTGTAGGAATTTTTCCAGATTTTAAAGGTGTAATTTTTCCAGAAAAACGCAGCAGACCAATTTCTGTCAGGATAACCTGATGGCGTCAGGATCATAACCTGACGATGTCAGGAGGAGCGGCGTAAATGCCTTACTTTCTCTCGTCGTGCTAATTATAAATTTTTGGAAATTCTCAGGTCTTAATTTTCTAGAAAAATCTGCAAACATCCATTCCACAAGCATTATATCATAGTTTAGTAGAGTCATATATAGTTTTACCGCCGATTTTACGCGAAGGTTTCGTCTATTTTCTTAAAGTGTGCAGGTTTTATTTATCAAGAAGAAGAAACATAAGATTGGATGGAGCTTATCACGCATACATTCTTCTTGGAAAGAATTTAACCACTACTTCACACGGATCCTACCGAACTAATTAGGGGAGTACTAGTTTCTTTCTCTTTTAATTACCTTCCGTTATCATAACTTTGATACTTTCGGGGAGCATTGGGGACAATGTTCAGTTTAAGTGTAGGGAGGGAGAATAAAACGGGAACTTTGAAACTATGCTTATCCTTGATCATTTGTCTTGTCCTATTTCATTTGTGTAATAAACCATGAGAAATATTTGTTAGGACAATTTTAGCGCCAAATTTAAAATTTTTCATGACATGTACAGGTGGGAATTTAGTCTCAATAAAACGTCTCATGGATAGGAGTTGTATAATTAGCACAAAAACCCTTTACCACTCAAATTCCACCCCAAAAATGTGAGGTTCGTCCCTAAATCTATAGGAATTAAAGCATTCACCTTTAATGCTTAGAGAGTGTACCGATAGTATAATAGATTCTAGAACTTTTTTTGTGATGCATTCCGAGATCGCTAGTGAGACTACACTTGTGTAGTTAGGAATAACTAAATGATAAGAGGCATTAGGATAACCCTTGTTTGATACTCGTATTATAATTACTTCTTCCACATCGGTCGAGTAATTCCCACACACCCTTGCGTTGTACTCATGTTTAGTACACGATACCCCTAGTTAACCCCTCAGAGCCTATCATTTTCGCGGTTCTCATGATGTTTCGGTTTTTCGGAATATTAATGAAGAACATTGTTTACAACAAACCCCAAAATGTACACCCAAATCGCCTTAGCCTACCTTGTATGCACTCATCTCTAGTGCATTATTGTTATCATACTAAACCCTTAGTTCAATTATCTATTTACTTGCATGGTTGCTAAGTCGAGTCATATCTTTTGTACACAGTTTTGGGATGATTGGGACTCATGGGTAAAGTTAAATTTTATGGAGTGACGGGAAAGAACGTTAAATTCAAATTCCCTTTATTAACGTAATAAAGTACTCCAAGTGTTTTGATCTTTTCAATTCGGGTCAAATTAGTATTAGAGTAATAAAAACTCAAGTGTAGGGATGCTTCCATAAATCCCTTATATTTTGATGTTATCATAAAGGATGATAGAGTAAAAATGTATGAAAAAAAAAGTGTCGAAAAAAAAAAAAACGGCCTACCATCCTTCATCTATCTTTATGTTTATGTTTGTTTGTTTCAAATATTTAGAGTTTAGTGAGTCGAGTCTTTGCGTAGCAATGCCATTCTTTTCATGCTTGTAACATTAGATTTTTGACTTGCCACCACTAAATCGCCTATCCAACCAAACCCTTTGTTTCCCTAACCGTAAGCCTAACGTTACAACCATTTAAAAGACCTCTTAGATAGTTGTTCCTAGGTGCTTACGCCAAAGCGATTGAGGTTTGATCTAGTCTCAATCCTATGGTAATCTATGTACTATGACCAGTTAATGAGTGTTTATCTTCCATTTCCATTTACTATATTTCATATACACCCGAGATATGAGAGAATACAAACACCACTTGTGAGGTGCTAGTATATAATTTCCGTGCTTTTTATGACTATTGCGGTGCTTTTACTTGTTATGGATTATGTTAAACCAATGCTTTATGCCCCCTAACTTATAAATTGATTGGCCAAAAGTACATTTGCTTGAGGACAAGCAAATACCAAGTGTAGGGATATTTGATAAGGATTTAAAATGTACACTTGTAAGGGGTCATTTAAGCTCTTAATCGCTCATTTTATATCCGTTACTGCTTAATTACGTTCCTTTTCACTTTTTAGGTCTCTTGGAAGCAAAATCCTGGAATGATGCATTTTTGGACGAAAAGGAGTGAATATATGAAAAAAATGGCTAAGTCAAGATCAAAGACTCTGAAGCTGCTGGAATTGAAGCTGACGGCGTCACAATGCATGGGAGACACCGTCCCTCTCTACGTAATTAAATTTGCGACGACTCAATAGACTTTTTGCTAATTTACACCTGACGGCGTCAGGCTTTAAAGAGTAAGGGCGTCACGAAGACTTTTCTTCTCAGACGGCCTAGTTCCAGATTCAGACGACGCCATCACTGGCGAAGACTTACGGCGTCACAACCACAACGTGACGCCGTCCCAATGATGACTTAGCCAAGACGAAACCCTAATGACGCGCGATCCGACGGCCCCAACTATAAGGTGATTACATGTCGCAAATGTGAAATTATATATAGATATCGAATTTTCATAATTTTGAGAGGTAGACTTGTGGAGTAAAAACCTAAAACGATTTTGGTCCGGTTTGGACAGTATCTTAGGGTTCTCATACCCTATTTTACATCAAGATAAGTAATTTACTTCATTGATTTCATTATTTCTTCGATTGTATGTGTGTATGCTTGCATGTTTACCATGTCCGGCTAAATTTCTTGTGTGTTTGCTTAGATCTATGAAACCTAGTTATTAATTATTGATTGGTTGTCTCTTATCTTAATTGTAATTCGCTTAGGATTGCACTAGGTTATCGTTGTGTTTTTAATGCTTGAGTAATCTTTGTGAACCTTAGTTTATAGTCACTTAGCGGAATTGTAGACTAAACATCCAAAGATAACCTTAGAGTTAGTTTATGAATCCTAGAGATTTCGTAGGCAATAACCTTAAGGTAGTGATAACGCTCAAATTGTGCATGTTTTTAGTAGCGTTATCTGTGCTTTTATGTGTGTTATTTGGTTATAATCATATGCTTTTAATGCTTAATCGTACAAAAGTGCGTTGCTAGTTCATTTGTAGCCAAGTACAGGAAAGTGGAGAAAAATGGAAAAAGAAGTAAAATACGAAGATTTCTCCATGTACTAAGAATTCCGACAAAAGAAAGACTTGAGGAGTATATTCGAGAAGATAAAGTCATCAAGTTAGTGGTCCAAAGACTCAAGAATAAAGTTCAAGAAGGAAAACGAGAAAGAAATGAAGAAATGAAGCTAAACGAAGACATATTGGAAGACTCGTTGTTCCCGACACACCTTCACCATTTTGGTCATAACTTTTGCATACGAACTCCGTTTGACCCCCCAATCGCGGCCACAGAAAGCTAAGAGAAAGATCTACAACTTTGGAGTTTATGAATTTTTGTGATTTTGCTCCAACCGACGTTTGTCGAGCCCGTAATCCGATCCGGTTGGAGAGTCGTGGCTAGAGACCAACCGATTTGGTTGGAGCCCAACCGGATCCGGTTGGAGGTCCTGCCAAAATCGACCATTTTCCACTACTAAGACTCCAAACGCGTTCCAAATGATTCTAGTCCCTTCCTACATGGTTTCTAGTCCCTTCCAAGCTCCTTGGCCTCTAAGAAATGCATTGAATACCCTAGGCCTTGGTAGTAGTATAAATAGAACCCATTTGGCACCTCATTTCATCATCCCTTCTCCATCTTTCTCATCCCTTTCATCCACCACTCCATCTCTAGGTGTGAAATTCAAGCCTCCACCCTTAAGGACGAATTTCCACCTAAAACAGCATCCCTCACTCTTAATACCTTCCCCAAAGGTGTGAAATTCAAGCCTCCACCCCATAAGGATCGAATTTCCACCTAGAGAGCAAACCATAACTTGAGAGAACACAACCACTCTCAATATCTTCACCCCAAAGGTGTGAAACTCAAGCCTCCACCCTTAAGGGCGAGTTTCCACCAACTATCCTATCCCAACTTGTGTGAAATTCAAGCCTCCACCCTTAAGGACTAATTTCCACCAATTACACCAACTTATCTTCCCCAAAAGACCACAAACCTCTGCCAAATTCGTGTAGTGTGCTCAAGGGTTGTCGAAGGCGTTTGGACATCATTTTTCGGCTTGGTAGAACTATTGTAGTTGATTGGAGGCTTGAAGGAGTGCTATAATCCTTCATCTTTGCCTATTGTAATTCATACTTTGGGTAAACCTTGTTACTTTTCTATTTAAAGATGTTTGTTATTGATATGATTATTGAGATTTGGTGTTTGATTGGAATAATGATGAATGTTTTGATACTTGCTTGTTCTTATATTGCTTTTCTTGTTGGTTTGATATGTGACAATCATAACCATCAACTTGTTACTTGTTCTTATAATGCTTTTCTTGTTGGTTTGATCCGTGACAATCATAACCATCAACTTGTTACTTGTTACTTGCTTAAACAAACAAACGACACTTGTAGTGCAACCTAGTCTCTTGGGACGACCTTGATTTACCATATACTATACTACAACTTGACTAGGGTATACTTGCCCGAATGTGTTCCTAGTTAACCGGTAATTCTTGTTTACAAATTTAAAACCCGATGAAGCACATCAGGTAGTCTCAAAGAGTTATGGATAAAAGCATACCCTACGACCATAGAAAACACAACGCGTTAAGAATAAGGACGTGCAAATTCAACCACCAATAAAAGATAACTAGGGAGTAATAGTATATAGATAGACACATTTTTAATCATCATACGAGCACACATCAATAGACATAGACTACCCATAGTTTAGATAATTAGATAAGTAGAGTAATCGGTAGAAGTACCAAACCCCCAAATCTAAACCCCGAGATTTTACCCTTAGCTTTCTAAAAATATATAAAAAGATAAAAATAATCTTCCTCAACCTCAAACCTTAGCGTAGTACATCTCACTAGCATTCTTATTCCCCTAGAGAACGATATCAATACCCGAGGCTTACCCAATACTACACGACAACGATTAGGTTCACTGCCTAGGGTGTTGAAAAACTTGCTCGACGAAAAGGAAGTTCCTTTGACCCCGAATGCGTTATACGTGCATCACTTATATTGTTTTATCTTAAATTTGCACATTGAGGGTTGAGTTTGCACTTTTTGAATTGATCGACTTTCAATGAACAAGACCGATTCGAGACACATTTACATCACTAGAGAACTAGCTTGAAATTATTACCCGGCCTGGTCATGTCCAAAGAAAGTTTCTCGAAATGGTACACTCTACTTAGACAAGTCCTATTCGAGACACACTTACATCACTAGATAACTAGCTTGAAATTATTACCCATCAAGGACAAGTCTTTTCGATTACTGACTTTCTTTTATCGTCAATTCATTGGTTGTGTCAGAGTCGAGCTCTTTTCAGATTCAAACAATGATCTTTAAACAGATCCGATCACATTTTAATAACGTATTCTCTTTATTCATGCTACTACTCTTAGAGACACGCGAGACTCTATTTAAAAGGGTTGTGATTTTTCTTGTTTTAGTTTCGATTGAGATAAGAAATAAAGGGTCATTTTTGTTGTGTATCGTTTGTGGCAAGAGAAAAAATGAAACAACAATATGTGGTTTTGGTGGCTGAAAAAAGAATAATTGCTTAGGTTTATCAAGTAGGGAATTGATACTCACACCACACTTTTTGATTTATACACCACTAGTTGTGCATTACAGTATTGTACAGTACAATACTGCAATGCACAACTAGTGGTGCATGAATCAAAAAGTGTGGTGTGAGTATCACCTCCCTATCAAGTAGGGGTATGTGCATATATATTAGGTTTAGATAGGGGTGTTCATCGGTTCGGTTATCGGGTTGTTCGGTTTGTTCGGTTAATTTTTTTTCTGGGTATAACCGAGAACCGAACCGAACCGAACTTAAATTGATTAAACCGAACCGAAAACCGAACCGAATAACCGAAAACCGAACACCCATAACCGAAAACCGAACCGAATAACCTGAATTACATAAATTTAATTATTTATTCATTTATTTATATATATTTTTAGCAAAAAATAAAAATCAAGCTCAGGAAAAATGTTATAAATATATATAGTATAAAAGAGTTTTAATATTTTTTTTATATAAAAATATATAAATTTATTTGAATTCGGTTTTCGGTTTGGATGGCTAAACCCATAACCGAATATTTAATTCGGTTCGGATGGGTTTTGACAAATTCGGTTTGGTTACGAGTTCGGTTCGGTTATTTTCGGTTTGGTTCGGTTTCGATTTTCGGTTTATTCGGATATTACCCGACCCATGAACACCCCTAGGTTTAGAGTTAGCTTATGGGTTGAGCTTATTAATTAGGTTAGTGGGTTTGTGATTGGCCAACACAATGTGTTTATGATCTTTTAGCCGAATTCTATTATGTAAATATAAATGTGTTTAGTGGGTTGGTTATTTAAAAAAATGATATTATAATTTGGATTACAAATAACGTTGGGCTAAATTTTTAAGGTTCGTTGGATAGCTAGTTTTCGTGAAAACAACGAGTTAAAGTGATAACAATAACACGTTTGTTGACATAGATGAACGGAACCGTGTTATGTGAATTTTAAGATTGAAACTTTTTTCCAAATATTAATCTTAAAAGATACATTAATCGCATTGTTATGGTTTACTATATACTTAAAAACGGACAATTAAAACCATTCAGACAATGTAAAAAGCAAATAACATTATTTCATTCAGATTCAGACTTCATAACCATATCTTATCAGGATTCAGACATAAAACATCTTAATGAAACAAATACACTTTTATCATACAAAAAACAATTGTTATAATATATGTTATTTTTGAATTAGCGGGGATATATCAAAGTAAACAAAACTAAAGACGCGATGATATAAATTTTAAAGCTTTGTAGGGGTTTCTTTGCAACTCCTTTATAAGCAATGTTCTTTCTTTTTAAAATAAATAAGACACAAAACTTTTAGAAACAATTTAAGCTTATTCATGAGGGGTAGATTAGTAAAAAAAACAAAAGGTTGATGAGCTTTTCAAATAGAAACAATTTAAGCTTATTCTTAGACCGGACGCAGTAGAGTCTCACAAATCGGTTGGTCAACCCAAAATTCACTTCACGACCGATTTGAATCGGTCAACATGAGTGTGAGTCTCGGTCATAACATCGGTCGACAAATCAAAAATATGGATATCGGTTGTAATTCTAACCGATTTCAAAACTTTACACACACTTTTTTTTCTTTCTTTCTTTCTTTCTATTTTTTTTACTTGGTCATCGAATGTGACAATTTGGTCGTGTCTGGTCGTCGGAGAAAGAAAGCTGATGTGGCATATGATGACATGGGTCACGAGTGTGCCCAGCCTTAGATCTTTGCATTGGGCCTAAATATCAAAACTCATATTTGTTTAATTAAACTTTTAAGAAACTTGATTGGATAAAAATCATTATCAAACCAGAAGAAAGTTTGGTTTCTTAAGTTGACATAGTCCACCAATAAGATGCGTTAGCATCGAAAAATTGAATATGTCACAAACATTTTGTTCCAATGTCAAAGATGAATAGAAAACACTAAGAATTAAAGGAACCTATTATAATTCCATTTCAGCCAACGTCAACCGAATATATAAGTTGACTGTTTTTTTAATTTTATTTCAACACTCTTTTGATTAAATCATTTTTGATTGTTTTATAAATTTTCAACAAGTTTATCCTTGACTGATATTCTCAAAATAATTCTATTAAAGTCAATATTCTTGTGCACATTATCTTGAAGTTTTGATAGCATAAAATATAAATGTACATTTCAGTTTTATACCGAAGATTAGGGGCGTTTAGTGTTTGGTTTGACATCGAACAAATTGAAAAATTAACCGGACCGAAACTGAATAAATTAAACCAATAATTTTAATTGGTGTATAATTTGGTTTGAAACCAAACCAAGATATTTAATTGTTGTTTGGTTTGATTTATGGTTTGAAAAAAATATAACCAACCTAACAGAAAAAACCGAATATCTCAATCTACATATTTTTTATTTTTATTTTTATTTTATTTTTTAAAAATATACATAGTTTTTATCTTATCATTCTAACTTCTGTTTTGTTGATTTACTTGAGCACTTTGCGAGACATTTTTATTTGAACTTTTAGGTTTTTATTTATGATTTGTAGATTATGTTTTTATGTTTAGTTAAATTCGGTTTTCTTGGTTTTATTCGAAACAAAACCGAATTATAATTTAGTGTATGGTTTGGTTTTATCTATTCTATAATTAGTTTGGTTTGATTTGGTTATGATTTTTAAAAATTTAGAATCGATAAATCTGAATCATACAATGCACAAACCCGAAAACCAAACCGAAGAACACACTGTTTTTTTTAAGAAAAGGAAAATATGAGAAACAGTAAAGAAAGAACAAGTCCAAGAAATGCATGGGCCACACACAAGCCCACAATGAAGGGTTCAAAGTTCAACTCAAAGCAGTCTTATATTTGAACATCTACGTTGCTTTTTCGAAACTTTTGACCACTCGGATGTACATTAGCTTATATGCAAGTGGTGAGCCCCATTTTTTCCCCTTTCCATATCATATACGTAGTATGATCTACTATTCTACTTTACCAATTACTTCTATCATTCTATCTATCGTATCTATTTGTTCATTAGAATCTTGTAATTTGTATTGATATATGAACAACAAGAATAATGACAAACCATGATTAGTGGTAGAACCAGAGCTAAAAGTGATTGAATGCACAAAATTTCTTGAGGGACAAAAGTTGACAAAAGAATACGGTTCAGTTAAAATGATCAAGTTTAATAACAATTGAGTTCACTTTTTAACCTTTAATGTACTAACTAACCAATAACCACAAACACAATGTTTTAGGATCGGACAGATTTTGAAAAAATCCATATCTTTTACGAAAATTAACATTACAAAACTAAATTCTATCGAGCTCCGTGACACCACTGGATGCCCTTTAGTTCCGCCCTGGTCATGTTAGTTTCAACTTTCAACTCATCGGATGACCTTACTTTTCAAAACATACCTAATCAAACCATGTCGAGTTGTTAAACTCTCGTTCAGCTTTATTAACTTTATAATTCGGTTTAAATCAAGTAGTTTCTTAAAATGGCCAATTTCATGACGTCCATTAAACAACTATTATAATTAAACTAGTAGAAGAATAATAAACAAAGTTCGTTATAACCAACCACCGCAAAATTAAGAACAATAATACTTAAATAATTTAGTTTTTTGTCTTACTAAATTAGAAAAGTAGATCAGAAAGCATATAATATGTCTATTTCGTTTTAAACATTAGTTCGTCACCTTTTACAGACTGGGCTTTTAGGCCGGTTTGGTCGGTTTTTCGGTGTGTCCCACTTTTTTTGTCTTTAAAGGCTTATATAAAATAAGATGACCAAATTAGCCTTTGCAATTTGCAAATGTATTTAAGATGTATTTTGTTAATTGTGATAGTTGTCATAAGTCATGGATACTTTAGGAATAGTGAAAAGTTATGTGCAATTATTGGAAAAACCCACATGCTTTTAAGTATAAAAATGACTCGTGTACCCTTTGCCAAATCGGATTTTGTTTGGGTTTATAATAATTTACTAGCCGGGTACCCGCGCGTTCTTGGGCGGATACCCGTGTATAGGTTTTTATAATAGATAGGTTGGGACAAGGCTCGGTTTTAATGGTCTATTACAAGCTTTTAATGGGCTGTTATAACTTACAAGTATGTATCAATGTTAGAATTTAAGAAAATTATGGGCCACTAAAAGCTTTTAAGGGCAGTTACAAGACTTTCTAGGCTTTTAATTCTCCAAAAGGTGAAGATCTAGGCTTTTAATTATATGTGCATGTGTTGATTTTTCATAATAAAAGTAAGACAAATATTTCTTATAATGGAAATGTTTTTGGTCTTACAATTTTAATACTACCTCTTTTAACAAGTCACAAATCTATTATAAAGTAGTATAGATATAGAATATGTCACCCATTAGTAACCAAGTTTCATGAGTGTTCCAATTTGATACCTCAAACTTTATACTAATCATAAAAACCATCAAAGTTTCAAACAGTTTAATTCTATGTAGTTTTAAAAAATTAATGTGCTTAAAAGTATCCATCTATGCATTAACATGTTGTACATTAATTTTAAAACACCCCCCTTTTAACTAATTCCTTTTATGTACAACCCGTTAAAGCACGACTAAACATAAACAATAACCACAAAATAATAATCAAGTTTGAGAAGTGTTCCTTCTGGTCACTTCTAATAAAATTACATAAGAATGGAACAGTTTTGAAACTTTGATGATTTTTATAGTTGATATAAAGTTTGAGGTACCAGATTGGAACAGATATCAAACTTGGTTACTATTTGATGATTTTCACCCTAATTTATATCGGTTGTTTAATTGTTTATATAACTTATGTAGTTTTAATTAGATCTTGTTTAAATAAATAAATGTACCTTCACTAGTTTGAGTTTTACATTTCCATGTAGTTTACGTTTTTTTTCTTCTTCATATACTTGTGTGTGTTATGTGTAAGAGCATATGTTAATTTCAACAATAGAAATGATCTAACGTATAAAACTAAAAATAGGCATTAGAATTCAAGACATGGGTTGGGTTGAATCAACAAGAACGAATGAGAAGTATTTCAAGTTTATACATCAACTATTGGTTTTCAATTTTTCATACTACTATGGCTGGAGCGAAATTCTTAAACGTATACTTTTTACACACATCAAACAAGCTATTTACGCATATATATGTTGGTTTATGAATATATTTAATATGTGTATGACCGGATTCGAACTCGAGACCACGGGATTGCACACTTTACGTATGAGACTCGATGTTTAAATAATGAAAAAATTACACGTTTGGTCCCTATGGTATACCCCAAACAACAACTTTAGTCCCTAAGTCGTTTTTATTACACCAGCAGTATCTAATTTTGAAACTATGCACGCTTTTGATCCCTATTTTGGATGGCGTTAGTTAAGTCCGTTAAGTATTTTGCGCTGTTAGTCCTTCGTTAATAATTTTTGCATCGTTAGTCCTTATTTTTTGCACCGTTAGTTAACGCCACGTGTCACCACATGAGTGGTGCCACGTGTCATCAGGTCGGATCAATAAACGGGTCGGGTTGCCACGTGGACCAATGAGGTGGTGCCACGTGACATTGGTAAAATAATCCACAATTTTGGCTTCCCTGGATTCGAACCCGGGTCGTTTGAGTGGGAAGCAATGCTTTGCCCAACTAGGCTAAGCATAGCTTCAATTATATTTCTCTAAATTTAATACATAACCCTTTCTAAAATTTAAGAGCCCAATTCAATATTATTAAAAGGTTCAATTTAGTTTTTGGCCTATTAATTTACGGAGTTATGTGGACTGTAAAAAAATAAATAAATATACCTTCGGACTCGTTTTTTCGTGCTCTTTCCAATGGTATGCTCGGGGAATTTTTCGACTTCAAGCGAACCTCGAAAATGCGAAAATAATCGTTTTTCTTTGTTTTACGCATTTTCAAGGTTCGTTGAAATCGAAAAATTCTTCAGGCTATACATTGAAATACGAAAAAAGAATCGAACGATGCTCGGTAATTTTTTTCGACCCGTTTGAACCTCGAAAATGCGAAAATCACCATTTTTTCTTTTGTTTTTGCATTTTTCGAGGTCCAAACCAGTCGAAAAATTCACCGGCTACCGTTTGCTTTCAATGGTATGCTTTCGGAGAATTTTTTGATTTCAAGCGAACCTCGAAAAATGCGAAAACAAAGCGATTGACGCATTTTCGAGGTTATTTAATCAATAAATTCTCGACCATACCATTGGAAAACGCAGCGACATATTTAACATTGCGATCCGCTTCATGGCTAATAGACCGTAAATTAATTGACCCACAATAATATTGGTAGGCTAGAGAGTTATGTAGAAATTTAGAGAAATATAATGGCTTATGCTTAGCGATTGAGGCAAGCATTGCTTCCCACTCAACGACAGGGTTATCGAAGTATTGTGTTACCAATACCCGCGTGTACCTCATTGTCATGTCAGACCACGATAACCTGGCACCGCTGCATCATGAAACGACTGTGGCGTTCCACAAATTACAAGAGACACTGTGCACAATAGAGACTAACGATGCAAAAATTATTAACGAAGGACTAACGGCAAAAATACTTGGACTTAACTAGCGCCCATCCAAAATAGGGACCAAAAGCGTGCATAGTTTCAAAATTAGATCTGCTTTGGTGTAATAAAAATGACTTAGGGACTAAAGTTGTTATTTGGGGTATATCATAGGGACCAAACGTGTAATTTTTTCTTAAATAATTAATATAAAATATTATGTTTAATTATTAAATTCACAATAGCGACTAAGCAATGATAAGCACTTATCGAAAGTGACTATTGGTGGATTAAATGTCAGCGGGATATGAAGAAAAAGTAAACAAGAAGAGGCGGTTTTAGGAACTCTCTTTTGGGCTTGTTTTTGGCGGCTATGAAATCCCACTGGAAAC